>CM039310.1:44177593-44764242 GCA_022316695.1 Camellia oleifera | reverse complement strand
CTTGTAGCCCTATTGGTGTGTGCAAACACTAGAAATTGATCGATCCCATTCATGTATTCTCTCGACATCCTATTTGGCAAATCAATCCAACTCTTGTCCATTTTGTTTACTTCTCCTAAATATATATTTTGTATACATGAACATGCATATTAATTAACTGTAACAACAATTCTAATATTTTATACATCATAAATGCACACATTCCAATAGGTGAGCAAATATATCATGGACAAAAATGGAAGTTAAAGATGGGAATTTTCATTATGATCAGATTGTATTATTACCAATAAAAACCAAACCACGTAACAATTCAATGGATCATTCACCAAAAAAGAATATTAAAAGTCACAAACCTATATGGAAGAAAGTGATTCACATTAACAACATTCCTCATCTCAAGGTGATTAGGTTACTACTGTACAAATATTAAAAGTCACAAACCTTAAATCCTAACAATTCTGAAACATTATTTAATATTAGAATTTAAATAAAAATTATTTTAGAAATAAATAAAAATGCAAACAACTTTTAAAATCAATGAAAAACTATTGAAATCATATCTTTCAAATATTATATTTTTTTATACTTTAAATGTTAAGAACACTAATTAATAAGGCCGTTCAAAAAATTCTATTTGAAAAGAGTTGGTGATTCACATTGGTTGGTGGTTATAACTCACTTTCACAACACACACACACACACACACACACACACACACAAAAGAAGAAGGTCCAAAAACAAAGAAAGTTCTCAATATAAATTATATAGATGTGATTCATTCATAATTATAGATTTAAATATTTGTTATCTCATATTTATGTAATTTTTATTTAAAACTTTATGTATTCTTAACCCAACTCTTTTTACAAATTTTAAAAACCAATCCACTGGCAAAAAAGATCATTTAGCCAACTTCTCAAGGGTCAAATGCCATATTTAATGCTTTCTAACAACTTTTGTACTGCTTCTAGTTTGAAGGTAAATGCTAATAAGTCCAAGATGTATGTCTCTTCTAATTATGATAAGAGAAAGGCTAGAGATCTGAGCTCCAAGTGTGGTATGCCCCTGACTGTTGAGTTCGGGAAATACCTAGGAGTGCCTCTCATTCATGGAAAAGTGAATAGAGGGCACTTCAGTACAATCCTGGAGAGGATGCAAAAATAGCTAGGTGGTTGGAAAACCAGTGTGCTCTTCTTGGCAGGGAGAACCACCCTCATCCAGTCTGAGCTCTGCTCTTCCTACATACACTATGCAAACTTTGGAATTACCTGTTAATGTCTGTAATGAGATTGATAGACTTAACAGGAATTTCCTCTAGGGTGATACCCAGGAAAAGAAAAGAATGCATTTGGTTAAGTGGGATGAGGTTTGCAAGTTAAAGAAGCATGGTGGCCTTGGCATTAAAAAGGCTAGGAATCATAATCTAGCCTTTTTATCCAAGTTAGGTTGGAATTTGATTTGTGATAAGGAAGGCTTGTGGAAGGATGTTCTTAAGTGTAAATACCTTAAGACAACCTCCTTACATGAATGGCCCTAAGGCAAGCCTACATCTCATGTGTGGAGAGACATTTTGAAGACTAGAGAAATTTTAAGGAAATGGGTGAAATAGGACATTGGCAATGGTAAGAGTGTGGCTATGTGGAAAGACTGGTGGTGTGGAAGCAAGCCACAAGTGGATCTTGCATCTAACTCACCACAATCTAACCTTAATGGGGGTGGTGGTCTTAATGTTAATGATATAATCAATGAGAAGGGTACTTGGGATGTAGTGCTGCTGAATGAATTATTCTCCCCTCCTATTTCAGCTATCATCCACAAGCTACCCCCCCCACCCACCTCTGATATAGATATCCCTACTTGGAAGGGTTCATCTGATGGTGTGTTCACTACCTCAAGTGCCTATAACATCATTTCTGGCAATATAGGTACTGAGGAAAATTGGAGTTGGCCATGGAAACTGAGATTACCCCAGAAAATTATAAGTTTTTTGTGGACTGCCCACCATAGTAAACTCTTAACTAATCAGTTGAGGGAAAAAAAAGGTCTGACCTCTAATCCTTTATGCCTCAACTGTAGGGAGGTAGAAGATTTGAACCATCTTTTCAAGAATTGCTATAAAGCCAAAGCTGTTTGGTTAGCTATCTTTGGGAGGGAATGGTATCTGCAAATGTTTGATAAACCTTGGTAGGACCGGCTTACTTCTAATGCCAAAAACAAAAAACATTTCAATAAGCATCTCACTTGGTCTACTGTTTTTGTTGTGTGCCTTTGGAAAATTTGGAAAAATAAGAACTCCAAAATTTTCGAAAACACTATGATTTTATAGCGATCCCAGCTTTCCTTTCCTTTGTATATTGTATTCCGAACGTGGTTCCGTGGTTGTGTGGTTGTCTTATTCGCATTTCCTTTCCTTACTCTTTGTATTTGAGTCTTGGGTTGTGTTGGGCAGGTTTGAAACTGGTTGGTTGCGTTTTGAAACCTAGAGTTGATGTCCAAATTTTGGCCTTCATGCTCGAGCGGGAATTTTGACGCTCGAGCGGGCCCTTTGTTGTTGTTTCTCCGCGTAATTTTCCATCTCCCAGTACTTTTGTCTGCAAGTCTTCAGACGCTCGAGCGGGAGTTCTGACACTCGAGCATGACCCTTTGTTTTTGTTCCTCCGCTCGAGCGGGGAGTTTGACGCTCGAGCGGGGACCATGTCTGCAAAACTTCTGGAAGTGCGTAATCTACGCTCGAGCGGCTCTTTTCACGCTCGAGCGTGAGTATGTGTCTGACGCTCGAGCGGGGGTTTCCACGCTCGAGCGGGGCAACTGGTATATCACTTCGGGATTTGACTTTTTAGATCACTTTTTGGTTTCCTTTCTCTCTCTTACTTTTCGAAAAACACCATTGGAGACCACCTCTCTCTAAAACCTCACATTCTCTCTTAGATTTGATCTAGTTAGGGTGATCTCCTACCCTTGAGCCTTTACAAAAAGTGTGTTGATCGTTGAGGGCTACATTTTGATCCGAAAAGTTTGAAGTTTGGAGCACTTTGAGTTTGGTCTTCTTCTTCCTTTGAGCTCCGAATTTGAGGTAGGGATTTCTACTCATTCTTATGTGTTTTAACATAAATATTGAGCTATTTGTATAGATGGTTGAGTTGGGAAATTTTGGGACTTAGGGTTTCAAAATGAATAAAGGGGGTTTTGTTATTTTGACTCTTGAATATGTATTTGGGTCTCAAAATGATGGTATTGTTGAAGAGTTGTTGATATTTGAACATTTGGGTTAATATTGAGAAATGGGGGAGAAAACCCTAATTTGTGCATAAATTAATTGGTATAATTAATTTGGGAAAATTATGAGAATATGAAATTGAGTTAAATATATTGAAATTGGCTCATTATGAGATAGAGTAGTGAAGTTGGATTTATAAATCGCTCACTTTTGAAATTGTTGATATTTATCTGTTGAACATAATTTATTATCTGTTTAGAAATAATTACTTTGGGCTATCGGTGGAGGATAGTCTTGATTGTTGTAGACAATGCATGATGATTAGGCAAACTAAAACTAATCAATTGAGTATGCCATTGAATATGGCGGTTGATGTAATACATGAATTTTATGTATTGGTTTGATTATGTATATGATATGTGTTTATATACATTGTGTTGTGTGGGAGGAAATAGGGTATGTACTCCACGGTTTAGGGGAAGATAGGGGATGGACCTCTAAACCGGATATCGTTTGACATTGATACAGCACTAAAATGTGTATCATATGTGGAATATGGAAGTGTTTTGTTTGACATTGATACAGCACTGAAATGTGTATCATATGTGGAATATGGAAGTGTTTTGTCTGAGATAGATACAGTACTAAAATGTGTATCTATGATGAAGTATGAAATGATTAATTTGAGTTGTTATTTCAATTGAAATAAAAACGTTGTTGATATGGGATGTAATCTCACTTAAAGTATATGGCCAGGTTCTGAGCCAGAGTTGTGAATCGAGAAATTGGTTAAGAGATGGAATAAAAACATGGACACATTGGTCATGTATTTGAAATGAAATATGAATTGACTTATGTGAATTAAACATTTATCAAATGCTGATGTTTAGTTATTGCCCATACTATGTTTAGCATATCTCTACTGGGCGTTGGCTCACCCTATATGGGACATCATTTTCAGGTACAGGTATCATGCCACCTCCAAGGACGTAGCTTGGGAGGCTTAGTGGCTGGGACTACTTTTGTTGTTTTGTTGTATTACATGTATATCAAGCCAAGGGCTTCCTTTGTATAGAGTTAGCACTCTCTTTTTGTAACCAAGTGTTGACTTGGAAAGTTGTAAGCCCATAGGGCATTTACTTTTGTTGTCAACATGTAATACATTTTGTAATGATTATTTTGATGGAATATATTTATGCTTCATTCTCCTATGTCTAAGCATGCTATTATTGGATGATTTATGAGTTTATTTTGAGGGCGTTACAACTTGGTATCAAAGCGTACCGGGTTCAAATACTTTGGGTACGTGGGAAGTGATTAGTATCACAATGGGTTTGTCTCACTTGTTAGAGACTTATGTGTAAGGTTATGTGATTATGTGATAACATGTTTATGTGACTACTTGGGTATGGGATTTAGTTTCTAGGATGTTGATTGGATCCTTGGGTTTCTGTGAGTCTTGTTGGAAAAGCACTTGATCAATGCTGTTTCTAACTGGAACTCTAGTAACCCCTCGGGACTATCATTATCCGGAAACGAAATTCGTAAGTGCTTATGTGTTAATGTGCTTACGTGGAGTAAATTACAATTGTCCATGCATTAGGACACGAGTGTTATAGCTTCGGCACATTTGTGAATGTGCTAACGTTCTTCGTTACCTTTATTAGGATGTCAGGACGAGGACAAGGAGGTAGACGTGGTAGGCGTGGTAGGCAGGAGATGCCTTTACCGGATGATATTCCGGCGCAGCAGGAGGGGGTTGGCCAGGCCAATATGGCCGAGCCAACAGGTTAGGAGGCTATGGGCGCTTTAGCCCGTGGGATAGCCGATGCTTTAAGGGAGTCTATGGGAATTCTCAGAGCTGAGAATCCAGCTCAGGCCCAGGTTGTGGATGCAGGGCCTTCCTTTCTGAAGAGGGAGTTCTTCGAGTCTAATCCGGACGAGTTTGTCGGTGATCCGAAGGAGCCACTTAAGGCAAATGAGTGGTTGGAACAAATGGCAAAGACGTTCGAGATGCTAGGCATCGAGGACGGAGCCTTGAAAGTGACCTTGGCATCTTTCCAGCTGAAAGGGGATGCGGGTCAGTGGTAGAAATTTGTGAAGGGCCGTTTGGATGGCACTTGGGAGGCTTTTGTGAATGCTTTCCAGGAGAAGTTCTTATCTCCAGCTATTAGGGAGAAGCTGAGAGACCAGTTCTGCCAACTTTTGCAGTTGAGTTCTTCAGTGGCCGAGTTTGAGGCTGCTTTTACTAGCTTGTCCAGGTTTGCACCTGAGCTTGTGGTGTCCGAGGAACGCCGTTGTATTGAGTTTGAGAAGAAGTTGAGGCGCGGCCTCAAGATGAGGATTGGCGGGTCCATGACTCGAGACTATAGGCGTTTGGTTGATGCTGCAGCCCATATGGAGATCATGATGCAGGAGGAGAAAGGGGGACAGAGAGGCTCCAAGAGGAGTCATGATGGTCAGGGTGATGGCAGGAGACAGAGGGGTTCTAATCCCCAGCAGTCTCAGGGTGGTTTTGTTAGATCGACCTTTCCAGTGTCGAGTGCGGGTTCGGGGAGAGGCAATCAGGGAGATATCACCTGTTACAAGTATGGTCAGCTGGGCCATAAGTCTTCAGTTTGCCCGCAGAGGGGAGGGGGTCAGCGAGCTGCTTCTTCTTCGGCTCGACCTCAGAACCAGAGTCAGGGCAGGGGTCAGCCACTGTCTTGTTATCAGTGTGGTCAAGCGGGGCACCTGAAGAGGTTTCGCCCGCAGTTGAGTGACACATATGGTGCATCTGGGCAGAGGCAGAGTTTTCAGCCAGCTTAGTCAGTGCAGGCCTCGAGGGCCAATCAGGGGGCTTCATCGTCCCAGTCTATGCAGCAGTCTTTTGCTCCTAGAGGTGAGCAGGTTGATCAGGGGCCTACAAGGCGCGTGTATGCTATTACCGCGTAGGATCTAGCACCGGCTCCATCTGTTGTGAGAGGTACCTTTCTGTTTTGTAACTCAGTTGCTAGTGTGTTGATTGATATGGGTGCATCTCATTCCTTTGTATCTGCTGCATTTGCATCTGTTTTGGGTTTGGAGTTGGCACAGTTAGCATCTCCTATTTGTGTTGTATCGCCTGTTGGGGGTGAGTTGATTTTGAAACAAGGGTATAGAGGGTGTGATATATAGGTAGTGGATCGTCGGCTTCCGTTTCCTTTTGTAGTTATGCCCATGTCAGGATTTGATGTTATTTTGGGTATGGACTGGTTATCGTCATACCGGGCTGTTATCGATTATTATCGCCAGAGGGTCATAGTATATACCTTGAGCGGGGATTGTTTCCATTTCTTGGGGAACCGGGTTGGTAGTGTGTTGCCACCGGTATATGATCCGAGAGGGCGGAATGAGCTTAGTAGTCTTCTTACTAGCCTTTTGAGTGGTGAGTGTGATGAGACCCAGACTGTATTACCGAGAGTGGTTTGTGAGTACTCAAACATCTTTCTCGAGGATCTCGTTAGTTTGCCACATCACCGAGAGATTGAGTTCTCTATTGATTTGGTGCCCGGTACGGCGCCGATTTCTATGGCGCCTTACCATTTTACCCCAGCCGAGTTGAGTAAGTTGAAGATTCAGCTCCAGGAGTTACTAGATAAGGGCTTTATTCGCCCTAGTGTTTCGTCGTGGGGAGCACCGGCCCTCTTTGCTAAAAAGAAAGATGGTGCCTTGAGACTTTGCATTGATTACCGGAAGTTGAATCGGGCTACGGTTAAGAATAAGTACCCTATGCCCCGTATAGATGACCTGTTTGACCAGTTGAAGGGTTCCCGTTGTTTCTCTAAGATAGACTTGAGATCGGGTTACCACCAGTTGAGGGTCAGGGAGGAGGATATTCCTAAGACGGCATTCCGTACACGGTATGGCCATTATGAGTTTCTAGTGATGCCATTTGGGCTCACTGATGCACCGGCAGTCTTTATGGACTTGATGAACCGGATCTTCTGGAAATTTTTAGATCGCTTTGTGGTTGTTTTCGTGGACGACATTCTAATCTATTCGCCTTCTGAGGAGGAGCACGAGGAACACTTGAGAGTGGTGCTTGAGTTGCTTAGAGCCCATAGGCTGTATGCCAAGTTTGGAAAATGTGTGTTCTGGTTAGGAGAAGTCAAGTTCTTAGGCCTTGTGGTATCCGGGGAAGAGGTGTCTGTTGATACATCCAAGATTAAGACAGTGCAAGATTGGGCACAGCCTAAGAGTGTTTTTGAGATCTGCAGCTTTTGGGGTTAGCTGGGTATTACCGCCGATTTGTGAAAGACTTCTCCAGGCTAGCTTTTCCATTGACTAGATTAACGCGGAAAGGAGTCAAGTTTGTATGGAGTGAGACTTGTGAAAAGTCATTCCAAGAGTTGAAGGTTAGATTGACCACCGCTCCGGTCTTGATTATTCCGGAGAGAGGGTTGGGTTATGCGGTTTATTGTGATGCCTCACGAGAGGGTTTGGGTTGTGTGTTGATGCAAGAGGGGAAAGTGGTAGCTTATGGCTCACGTCAGTTGAAAATACACGAGAAGAATTACCCTACACATGACCTAGAGTTAGCAGCAGTGATCTTTGCCTTGAAGATTTGGAGGCACTACCTTTATGGTGAGAGGTTCGAGGTGTTCTCGGACCATAAGAGTTTGAAGTATCTGTTCACACAGAGAGACTTAAATTTGAGGCAGAGAAGGTGGATGGAGTTCATTGAGGACTACGATTTTGAGTTGCACTATCACCCGGGAAAGGCCAATGTTGTGGCCGATGCCCTTAGTAGGAAATCCATTAGTGATGTAGCTTGTATAGCCATCCGGGAATGGGAGATGTTGGGGGCACTTGGCGAGTTCGATTTGCTTTGGGGCGAATCTGTTGAGGCTGCGGCCTTGTTTTCTGTTGTTGCACAGCCTACACTTGTGACTCGAGTGTTAGAGGCACAGGGAGGTGACCTTGAGGTAGAAGCCCTCTGGGAGAAGATCCCCGGTGGGAAGGTTGAGAATGGTTTGTCTGTGTATCCCGACCAGAGTGTGAGATACCGAGACCGTTTGTTTGTGCCGGAGTCTTGCCGAGAGGAGGTACTCCAAGAGTTTCACCATTCATGCCTTGCGGTGCATCCGGGAGGCACTAAGATGTATCGAGATTTAGGTCGCCAGTTTTGGTGACGGGGTATGAAGAAGGATGTGGCGGTTTTCGTTTCTAAGTGCCTTACTTGCCAACAAGTGAAGGCCGAGCATCAGAGGCCAGCGAGTTTGTTGCAACCCTTGCCTATTGCCGAATGGAAGTGGGAGCATGTCACTATGGACTTCGTTGTAGGTCTTCCGAGGACTCAGCGGGGTAGTGATGCTATTTGGATGGTTGTAGACCGGTTGACTAAGTCGGCGCACTTTATCCCTATGCGCGTGAAAGATTCAGTAGATCACCTTGCCGATTTGTATATTTGGGACATAGTGAGGTTGCACGGGGTCCCAGTGACGATCGTCTCAGATAGAGATCCTCGTTTTACTGCTAGGTTATGGCAGAGTTTGCAGAGTGCCTTGGGTACTGAGTTGACCTTTAGCACGGCTTATCATCCTCAAACTGACGGGCAGTCTGAGCGTACTATTCAGATCCTTGAGGATATGTTTCGTGGTTGTGTCCTTAACTTTAGTGGGATGTGGGAGAGGCACTTGCCCTTGGTGGAGTTTGCCTACAACAATAGTTTTCAGTCGAGTATCGGTATGGCACCGTTTGAGGCCTTGTATGGCCGACCTTGTAGGTCTCCGGTTTGTTGGGCCGAGGTGGGTGATGCACCTTTGTTAGGCCCGGAGTTGGTGAGGGAAACGACGGAGAAAGTTGAGCTTATCCATAGGAGGCTTGTTACAGCCCAGAGTCGCCAAAAGAGTTATGCCGACTGTAGGAGGAGGCCTTTGGCATTTGAGACGGGTGATCACGTTTTTCTGAAAATATCACCTAGGCGAGGTTTGATGAGGTTTGGAAAGCGTGGGAAGTTGTCCCCTCGGTTTATCGGGCCCTTTGAGATCCTTGAGAGGATTGGGGAGGTTGCCTATCGTTTAGCTTTACCGCCACAGTTATCCGGGGTACATGACGTGTTTCATGTTAGTATGCTTCGGAAGTATGAGCCGGATTCATCCCATGTATTGGATTGGACCAATTTGGAGGTTGGCGAGGATATCTCGTATGAGGAGAGGCCGGTTCGGGTCTTGGATAGGCGGGATCAAATCTTGCGAGGCAAGACCATTCCCTTGGTAAAAGTTTTGTGGAAACATCATGGGGTGGAGGAAGCCACTTGGAAACGTGAGGTGGATGTCCGTGAGAAATATCCGGACTTGTTTGAAATTGTTTAACCATGTATTGGGATTTTGTAATATTAATGAACTTTAAGAGCATTAAATATGTCTTGAGTTGTAAAACATCGTATATGTTTTGGATTTATAGAAATATTTTGGAACTTACCTTGAAATGGAAGTTTAATGTAACATTGTGTATGTTAAATGTATTGTAGAATTGGAAGTGTATCATGAATATTGAATATGATATAGAATTGTGAAAAAATGAATTGAAATTGGTAGATTTCAAAGGAAAGCATGCTAATGATGCATATTGTGCATATATTGTGAGATGCCTTTTGAATAGAGATGGAATGACCGGTAATGGGTCAAGTTGTTGGGAAACGAATTATAATGTTGTTGAGAATTGAGAAAAACTTGTTTTCGAAAACTTGTACTTAATTTCGGGGACGAAATTCTTTAAGGGGGAAAGGTTATAGCGATCCCGGCTTTCCTTTCATTTGTATATTGTATTCCGGACGTGATTCCGTGGTTGTGTGGTTGTCTCATTCGCATTTCCTTCCCTTACTCTTTGTATTTGAGTCTTGGGTTGTGTTGGGCAGGTTTGAAACAGGTTGGTTGCGTTTTGAAACCTAGAGTTGATGCCCAAATTTTGGCCTTCACGCTCGAGCGAGGATTTTGACGCTCGAGCAGGCCCTTTGTTGTTGCTTCTTCTCCGCTCGAGCGAGAGTTTTGATGCTCGAGCGTAATTTTCCATCTCCCAGTACTTTTGTTTGCAGGTCTTCAGACGCTTGAGCGGGAGTTCTGACGCTCGAGCATGACCCTTTGTTTTTGTTCCTCCGCTCGAGCGGGGAGTTTGACGCTCGAGCGGGGACCATGTCTGCAAAACTTCTGGAAGTGTGTAATCTACGCTCGAGCGGCTCTTTTGACGCTCAAGCGTGAGTCTGTGTCTGACGCTCGAGCGGAGGTTTCCACGCTCGAGCAGGGCGACTGGTATATCACTTCGAAAAACACCATTGGAGACCACCTCTTTCTAAAACCTCACATTCTCTCTTAGATTTGATCGTGTGTTGATCGTTGAGGGCTATATTTTGATCCGAAAAGTTTGAAGTTTGGAGCACTTTGAGTTTGGTCTTCTTCTTCCTTTGAGCTCTGAATTTGAGGTAGGGATTTCTACTCATTCTTATGTGTTTTAACATAAATATTGAGCTATTTGTATAGATGGTTGAGTTAGGAAATTTTGGGACTTAGGGTTTCAAAATGAATAAAGGGGGTTTTGTTATTTTGACTCTTGAATATGTATTTGGGTCTCAAAATGATGGTATTGTTGAAGAGTTGTTGATATTTGAACATTTGGGTTAATATTGAGAAATGGGGGAGAAAACCCTAATTTGTGCATAAATTAATTGGTATAATTAATTTGGGAAAATTATGAGAATATGAAATTGAGTTAAATATATTGAAATTGGCTCATTATGAGATGGAGTAGTGAAGTTGGATTTATAAATCGCTCACTTTTGAAATTGTTGATATTTATCTGTTGAACATAATTTATTATCTGTTTAGAAATAATTACTTTGGGCTATCGGTGGAGGATAGTCTTGATTGTTGTAGACAATGCATGATGATTAGGCAAACTAAAACTAATCAATTGAGTATGCCATTGAATATGGCGGTTGATGTAATACATGAATTTTATGTATTGGTTTGATTATGTATATGATATGTGTTTATATACATTGTGTTGTGTGGGAGGAGATAGGGGATGTACTCCACGGTTTAGGGGAAGATAGGGGATGGACCTCTAAACCGGATATCATTTGACATTGATACAGCACTAAAATGTGTATCATATGTGGAATATGAAAGTGTTTTGTTTGACATTGATACAACACTGAAATGTGTATCATATGTGGAATATGGAAGTGTTTTGTCTGAGATAGATACAGTACTAAAATGTGTATCTATGATGAAGTATGAAATTATTAATTTGAGTTGTTATTTCAATTGAAATAAAAACGTTGTTGATATGGGATGTAATCTCACTTAAAGTATATGGCCAGGTTCTGAGCCAGAGTTGTGAATCGAGAAATTGGTTAAGAGATGGAATAAAAACATGGACACATTGGTCATGTATTTGAAATGAAATATGAATTGACTTATGTGAATTAAACATTTATCAAATGCTGATGTTTTAGTTATTGCCCATACAATGTTTAGCATATCTCTACTGGGCGTTGGCTCACTCTATATGGGACATCATTTTCAGGTATAGGTATCATGCCACCTCCAAGGACGTAGCTTGTTAGGCTTAGTGGCTGGGACTACTTTTGTTGTTTTGTTGAATTACATGTATATCAAGCCAAGGGCTTCCTTTGTATAGAGTTAGCACTCTCTTTTTGTAACCAAGTGTTGACTTGGAAAGTTGTAAGCCCATAGGGCATTTACTTTTGTTGTCAACATGTAATACATTTTGTAATGATTATTTTGATGGAATATATTTATGCTTCATTCTCCTATGTCTAAGCATGCTATTGTTGGATGATTTATGGGTTTATTTTGAGGGCGTTACAGATTTGTACACAAGAGAGTGTGAAGTTTATTTTAGATTTTGCTAATGAAATTAACCAGGCATTTACCCTAGCCATTGTTAACTCCAAGCTAGCCTTCACACTAATCAAGTGTACTTTACCTCCTGCAGGTCAAATTAAGCTCAATACAGATGGTTGGAGGAAACTTGGAGGTGCAGGAGGATTTGGGGGCATGTTCAAAGATGAAGCGGAAACTTGGGTGTGTGGATATTATGGCAGACTCCAAGATGGGACAGGTCTTGAAAATGAGCTATGGGCAATATACAAAGGCTTAACAGTATTGCTACAAAAGGGTATGAATAAAGTGATTATTGAAACTGATGCCATGAAACTGATGCCATGCAAGCTATGACACTCTTAACAGAGGAGACAGAGATCAACTCTCCATACAGAGACTTAATAGAAGATGCTAAGATCATTATGTGTAGGTGTGAATGTACTATGTAACATCAATACAAGGAAGGAAACTTGTGTGCGGATGCACTACCAAAGCTTGGAGCAGAGCAACCAGAGGATATATTGGTGGTTGATGAACCACCAGCAGAAGTTAGGAGTCTGCTAGTTGCAGACATCGTTGGTAGAGCTAGGGAGAGGGCTTAGCCCTGCTGTGTGTTTTTTAACTTTCCGATGTACCTAAAAAAATGCTCTCTAACAGTTGTTCCTTAAGTAGTATGGATCTAAACTTTTTTGTAGCTAGATTTTATAATAAATAAATTTTAAAAAAATGATTTATAGATATTAGAAGGGATAGGATCTTCTGTCCCAAGAATAATAATAAATTACCACCAAAAAAAAAAAGAAAAAAAAGAAAGAAAAAAAGAAGAAAGGAAGAGATACAAAAAGTTTAAGGCATGACAAGCATAACAGTGGGTAACCAATAACAAATTCAATCAAGACAATATTGAGTATAAAGATAAAAATTTTGAGTATAAAGATAAAAGAATATAAAATTTGAATACTACATGGCATATTCATCCACTCAATGTAATAAAAATCTCGAAATATAATTTTGCTATTAAAAATACATATTAAAATATAAAAGTAAAAAATTTTGAGTACAAATCGAGACAAACAAGAGAAACTATGGGGGGATAAGAGTCATATATCTCACACCTAGTACCATATACAACTGCATGATGGTGCCACACAGCACAAGGAAGAGTAGTGAGATACAGGAGACAAAGCACCATATTGAAAGTCAATTGGTCTCAAAAGACTTTTTAGAATGTGGAATTTTAGACATTGATGGTGCCCTACTCCATTCCATCTTGATTTGTTCCCTTTCAAATGTCTCCTAAATATGCATATTAACACAGTTTTCAAATAAAGCTGATTGTTGAGTAAAATTTTAATATTTTCAGTTTCATTTTCTTATAAAGATACCCAATATATATATATATATATGTATATCTTAAACTTTGTTTCTTAACAGATTTACTACACATGGGATGCTAGTTAGATTATTAGTTTTTTTGCTAAAGAAAAGGGTAAGAGGAGACAACTAATGCGGTACAATTCCCTTTGGGCATGACATATAAACACAGTTTTCAAATAAAGCTGATAATTGAGTGATAATTTTAATGCTTTCAGTTTCATTATCTTATGAAGATACCCAAAATATATACATGTTTCTTAAAATTTGTTTCTTAACAAATCTACTTCACATGGGGGAAGCTAGTTAGATTATTAATTTTTTGCTACAGAAAAAGGTAAGAGGAGGCGACCAATGTGTTACAATTTTCTTTGGACATGATCATAGAAGTTTCTATTTAGTGAGGAATCTAACACTATGAACTTAGACAAGCAAGACTCTTGCTTACTAATTCTGAGTAACTAATTCCTTACTATTATACTCTTAATAAAATTAGAATAAAATTATGACTCAAGTTCATTTGGAGAGTGCAACTACGAATTTGCAATATCTGTGAGAAGGCACTCCCTCGTTAGATAGTTAGCTAATGATGTTTTTCAAGCCTAGAATAAGGATTAGAAAAAAAGTGGAGTAAAGCTATAATTTAAATGTGTGAGCTGTTGATATGATTTTGAACAATAATTGCACTAATCCTACTGAGGAAATTGATATTCTTCTAGAAGCACTTGAATTTTCCTCCACTCATAGTGGCAAGAGTGTCACAAAGTCAATAATTTCTACTTTGTCATATCCCCGACTTCATCTCCCCACCCCCAATCCCAAGCTTAATAAGAAGGAACCCATGTAAGAGAGCTTCAACATAGAATCAAAAAACCAAAAACAAAAACATGGGTTGTTTGTTATGCCGTCTTTTTCTTCTCTTAGTCTTACTCTTCTTCTGCACTTCCCCTGCAGAATCCACTGATCCCTCAGGCCAGTTTTGCGATACAAACACCAATATAAGCAATAATCAAATATCAGCAAACATTGATTACTTGTTGCCTCAATTGGTCAATGGTACAATCCTAAATGGCTATATTAACACTTCCTATGGCAAAGCCAAAAACCAAGTCTATGGCTTATCACAATGTAAAGCCGATGTAAGCAACGAAGACTGCTCGAGCTGCATTTAAGATGCTGCCACAGAAATCTACACACACTGCCCAAACCTAAGAGAGCTTCACTATTGATTACTTTTTTTGTGTGAATGTTTCTTCTTGTTGCTATGGTTTGTGCTTAGTGATAAGAACATTAAGCCCTTGTTTGGCATCATCTAAAAAAAATATACATATACACACATCCAATTTTCGCACAAATCAAACACACACCAACAGAAAATCAATTTTCGCACAAATCAAACACACACACACCAACACAAATTCTTGAACTGTTTTATTCTTAATGAAAAGAGTTTTAATGAATTGATGAGCAGGGAGAAACAGACGATAGAAGGCCAGAGGAGAGCAGAAGAAAGCAAATGAAGGCTATACCTGGATACTGGAGGGAGAACCAGAGTGACGCTGTTGTTGCCGCTACTACAGACGCTATTGTTGTCATTGCAAGAGAGACAGAACGATGATTTGGTGAGAGGGAGGGTCTACGTAAGGAAGAGCGAAAGAAAAGAAGAGGTTTACCTAGACGCTGTTATTGCCGCTGCAAAAAAGATAGAGTGACGACTGGGTAAGAGGGAGAGAGAGAGCAATGAGATTAGGTGAGATTAGGGTAGAGTATCGAAGGGAGAGAGCAGTGAGATAGAGAAAGGTTTTTTTTTTTTTTTGATCCCAACAGATTACAGAGAATTTGGGGATATTGGGAAAGAGGGAGAGTGGGAGAGGATTTTGGCGCGAATTTAGGAATAACTATTTGTGACGATATTAAGGGCCGTCGCGAGTGAATGAGGAAAAAAAAAAAGAAAAATGCAATGGATTTCCAAAAGGGCGTCGCAAAAAAAAAAATTTAAACCAGAAAAATTTTGTGACATTTAAGGTACTGTCGCATATAACCTTAATTTTTGAGATGGGCTTAGTATTTCCTTTGCAACAAAAATAATTTCGCAACGTCATTAAGTGCCGTCGCAAAAACCCGTTTTTTGCGACGGCACTTAAATCGTTGCAAATAGTTCCGTGTCAAATGCCTCTTTTTCTAGTAGTGTTGATAAAATTGATCTTACTGACCTGAAAGTTCATGCAATTGATGTATTTGTTATGCAATTAATTTGGCCTCATAACTCTTACTAAATACCTCATCATTTTGTATTTGTTTTTTATGTGTTTGAAATTAGATTTTTCTATTGCAATTTTATTGTACAATAGCTTGGATTGATTGTAAAGAAGATGTATAACTTGTGTTGAAAATATATAAATAAGAATTACTAAATATTTGAATCATAGGTATGGATTAAATTCTTATATATTATTCAATCATAGGTATGGATTCACAGCAAGATGGTTACTTTACCAATCTTTTACAAGAAAGGCCTAACATTGATGAACATTATCTGATCTCAATATTTGAATCAAAGTACTCAAGTCTTCGCCCAAGAGTCTCAATTTACTGCTGAAATTGAATCTTTGTCAAAGAAACCTCAACGTGGAGGAAACTTCACAATAGAAGAAGACAAACTCCTTGTATCGGCTTGGCTTAATATTAGTTTAGATGCGGTACATGGGAATGAGCAAAAACGCTCTACCTATTGGAAAAGAGTGTGGGTTTTTTCCCATGAGCACAAAAAATTTGAGTCTAATCGAAATGAGAATTCTCTTATGAATCGATGGTCAACCATTCAGCTTGCCATGAATAAGTTTTGTGGGTGCTACGCCCAAATTGAATCATTGCATCAAAGTGGCATAAATGAGGATGACAAGGTATTGAATATTGTACATTTACAATTATTATTATTTGTGAAGTTGCTAAATATTATTTATTTATTTAATTTTCAGATTTGCAAGGCGAAAATTATGTACAAGGAACTCAAGAAATCTACATTCCAATTCGAACACTGTTGGATTATGTTAAGGGATCAACCAAAATGGGTGGTAGAGTCTAAGAAGAAAAAACAACCAAAAAGACCAAGAATAGGGACAACCTCTTCTCCTTGTACTCCGGATTCGATAAATCTAGGGAAAGACGATGTCTCATCTAAAGCTTTTGTAGACTTGGAGAGACCAACCGGTAGGAAGGCTGAAAAGGAGCGATTGAATAAATGAAAGAACAAAGAAAGTGTACATTCGAGTATTACAAAGACTTTGGAGGACATCAAAGAAGACAAAAAGAAAATGATTGACAAGAAAATTGAAATGATTGACAAAGTATATGTGCAAAAACAAGTGGAACTTCGTATCATGCAAAAAAAGCATGAGGTGGAACTTGAAAAGCATGAAATGGAACTTTTTAAAGAGGACGAAAGAGTTATTTTGATGGATCTCAGTGGCTTGCCGGAAATCCAACAAGAATTTTATCGTGCTCGGCAGATGGAAATCATTAAGAAAAGAAGAATGAATTAGTATTTATTCTCTCTTTGCTCCTTATGATATTTTGGCTTTTGTCTAGTAGGCTAGAAACTTGAAATATGGTATTTTGGTTATGCTTTTGTGTAGTAGTGCTTTTGGTTATGCTTTTGTCTAGGATAGATGTTGAACTCAACAATGTTTTGGTACACAATGTTAGTTGTCTAATCTGATATTGTTTGTGCTGTGTTGTTCTGCTGCTCTTTGTGCTATGTTGCTGCCATTTTTGGACTGTTTTTTAATATGTTTTTGTTGCTATTTTGCTGGTGTCTTTGGGTTGTTTTGCTGGTGTTTCTGGGTTGTTTTTAGGCTATTTTTGCTGCTGTTTTGGGACTATATTTGCTGCTGTTTTTGTGTTGTTGGGCTGTTAGTTTGCTAGTGTGTTTGTTGCCATTTTGTGCTGTTTTTGCTACGATTTTACTGGTTGTGTAACCATATTTTCCCCTTTCTTTAATCTCTTTTGAGGAGTTTGATTGAAGTTCTTCTACCTATTTTTTATTACTTGCCAAGGTTGAAACATTAACACCATATTTCCAAACATCATATGTGCTGTATAGATTATCCAAACATCATATGTGCTGCATTTTCTCTGTATTGCTAATTATATATATATATATAAAGGCATATAATTAAAAGGCATATAGAATTATAAAATTATACATAAATCAAAAGTATATACCGATTACACTCAAAACTAATAACCTACTACATAAAATGAAAATTCAAATTCAAAGCTTTTACAACTCACTGTGTAATTGCCACAAGTGTTTGACAAGGTTTGATTGGAGATGAGAATGTGTTTGCTTCTCTAATGTTGTGATGACATTGAATGAATTTCATAAGTTCAACAGGTCTCTCCTGTACCACCGTTTTTTCCCCTTTCTTTAATCTCTTTTGAGAAGTTTGATTGAAGTTCTTCTACCTATTTTTTATCACTTGCCAAGGTTGAAACATTAACACCATATTTCCAAACATCATATGTGATGTATAGATTATCCAAACATCATATGTGCTGTATTTTCTCTGTATTGCTAATTATATACATATATATATAAAGGCATATAATTAAAATGAAAACCATATAAAAGGTATATAGAATTATAAAATTACATATAAATCAAAAGCATATACCGATTACACTCAAAACTAATAACATACTACATAAAATAAAACTTCAAATTCAAAGCTTTTACGACTCGCAGTGTAATTGCCACAAGTGTTTGACAAGGTTCGATTGGAGATGAGAATGTGTTTGCTTCTCTCTAATGTTGTGATGACATTGAATGAATTCCATAAGTTCAATAGTTCTCTCCTGTAACACCGTTACATGGGGACTATCATCGATTTGATCATAATTTAAGTCTTTTACTCCATTGTCATCCTACTCATCCTCAATGATCATATTATGTAGAATTATGCACGCCTTCATAATATATTTAAGCATTTTAGTATTCCAAAAACGTGCCGGTCGACGCACAATTACAAATCGTGCTTGAAGCACTCCAAATGCATGCTCTACATCCTTTCTTGTCGCCTTTTGAGCTACAGCAAAAAGTTTTTTCTTATTTTCTCGAGGAGAATGAATTGTTTTCACAAATGTTGACCATTGTGGATATATACCATCAGCGAGATAGTATCCCATTGTATATTCATTACCATTGATGGTGTAATTGACTATAAGAGCATGCCCTTAAGCAAGTTCGGTAAATACAAAAGACCTTTCTAGCACGTTGATATCATTATGAAACCCAGGTAATCTAAAAAACGCATGCCCAATCCAAAGATCATATGATGCAACAGCTTCCAAAATAATTGTTGGTTCATGAATGTGTCCAATATGCATACCTTTCAACGCAGTTGGGCAATTTTTTCATTTCCAATGCATACAATCAATGCTCCCCAGCATCCTAGGAAATCCACGACTTTCACCAACCACTAGTAGTTTAGCGATGTCATTACTGTTTGGTAACCTCAAATACTCATTAGAAAAAATATCAACAACTGCTTTAACAAAATATTTTAAGCTTCATATTGCAGTGCTTTCTTCAATTCTCACATATTCGTTCATAAAATTAGCGGCTACACTATAAGCAAGCATCCTAAGTGCAACAGTTATCTTCTGAAGAGAAGACAAACCAAGCTTTCCAACACAATTTCTTTTTTGGAGAAAGTATGGATCGTGTGCTTCTACTGCAGCTTGAATTCGAAGAAAAAGTGAACGCTTCATCCGAAACCTCATTCGAAATAGCTTAGAAGGATAAACAGGCGATTCAGCAAAATAGTCAAGAAAAAGCCATTCATGACCTTGAATATGGTCACGATAAATGACTTTACGACCTCGAACATAACCATGACGTGAGCTTGATCTTATCTCACTATCTAGTAGTTCTTCATCCATAGTAACAGCTTTGAGCATCTCCAAATCATCATCAGATTCAGAGAAGTCAGAGTCATTTACAAGCATATCATAAAAAGAATTGGAAGCCATAGAGAGAGATATGGAAGTTTGAATGAAGTAGAAAATTGAGTTGAGGGTAAGATCAAATGAGAGGGAATGCCTTATTTATAATTGAAAAGTAAAAAAATATAACTGTTGTAAAAATATGACCGTTGAAAAAAAATGACCATTACAAATTTATGGCCGTTGAAAAAATATGACCATTTGAAAAATACGATAGTAAAAAAATGTAACTTTCACAAAAATATAATTATATTTAAAAGAATGAAAAAAATAATAATTTAAAAGAAGTTAATTTTTCTTTTTTAGATAGGGAAAAAAGTAGTTGAAATATAAAAATATTTTAATAAAAGATAGCTTTGATAGCTTTATTGTAATGTATATTTAAAAAATAACTAATTAAAATCGTAGAGTGAAATTTTGAAACTATCGTTGATGGAGATGTTCTAAAAAGAATCCATCTGACCCACAAGTCTCCTGACTCACTCGCGCTCCCAACACCACACCATCGTGCGCTTACAACCCGAACAAGAACAAAAGAAGAGGTTAGTTTCTTCTCAAAATCTTCTTCCTCCCTTTGAAACCTTAGTTTATTATTCTAAAAAATTTAAATTTTTTATGTTTTTGATTCGATTTTACACTCTCGTCTTGTTCTTGATTTGATGATTATGTATTAGGGTTAGGGTTAGGGTTAGGGTTTTGAAGAGTCGAATTTGAATCACAAAAAAATGGCATCGATGGATCCCGAGATTGCGAAGACTCAAGAAGAGAGGAAAAAGATGGAGCAACAGCTTGCATCCCTAACTTCAGTTGCTTTCGATACCGATCTCTATGGCGGAAACAAGCCATTCGAGGGTTACGAGCAATCGATTCCTGTTAACGATGAGGAAGAGAATTTCGACGCCATGGATTCGGAGGTAGCCAGGAAATTGGCTTCGTACACGGCGCCCAAATCCATTCTCAAGGATATGCCGAGAGTGGTCGATGAAGACGAATCGATGGGGTTCAAGCAGCCTTCTAGGATTATTAATAGGGAAGATGAGTATCGGCGGAGACGATTGAATCAGGTGATTTTGCCAGAGCGACACGATTGCGTTTGTGAGCGGAGATAAGACCCCTGATGTGTCTGTGAGGACTTATGCTGATGTGATGAGGGAGGAGGCTTTGAAGAGATAGAAAGAGGATACATTGAGGTTAATTGCTAAGAAGAAGAAAGAGGAGGAGAGGAAGGCCTCTGGAGGAGGAGAAGAGAAGGAGAGAGAGCCTGCTGCTAATGCTGCTTCGCAGCAGACCCAGAAGAGGGGGAATTCGTGGGATCAATCTCAGGACGAAAATAATGTGAAAAAAGTTAAAACTTCTCAATTTGATTGGGATATGACGAATTCAACTCCAGGGATTGGGAGGTGGGATGAAACCCCAACTCCGGGAAGAGTTGGCGATGTGACTCCTTCGCTTTTGAGGAGGAATAGGTGGGATGAGACTCCCACACCTGGTCGATTGGCTCATTCAGATGCAACCCCTGCTGGTGGTGGTGTTACTCCTGGTGCTACCCCAGCTGGGATGACTTGGGATGCTACACCAAAGCTTGCTGGGCTTGCTACACCAACCCCGAAACGACAGTGGTCGAGGTGGGATGAGACTCCTGCAACAATGGGTAGTGCCACACCAATGGCTGGTGCTACCCCTGGTGCTGCATATACTCCTGGTGTGACTCTTGTTGGAGGGGTTGAACTTGCAACCCCAACTCCTGGAGCTATTAATTTGCGTGGTGCTATAACTCCTGAACATTATAATTTGTTGAGGTGGGAGAAGGACATTGAAGAGAGAAATCACCCGTTGACAGATGAAGAACTTGATTCAATGTTCCCACAAGAGGGGTATAAGATTCTTGAACCCCCACCTTCCTATGTACCCATTAGAACACCTGCGAGGAAGCTCCTTGCTACCCCAACTCCGTTGGGAACTCCTCTTTATTTGATTCCTGAGGAAAATGGCGGTCAACAGTTTGATGTTCCAAAAGAATTGCCTGGTGGGCTGCCTTTCATGAAGCCAGAGGATTATCAATACTTTGGTGTGTTGTTGAATGAGGAGGAGGAGGAGGAGTTGACTGCTGAAGAACAGAAAGAGCGAAAAATTATGAAACTTCTTCTCAAGGTCAAGAATGGGACACCTCCACAGAGGGAAACTGCTTTGAGACAGCTCACCGACTAGGCTCGAGAGTTTGGTGCTGGGCCGTTATTTAATCGCATCTTGCCTTTGCTCATGCAGCCCACATTGGAAGATCAGGAGAGACATGTTTTGGTCAAGGTTATTGATAGGGTGCTGTATAAGTTTGATGAGTTAGTTCGTCCATATGTACACAAAATTCTGGTTGTGATTGAGCCCTTGTTGATCGATGAAGATTATTATGCACGTGTAGAGGGGAGAGAGATCCTTTCGAATCTCAGCAAGGCCTGGCAACCATGATTGCTGCAATGTGTCTGGATATTGATAACATTGACAAGTATGTGAGGAACACCACTGCAAGAGCCTTCAGTGTTGTTGCTTCGGCACTTTGGTATTCCTGCACTGTTGCCATTCTTGAAAGCTGTGTGTCAGAGTAAGAAATCTTGGCAAGTTCGTCACACTGGGATTAAAATTGTCCAGCAGATTGCTATTTTAATTGGCTGTGCGGTTCTTCCTCACTTGAGGTCTCTGGTTGAAATCATTGAACATGGTCTCAACGATGAGAATCAGAAGGTGAGAACTATTACGACGCTGTCTTTGGCTGCTCTTGCTGAGGCTGCTGCTCCATATGGTATTGAAAGCTTTGACTCGGTTTTGAAGCCTTTGTGGAAGGGTATTAGATCACACCGTGGGAAAGTCTTGGCTGCATTCCTCAAAGCAATTGGTTTCATCATTCCTCTAATGGATGCAAATTGCAATATATGCCAGCTACTATACCAAGGAAGTGATGATTATCTTAATTCGTGAGTTTCAGTCACCTGATGAAGAAATGAAGAAAATTGTGTTGAAGGTGGTGAAGCAGTGTGTGAGTACAAAAGGTCTGGAGGCTGAGTTTTTCCGGAATTTCTGGGTCAGAAGGCTTTGGATTGCAGAAACTATCGGCAGCTTGTGGAAACAACTGTAGAGACAGCAAACAAGGTCGGTGTTGCTGATATAGTGGGAAGAATAGTGGAGGACCTTAAGGATGAGAGTGAACCTAAGAAGCATGGATACAGACACGTGACACGATATGAGTACGACACGGACACGCTGATACGTTAATTTTTAAAAAATGCAGGACACGACACGTGGGGGACATGCATGAAATATATAATTTTATATATTTATTATATATTATATATATAAATATATCATTTAAAGATAATAAAAAATGCAATATAACACTAAGGCCTCGTTTGGGACTAGACTTTTTTAAGTAACTTTTTGACTTTTTAGCTAAAATGTGATATAAAAAAAACTAGTACGTTTGGGATGACTTTTTGACTTTTTATGAAAAGATGTGCAAAAAGTATAGAGAAAAAGGAATCTTTGACTTTTTGGTATGAGTTATCGGCTTTTTGATTTTTTTAGTAACTTTTTGGCTTTTTGGCTAAAAGAACACTTGCCAAACGAGGCCTAATTCTTATAAATTTATATGATTTTTGTTTTATTATTGTATCTTAAGTTATTTTATTCAAAATTATAATTAGTGGCACATATGTCTAATTGTTAGACATGTGTGTTTAAATGATTGACACGTGTGTCCTCCAAGTATCCAACGAGTGTCTAGGTTTTTAAAAAAATAGGACACGTTTTGAAGATTGTCAGGCCCGTGTCTTGAGAGTGTTCAAAGAGTGTCGGTGTCCGACACAGACACAACACGGATACGTCATCTTCTTAGAAGTGTCTGTGTTTCTTAGGAGTGAACCATATAAACGGATGGTTATGGAAACAATTGAGAAGGTGGTTGCAAATCTGGGTGCATCTGGCATCGATGCTCGATTGGAGAAGCTTCTGATTGATGGAATTCTTTATGCCTTCCAAGAGCAGACCAGCGATGATGCTAACGTGATGCTTAATGGGTTTGGTGCTGTTGTAAATGCTATTGGGCAGAGAGTGAAGCCATACCTTCCCCAGATATGTGGCACCTATGAAGCACGGACACGGACACGTGACACGACACGGACACGCGAAAACGCAAATTTTCAAAAAATGGGGGACACAACACGCTGGGGACACGTTCAGTATATATAATTTTATTTTTTTATTATATGTAAAATTAAAAAATATAAATATTATCTATTTATTTTAATATCAAATATTATTCACAAATTAAAATTTTCCTATAAATAAAAATAATTTATTTAAACAAGTAATAATATCTAAAAAATAGAAAAAAGGAAAAGAAGAAAAAAAAAGTTTTTGTTCAAATATATATCTAATATATAATATATACACTATTATTGTTAGTGTATATTATTATTAGTATATAAATATATATATATATATACGTATATATATTATTAGTATATAATATATAATAGAATGTATAGCGATCGATGGTCAAGGAGAGGGCTGAAACACCATAGCGAGGGAGGGAACCATAGTGAGAGAGGGAGAGCAGTGATCGATAGTCAAAGGAGAGGGCTGAAACACCATAGCGAGAGAGAGAGAGAGAGAGCAGAGAGGGAGACGAGGAAGACGACACTGACGACACAGACGAAATGAAGAAAGAAAAAGAAAAATGAAGAAAAACAGAAGAAAAGAAGAAGATCGAAGAAGAGATTTGAAGAATCGAAGAACATACCTGATCTAGGGCTCCATTTCAGCAAGTTCTTCACCCTCTCTCTCTCTCTCTCTGTGTGTGTCTGGCTTCAACAGGTTAGGGTTTCCCTCCCTCTCTGTCCAGAAAGTGTCCACAGTGTGTCCAAGAGTGTCCAAAAGAGTGTCCGGCTACAAAAATTCAAAAAAAAAAGGGACACGTTGGGTAGAGTGTCGGACACGTGTCCACCGTGTGTCCAACGCTGTGTCCGACACGTGTCCGACACCCATACGTTGCCTTCGGAGACGTGTCCGTGCTACATGGTGTAGCACTATAAAGTGGCGCCTGAATAGCAAGAGTGCAAAGGTAAGGCAGCAAGCAGCTGATCTCATTTCCAGGATTGCAGTGGTCATGAAGCAGTGCCAGGAAGAGCAACTGATGGGTCATCTAGGGGTTGTCTTGTATGAGTATTTGGGAGAGGAGTACCCAGAAGTTTTGGGATCCATAGTTGGAGCTCTCAAGGCAATTGTTAATGTTATTGGCATGACGAAAATGACTCCTCCAATCAAGGATTTGCTTCGTCGATTAACCCCAATCTTGAAGAATCGCCATGAGAAAGTACAGGAGAACTGTATTGACCTTGTTGGTCGTATTGCTGACCGTGGTGCTGAGTTTGTACCAGCAAGAGAGTGGATGAGGATCTGTTTTGAACTCCTGGAGATGCTAAAAGCACACAAGAAGGGTATCCGTAGAGCTACAGTGAATACATTCGGGTACATTGCCAAAGCCATTGGGCCACAAGACGTTCTGGCAACATTATTGAACAACCTCAAGGTGCAGGAGCATCAAAATCGTGTTTGCACTACTGTGGCAATTGCAATTGTCGCGGAAACATGTTCTTCTTTTACAGTTTTACCAGCCTTGATGAATGAATATTGTGTGCCAGAGCTTAATGTTCGGAATGGTGTTCTGAAGTCCCTCTCGTTTCTATTCGAGTACATTGGTGAAATGGGAAAGGATTACATTTATGCAGTGACTCCATTGCTAGAGGATGCTCTCATGGACAGAGATTTGGTTCATAGGCAGACTGCTGCTTCTGCTGTGAAGCACATGGCTTTAGGAGTTGCTGGGTTGGGCTGTGAGGATGCTTTGGTTCACTTACTAAACTATGTTTGGCCAAACATCTTTGAGACATCCCCACATGTTATAAATGCTGTTATGGAAGCCATTGAAGGAATGAGGGTGGCACTGGGTGCGGCTGTGGTGCTTAACTACCGTCTTCAGCGACTTTTCCACCCAGCAAGGAAGGTTAGGGAAGTGTATTGGAAGATCTATAACTCGCTGTATATTGGCGCTCAAGATGCACTTGTGGCTGCTTATCCTGTGTTGGAGGATGAGGAACATAACGCATTTAGTAGGCCTGAGTTGACCATGTTCATCTGAGTTGGAGATTTTGTGATGTTGGTTGAGCTACTGAAGGTTCCGTAGAATGAATATCTGAAAGGATCTTGACCCAGTTCTTTGAGGTTGCTGCTGCACTTTCAAATCTAAAGGCTTTTACTGTAGTTTGATATTCTCTAATATTTCTTGATATATTTGCTGCTTATGTAAAAACTCTTATGAAATTTAAACTGCTTTAATATTTCCATTTTAATATTATATTTCTGTTGTGATGAACGGTTTTCTTTTTGCTTTATTGAATTTTTTCTGTGGATTTCTCTTCTAGACTAAGCATGAAGAGCAGGTGATGACCTGTGGGAGGCTTTTCAGCGAGTGAGCTTCAAGCAATGGTATATTGTGCTTTACAGCTGAAGTAAGTATTGTTTCAAGTTGTGTTGTTGTGAAGTACTGGGCATATATATATATGTTTTAGGTGGTGTGTTTGCTTACACATTGCTTGGTTAGTTGGTTATAAAATCTCTCTCCTCTTTTAGTTTACGGAGGCATATAAATTTTAACGTGAAACATTTTCGTACTAAATAAATTTCTTTTGGCATTCTATCTTAGCTTTCACTAAGGTTTGGATGATCATTTCAGCAGCTTTCTTTTGAAAAACTTTAGAAGATGCAAATAAATATATATTGTAGATGGTTGTGTATTTGCTCTTTAGTTGCACTTGGTTGAGGTCAACCGTTTGATATGATGTAGGATAAGCTTAATTGGTTTGAATCATTTTCGTACTAAATAAATCTCTCTCCTGTTTTTGTTTACGGAGGCATATAAATTTTAATGTGAAACATTTTCGTACTAAATAAATTTCTTTTGGCATTCTATCTTAGCTTTCACTAAAGTTTGGATGATCATTTCAGCAGCTTTCTTTTGAAAAACTTTAGAAGATGCACATAAATATATATTGTAGATGGTTGTGTATTTGCTCTTTAGTTGCACTTGGTTGAGGTCAACCGGTTGATATGATGTAGGATAAGCTTAATTGGTTTGAATTTAATCAATGTTCGTAAGTCAGCCCTTTTAGTTCAGTGTTGAACAATAATCCAGGTCTCCTTTTGAAGGTCCATGAAATTTTTGCACAAATGTTTATATTTTAGCTTGATCTCATTGTTCTGATTCAGAAACTAGAAGCTGGTGGACGAGTTATTTGTGTGATCATTTTGTGTCGTGTGATGATTTAGGTTAGAAGATGGAAAAATTGGTGTTTATAGCAGACAGATAGATTGGTGCTTTGCCTTGCTATTTGTCCCTTTTGGTTCCTAGTTATAGTTATAAAACCTTTAGCTGGAGACTAAGTTGCCTTGCATTGTAGATTGTATGCAGAATGGTTAGATTTTATTCTAGAGGTGGGGTTTTTAAATTGTGTAGCCTGGTTTACAAAGTTATACTATTACTGAATGCAAATGAGTCAATGTACGTTTTGTAACGTATAATGGCAGCCACTGGAAAGGTCTACTCAAGTGAAACTAAGAAAATTCCTTATTTGGATATGATTTTCTAAATTTTTATATAAACTCTTCATAATCCATTTTAAGTACAATCATTTTCTTTTACTAAAAATATTTTGAGATTGATTCATAGTTTGTGTGACAATTTTCTAAGTGATTTTTGTTATAAAAAAAGTCCTCATATCATTGCATTGCATTGTTCTGTCACTTGTGGTTGGTGTGGTAATCAGAGCCGTTCAAGAACGGAGGTTGATGATCGATGGAGCTTCGTGGTGTCCTATAGATCAAGAAGGCTGATGGGGTTAGGCTGCATTCGTAGAAGTTTCTTCAAGACATGGGAGATAGGTAAAGCTATGTGAGTGGTTGTAAGTCCATCTATGTCTTGTACTCTTGATTCATTAGAGTAGATTTTTATTGAGCATTGGGATCGTAATTTTTTTTCTTCTGTTTTTTTTCCGTTTAGAGATTTTTTTTAATTGGGTTTTTCATGTTAACTATTTTGTCATCATTATTATTAATTGTAGTTGATTAATCTTTATCACTGCCAAGTTAAAATTGATAGTTAGGTTTTAATTTAAATAATGTGCTTACATGGTAATTTCAGGTAAATTATTGATTGTGCTTACATGGTCCACAAAAATAAGAATGTGAGTAAATTATAAAACACCATTAGTTAGACATAATTAAGGCCAAGTTTGGCATGACCTAAATAATACAAAAAGTCAAAAAGTCACTATCCTATTTAAGTCACATTATCTTATTTAAATCACATCACTTCTCTAACACATCACATCAAACCCAACTCAAACCCAACCCATATAAGCCAATAAGTCAAAAAGTACACTTTTTTAGAATATCCCAAACCAACCCTTATTATGGATTTATATGATAATTTCTGCTAGTCTTGGCTCCTTGGCTCCCAAAAGCCACTAGGATTAGGATGTCAAATGTTAGTTCAAACCAATACAAGAGAGCCATCAGCTCTGGGCTAGTTTGGATATATTTGGACAATACAAAGAAGACTCGGGATCTTACCCAACTTGCAAAGAACATTGAATTCAAAACCAAAAAAAAAAATTCCAACCATGAAGAAAGTACAATTCAAAAGGGAGGAAAGATCACAAGTAGGGGTGTAAAATTAGCCCATGGCCCATTTATAGCCTGCCCGCAGCCCGGAATGGCCTGCCTAGGCCCAAGCTTAGTCCGTGACTCTGAGCTTGGGCCTTGTGTTTTGGGGCCTGACCCACCGGCCCATTCCAAGGCTTGTCCGAGACCTGGTCCGCTCAAGGCTCAATGTCATTTTCAAACTATTTTGATAAAAAAAATTAGTTAGACCCTGCCCAGCCCAAACCCAAACCTATGCCCAATTGTGGGCCGGGTTGGGCCGAATTTGCATCCCTAATCATAAAAAATGTAACACAATACAAAAGTTCTATTGAAGACAAACTTCAAGGAGGGATGTTTGCTTCTGTGGCCCATTTACAGTAAAAATTAAGGAAGATACTATCACGGATATTCAAGGTTGCTTAGAGCATCTCCAATGTTATTAAGCATTTTACTTATTTAAAGGTTACTTATATATTATTTTGCCATTTCATTTTTCTTATGTTTCACTTCAATCTTATTTTTTATTTTAACTATTCATTCAAATATTTTTCACTTTATGAAATGCTACTTTAGCAACAAATATGGAAGAAAATGATCACAAGGGTCAAATAGATTTTGCCTAGTCTTTGAAGACTAGCTACATTTAGCTAGTGAATGGGAGTTAAAATAAAAATGCCTACTGATCATATACCTGGTCAATTGGATTTGAAAAAATTTAGTTATATTAGGTATTTTAACTAATGAGCATTATATGCTTAGTAGGTTGGAAATGCTCTAGATCGAACTAGAGCTTTGAATTCATTCATTTTCTAGTTTCTCTTTTTTGCTTTCCATGAAATAGGAATCCTTCATGCAATGCCTTAAATTGAGGCTCTAGTTATTGGTTTTCTGAGTTAAAAAAAATTAAGTTATATTAGTTATTTTAACTAATAGACATTATATGCCTAATTGGTTGGAAATGCTCTAGATAGAACTAGAGCTTTGAATTCATTCATTTTCTAGTTTGTTTTTTATGCAATCCTTTATGCGATGCCCTAAATTGAGGCTCTAGTTATTGGTATTTTGGTTTTTGACACTGGAATGATGTTTTTGAAAGAACATAGTACTTAATTGAAATGAAGGATTGAATTGATAATGCTCTGATTAGCTGATAATATTAGTATTAGTTTATACTTTTTTGAAATATTTCTAGAAAAACTTTGATTAACACCAAATTCATGTCGAGTAGACCTTGTTGTGAGAATTCTTAATTCATAGGTTGTAGGGAGGGATTTATGTCACCACAAACAGAGACTAAGGGGTTGTTTGGGATGATCTAAATAAGTATATTTTTTTACTTTTTATGAAATATGGGTTGGGTTTGAAGTGATGTGTTAGAGAAGTGATGTGACTTAAATAAGATGATGTGACTTAAATAAGATAGTAACTTTTTGACTTTTTGAATTTTTTAAGTGTTGTCAAACTTAGCCTAAAGCAAATGTTGGATAGACAAACCTCCTGACCGGCTCTGCAACCATACCTCATTTCTAGTCATTACATTTTGAAAAGATATAAATATTTTTTTATAAGTAATCATTTATTCAAAAGAGTATTTTATCCCTTGTCTACATAAGGGGAACAGGATTGACTACTAATGACAAGACACGATATTTAGTCTCTTTGCCTGGAGCACCATACCCATCTCCATACTGATATATGCACTGAGCCATCCTAGTAAGGTTCATTGCATTCGCAATAAAAGTCTTAGTGAAGAGAGAATTTGCAGCTCCATCTTCATTCATCTTTTTCCATGTCTCACCAATCAAGTATTTCATGTGCTCACGGGCATCGTTTTCAGGGGCACCAGTTTCATGCATATAGCATTGGATTGATTTAGGGATGTCGCCTCTTTGTAACTCGTCCTGAATCAAACAGAATGAGTAACATATGGTCAAACCCGGTTTAATTCTTAAACCAAGAAATTGTCTTCGATATTGTTTGAATATTGAAATATAATTGAATAGGAAAGGAAAATCATTGAACAATGCTTTCCCAGGATCCAAAACCTCTTTATGAAGATACAATGGGTGGTGTAACTCACTTACCGATGATGTTCCTAAGTCATCTGAGAGTCGGAAAATAATTGATGACCAGCGAATTATATTTGGATAACTTTCTAATAAGCATTCCGAGGCCTCCTTTGTTACCGATTTAGAATCAAAAAAATAAGCATGTACTAGTATAACAGGAGCTGATATCGAAATCCACGCATTTTTCATGTATTCTTCAAAGGTTGGTGTATATCCGTTGTAGTACCACTTTGCCTCCAATAAATAAGATTTACAAATATCTGCCCACTAAAGCATTTAGAATGGTCAATTAATCGAAGAAACTACAAAAAAATTAAGAACATTTAAATTTACTTTGAATATGACCTAAAAAAGAAAAAGAAAAGAGTCTATGAACCAAAAAAAAAAAAAAAAAAAGAAAAGAAGACAAAAGGGTGAGTGTGTGGGCCAATAGACACAATGGTGGGTGTTGGGAAGTCCATCTACCCTCCCCCGTGTCTATTATTGCATTTTTTTTTTTTATTTTTGTAATTTTTTTTTTATTTTTTATTTGTAGCGAAGTTCCGCGGGGGGGGGGGGGGGGGGGGGGGGGGCGGGGGGGGAAAGTTAGTTCATAAAGAAATGATACCACTTTCTTAAGGTATGAAATGATGTGCAATCCTTGTCCCTTAAGTGCATCATAAGCCATTTCATTAATAGAGTTGAATAAAGCAAGGAAGCATATCTTCATATAGTCTGGAAGTTGTTCCATTGCACTGATATCCCACCTAAAGTTAAAAAGAAAAAAGAAGTATTTTCATGTTAAGGTATATAGCTAAGAAGCATGCAAATTAATGGAGATAAAATTGACGCAACCATTCTCCCATCAACCAACCTCTCAACGGCATTGGTAAATAGTTCAAGTTCCTCCAATGAACCATACACATCATAGACATCATCTATTGTTGTTAATAGTGAGTAGACCTTCGTGGTCATTCTCCTAAAGTATCCAAATTGAGGCTCAAAATTCACTCCCAGAGTGCATAAAAAATTCTCCGTCAACCTATCTCTAGCAAAGCTCAACTTTTTTCCCAAACATGTACTCCTCCACCACCTATATTCATAACAAGGAAAAGAATATTACATAAGGTATATGAAATACTACATACATAGATATATGGCGAGATTCTGACCTTGACATTTGTTTTACTTCTTGCTGGTGAATTGCTTGCACCATGTTGAAATCTAATTTCGCAAGCTCAAGCAATATAGAATTCATATCTTGTCTTCTCTCATACACATCAATGAACCATCTTGCCTCTAGCCTTAGCACCCTCCAATGTAGGGGAAGCTCCAAGGAATGTCTAACTAGCATGGCGAGATTTTGATCAATATCCTTCTTCTTGAGGTTTTCTTTGAGATTCCTAGTTGTGAAATCCCTGGCCTCATCTAATAAACTTTCCCCATCAATTGAAAGATATGAGGCTTCATACAAATATAGTAGTCCCTTTGTATCCTCACAAAGACAAGACCTCAAATTCCCCATCTCGTCCATAAATTTTTTAAAAACATCTGCAATTCAAGCTAACTATTAATTAGTATATACTAGGGACTATGACCTCAAATACAAAATATATATATATCGAGAAAAATAGTGCGTGATTCATAGTCAATTCACAATTAAAATAAATTGGGATCACACTATTTTTCTTGATATATATATATATATATATTGTATTTGAGTTCTCGATCTCTACTGGACACATAAAGATATAGCATCAATGTTCAATCGTTTTAAGTTTTTTTGCTTCTCATTTATTTATTTATATTTATTATTATTATTTTCTTTTTTTTCATTTTCTTTTTTGGGCGGTGGTGTGTGTTCCTCTTTAAATTTTGAGTTAATTACACTTAGCACCCCTACATTTTCACTATCCTCTCATTTTGGCTTTCACTTTTAATTGTGACAATTAACCTCATATATTGTAAGTCAAGTTGCAATGTCATCCTTTGCCTATCTACCATTAATAAGGCTAATGGAATTTGTCATGTGCTTTAAACGTTGCATTTTTTTATTTTTTTTTCGGTCTCATTAAAACTCTTATACTTTCATCAAATTCTCATTTTGGTCCTTATACTTTCTCTAAAATCTTACTTTGATCCCTTCACTTTTAGTTTTCATCAACTTTAATAACGGTAGATAGGCGAAAGGATTGACACTGCAATTTAACTTAAAAGTGTAAGGAATTGACTGTTATAATTGAAAGTAAATGAATTAAAGTGAGATTAGGGTGAAAGTGAAGAGTTGCTAAGTGTAATTAATCCTTAAATTTTTGACATATATGGAGTGAGGAAATCATTGAAGTACCTTGAGGGACATTGTACCCGTGTTGTCTCAAAAGCCTAAATTTGAGAGCTGTAGCATGCAAATCCTCATTGTTGCACTTATCATTCATGTTGTATATTCTCTCAAGTACTCTCTCTATCTCATCCTTGAAGTGATAGAACACTCCAAGCCTTTGCAAGTCATCAACCATCTCAAGTGCATCCAATGGATCCTCATCCGCTACTTTCTCAAGCATTATCTTCACATCTTCCTTCAACTTTGCAGCCCTTTTTTCATATACATCTCCCTACAAAAATAATTTTTTGTTAGCAATTACCATTGATTTGCATCCACTAATCAAGCAGAGTATATATAACAATAGTAACTATATATACCACATATTTACTGTTAAGTGACTGCACATAGTCATAGTCCCAAATGGGAGGTTGGTAGTTGGCTGATCGTCTGATGATCTTTTGATTGCAAGGTCCATTAGCAACAAGAAGGCTAAGAGCCATTGCACTGAATTTCGAACAAACTTAAGCTTGCTTTGATTGTAGCGAAAAAAAATAACATGCATGCCCATATCAATTTTGAAAAAAAATAAAAATAATAAAAGGAGAAATTACGGTAGTGTTTGGTAGAATTTTAAAATTATAATTTGAGAATAGAGTTGTATTTTGAGTTTGTGAGTTTTGAAATTATGATTTGAAAAGAGAAAATTTATTTGGTTATAAGTTTTAAAAAGAATTTTGAATTTTTTATGTGACATATGAATGAGAAAAGTTGTTTGGTTATGAGTTTTGAAAAGAGTTTTCAAAACTTAATTGAAAGACTTATAACTCATAACTAAACACACAACTCAAAACTCTATTAAAAATTCTATTCAAAACTCATAATCAAACTCTTTTTAAAATTCAATTCAAAAAAATAATATCATTTTGGTCTAAAAAAAAATTTCTATATTTAAAAAATATCAAAAACAAATATAAATTTTTTTTTTTCTTCCAAATAACAGGTGGCGATTGGCAAAATATATATATATATATATTGTTCCGATCAACTAGCTGGACATCCGAGAGGATGTCCAGACAAAAGATCGGATAGACCAAAAATTCAAAAATGGCCTGTTTTACCAAACATGTTTTCAAAATATATTTTGAAATTCATTTGAAATCATGATTTGAAAACTCAAGCTAAACATAGTATTAGAATATAAGGGTAAAATTAATTTTTAAAAACTCTACCAAGCACAACCTACAACTTGTACTTCGGTAATTTAGGCTCAATCTCACCCCCTAGATATTTCAATTGTCCTAGACAACTACTAAATTTCGAGTCAGTTGGGCCCAATTATATAATTAGAATTAATACTATCATGTTGTTGCTCTTCGTTTGTTGTCGAACTGACATTATACAAATAAACTCAATTACAACTCGACTTGAAATCAGAGAAGCTAAATAAGACAATTAAAAAGTTTTGTAAATAAAGTAGAATACACTCGGTTTGGTTTTCATTTCTTGAATTTTCTTTTTAGAAAATTTTACTTTTTCGTTTTCTGTATTTTTTTGTTTTCACTGAATTTTTTTAATATTTAAGCAATTTCTTTAATTTTTAAACACACTTAACATAAACGCACTTAAAAGGTATAATATTTGTGAAAAAAACTTTAAAAAATTTACTAAATACTAAAAATACAAAAAAATATAAAATTTCAGTACATTTTTTTAAATATTTTTCTGTATTTATTAATTATTTAAAATATTTTTTCACAAATATTTTACTATTTAAAAAAAATAAAAAAATTACTTAAAATTTTAAAAATATTGACTAAAAATAAAAAAATAAAAAACTCAATTTAAAAAAAAAAAAATTAATTTAAAAAATTAAAACCAAACATCTTGCATGTAAAATGTAAGGGAATTATACCCCCAGTGCTATTGGGGATTCTTATTTATGGGTCAGTGTTGGAAGTGTTTTAGAATTTCAATAGAAAAAAGATTTCCTAATAAATCCCCTATTAAAAAGTTAAAAAGATAATTAAAAAATTCAACAGATATATTAAGGGTAAAATTGAAAACAAAATGTCTTCTAAAATAATAAATGGATTTCTCATCAAACTATTTCACAAAGGGTGAATCCCTCACCAACAAAAAATATCCACTAAGCCTAATGTCTTAGACAATTGTTAGATTTGACTTTTCAACAATTTTCTCAAAAAGAATTTCTATAATTAAAAAAATAAAAATATTTTTTCCAAAAGATCTTATTGAAAATTTTATGAAGATTGCCAAGTCTGTTTGTCATTTTTAGTCAATTCCCTAAATTGGGGTCATCGATGGCCAAGTCTTGTGGTATTAGTGAATAAAATTAATATACAATGGATTGAATTTGCAATTGTTGAAACTGTGAAAATAGACAAAGATGATTTTCGAAGCTTAAATAAATTTCTAGCAATAATTAAATAAGCTATTGCAGTTATAAGAGTAAGTCCAAGAATTATTACGACACAAATTGTGTCTATTGTAGCTGAAAATATTATATTCAATTTTGTCAACCTAATCAAATTTAATTACTCTATCCTTCATCTTGTACAAATTTAATCTCCAAGAAAAATGAAAAATAGTGAAAATTTTATGATCCAATCGTTGAAAAAATTGATAGGCTCATATTTTTCATAACATATTAGACAGTATTCTTCAACATGAAAAACAAAATATGCTACCAAAATGATATAATTGTAATCGTAAATTATGAAAACCTCCAAACTGGTATATGACAAAGTATAGGAAATGCTCCAAATGCTTGAAGAATAAATAATTAAAGTGCTAGATTTCTCTTCTACTATTTGGCAGTGAGGGGCCCGAATTCATTAAAATTCAATGAAAAAGATGGACATTTGTATCTCTAAAAAATAGGATAGGAATCTTGCAAGTTGAAGACATAACAATGTTATTTACATGATAACTAAAACTAAAGTGATTGGAATACACACTAACAATGGATCATATTTAGTAGAGATACCACTATGTTTGTTTGTTGTCTTTTAATTTCAATAATTCATATTTATAAAAGATTTATTATCTTGTTGCAAGAACCTTAATTTATCTTTCAGTTCTGTATATTTCAAATTCTAAGTTAAAATCTGTTATATGTCTATAAAAGAGTGTGAATTGCATTTGGTAAATGTAGTCTTATAGAGAGAAGAAATGAGCAAAAGTAGCCATCTTTATCTTTCTTGTAATCTTGCAAGTATTTTGTAATTTTCAAGTATTCAATAAAAATGTGTGTGGGTTTTTTTAATTTTTTATTTTCATAAACTTTTCTTTTTGTTGTTTTTAATATTCTAGAAGTTTGAGAGTAATGATAGAATTATTATTATTTGTTTACTATTTGCACGTTGAATTAATGTATTGATAATTTGCTTATTGATAGATTTAGTGTGAGGGGTTATGTTTACTGTTTACACTTTGAAAAACTTGAAAATTATTCGTAGAAGACAAAGAAGTTGGGTATGAAAAATAATTCGAATTTAAAGATGAGCTTCCTTATAAGTAAATTATAATTTTTGTAGTTTTATAAATATGCTATATTGAAAGTCCTTATTTGCAAATATAATACTTGTGGTCCAACAAGTAGATTGCCCAATAGTGTAATAATTATTTGAAGTAAACATTTACTTACTTGCGTAAAATAGTAGAAAATGACGGTGACAATAATGGAATCACTTTAGGTTGGTTTGGGATGGATTGGTTTTTTGGATTTTTAATTTTTTTGTTATTTTAGTTTGGGATTAAAATTTTTTATTTAGGATAGATTTTTTAGTTTTTTAAATTTTTGTGAAAAAAAAGTTAAAATGATTATAATTTAGATATAATATTTTGTTTTATTAATTTTTTAATTAATTTTATTTTTTTAAACTATTTTAATCAAAAAACTTTAAATTTTTTCATCTCAAACGAGAGTCTACTAATGGACCATTATAATAATAGTTTATAAGTGAAAAGGTACTATTATTATGAAAATTTCAAAAAAAATCTAATAGTAGAAATGATGGTGATAATAACAGAATCACTTTACTTTAATAATGGATCAGTATAATATTTAGTTGGACAAATTACATATACCCTCTCGAAATTTAGTAAAATTACAAATATTTTTTTGAGGTTTGAAAAATTATAGATACTCCTATGAAGATATTATTTGCATAACAAATTAGGAGGTAAATTGTTATGAAAATATAAATTTTAGGAGGCAATTTGTTACGAAAATATAAATCTCAGAGAGATATCTGTAATTTTTAAAACTTTAAAAATATCTGTAATTTAACTAAATCTCGAAGGAGGTATATGTAATTTGCCCTATTTAGTTTATAAGAGAAAAGGTACCATTACAGTGTTAGTAGAAATGATGGTGATAATTTGAATTAAAAAAAAAAAATGATGATGATAATAATGGAATCACTTTAGTCTAATAATAGACCATGGTAATAGGTTATAAGAGAAAATGTACTATTATAATGTTGAGGATCGTATGATTCGAAATTTTTTTTAAAAATTTATTTATGGGACTATGTAACTATGTTGGTTGTTTTTTTTTTTTGGTAAGGTAGTTATGTGTAACGATGTGTTAAAAAATTAGATATCTCACACACACTCAACTTATGTGGTTTGATAAAATGAGTGAGTTAGGTTGAACTAATTGGATTATAAAATTGACTAATCAATTAAGAATAAAAATATAACAGACACTCGTACAAAATTATATGAAATTAATAAATTTTAATCAAAAACTTAATTAATTAGTCAATTTTATCACTCAATCAGGTCAACTCAAACAGAGTTGGTCCAAGATGTCCACTTCCAAAAAAAACAAAATTCGAGGCACTAGCATTGCCGTATTATTTTTGATGGGAAGGAAAGATTTCAAATCCAAAAATATTCAATTATAGTATTTACAAAATAAAATAATGGAGCTTTATTATAGAAGGAAAGGATTTTTGATGGGAAGGAAAGATTTCAAATCCAATGATGTTCTATTGTAGTATTTATAAAATAAAATAATTGAGCTTTATTATAAAATGAAAGGATTTTTTTTGATGGGAAGGAAAGATTTCAAATCATAATGTTCTATTGTAGTATTTACAAAATAAAATAATGGAGCTTTATAATAGGTTATAAAAGGAAAAGTTGAAGGTTGATATTTTCTTTGAAATTTCTTTTTAAAGATCAGGATTGGCTTAGTAGAAAATTTTAAAAAAAATATCAACCTTCAACCTTTCCTTTTATAACTTATAATAAAGCTTCATTATTTTATTTTGTAAATACTACCATAGAACATTATTGGATTTGAAATCTTTCTTTCCCATAAAAAATCCTTTCCTTCTATAATAAAGCTCCATTATTTTATTTTGTAAATACTACAATAGAACATTATTGGATTTGAAATCTTTCCTTCCCATCAAAAATAATACGGCAGTGCTATAGGGCCTCCAATTTTATTTTTTATTTTTTTTTTGGAAGAGTGGACATCTTGCACTAACTCAGTCTGAGTTGGACTAGTTGAGTGATAAAATTGACTAATCAGTTAGGCTGCTGATTAAAATTTATTAATTTTATATAATTTTGTACAAGTCTCTGTTATATTTTTATTCCTAATTGATCAGTTAATTTTATAATCTAATTAGTTCAACCCAACTCACTCACCTTATCAAATCACATAAGCTGAGTAAGTACAAGATGTCTAATTTTTTAACACATTCTTACACGTAACTACCTTACTAAAAAAAAACAACCAACATAGTCCAATAAATAAATTTAAAAAAAAAAATTCAAATCATTCGAGCCTCAACATTATAATAGTACATTCTCTTATAACCTATTACTATACTGGTCCATTGTTGGACTAAAGTGATTCCATTATTATTGGCATCATCATTTTTTTTTTTTTTATTCAAATTATCACCAATATTTCTACTAACACCATAATAGTACCTTTTCTCTTATAAACTAATATTATACTGGTCCATTATTAGACTAAAGTGATTCTATTATTATCACCATCATTTGTATAGATTTTTTGGGATTTTCATAATAACGGTTCCTTTTCACTTATAAACTGTTATTTCTACTAACACTATAATAGTACCTTTTCTTTTATAAACTAACTAGCATATAACCCGTGTTATGCACAAATTATATTTATAATTATTTATATATGTAAATTGTGATTTTTAAATTTTTTTTAAATGCTTTTTTTTTTCTTTTTTATATTATATTAAAGTATAATATTTTGATAATAATCATATGTGTTATACTTTTCAAGAAATTTTTTTTATATTTGTTCTTAATGCATTAAAGTGTTATTATGAGGAATAATAATCATATGTGTTGGGACTTTTCAAAAAATTCATATGTGTTAGATTTCAAAGAATTTTTTTATGCTTGTTCTTAATGCATTAAAGTGTTATTATGATGGTAAGACTTAGGAATTGGGAGAAGTTAATAAATGCTAAGATTTTTTTTTAAAATTAAAAAATTAAGAAATTTAGATTAAGAGATTGAAGCTCCCACAAAACTTGAGGTTAAAAATTTTCTTTTACTTAATATATAATATGGATATTATACTGATCTATTATTAGACTAGGGTGATTCCATTATTATCACCATCATTTCTACTATTAGATTTTTTGGGATTTTCATAATAATAGTACCTTTTCACTTATAAATTATTATTATAATGGTCCATTAATAGACTATGCCCTCCTTTAAGAAGAAAAAAATTAAAAAAATTTTTTTACTAAAATAATTACAAAAATAAAATTAATTAAAAAATTAATAAGATAAAATATTATATCAAATCATAATTATTTTATTTTTTCTCTCATAAAAATTTAAAAAGTCAAAAAATCTATTCTAAATGAGATTTTTTAATTTTAAACTAAAATAATCAAAAAATTAAAAATCCAAAAAACCAACACACATTCCAAACCAATCCAAAGTGATTCCATTATATTATCACCGTCATTTTCTACTATTTTACGCAAGTAAGTAAATGTTTACTTGAAATAATTATTACACTATTGGGCAATCTACTTGTTGGACCACAAGTAGTATATTTGCAAATAAGGACTTCCAATATCGCATATTTATAAAACTACAAAAATTATAATTTACTTATAAGGAAGCTTATCTTTAAATTCGAATTATTTTTCATACCTAACTTCTTTGTCTTCTACGAATAATTTTCAAGTCTTTCAAAGTGTAAACAGTAAACATAACCCCTCACACTAAATCAATCAATAAACAAATTATCAATACATTAATTCAACGTGCAAATAGTAAACAAATAATAATAATTCTATCATTGCTCTCAAACTTCTAGAATATTAAAAGCAACAAAAATAAAAGTTTACGAAAATAAAAATATTAAAAAAACCCACACACATTTTTGTCGAATACTTTAAAAGTTACAAAATACTTGCAAGATTACAAGAAAGATAAAGATGACTACTTTTGCTCTATAAGACTGCATTTATCATGTAAATCGCATTGCTATGTCTTCAACTTGCAAGATTCCTATCCTATTTTTTAGAGATACAAATGTCCATTTTTTCATTGAATTTTAATGAATTTGGGCCTCTCGCTTGATCTCATACCGTTCCCAAAAAGTAGAAGAGAAATATAGCACTTTAATTATTTATTCTTCAAGCATTTGGGAAAAGTCCCCGAACGAACCTAAAGTGATTCTATTATTATCACCGTCATTTTCTACTATTTTACGCAAGTAAGTAAATGTTTACTTGAAATAATTATTACACTATTGGGCAATCTACTTGTTGGACCACAAGTATTATATTTGCAAATAAGGACTTCCAATATAGCATATTTATAAAACTACAAATATTATGATTTATAAGGAAGCTCATCTTTAAATTCGAATTTTTTTCATACCCAACTTCTTTGTCTTCTACGAATAATTTTCAAGTCTTTCAAAGTGTAAACAGTAAACATAACCCCTCACACTAAATTTATCAATAAGCAAATTATCAATACATTAATTCAACGTGCAAATAGTAAACAAATAATAATAATTCTGGTTCCGTTTGGTAAGAACTTTTTTGGCTATTTTAGCCATAAAAGACGAAATAGGCTATTTTAGCCACAACAAACAAAACATCACATCCAATCCATAATCATTACACTCTTCTCTTATAAAAAAAACCAAAAAGTTAAAAAGTCTTTCCTAAACTAAGCTTTTTAGCCCAGACTAAAATAGTCAAAAAAAACTAAAAAGTCAAAAAACCAACTCACTTCCTAAACGGAGGCTCTATCATTACTCTCAAACTTCTAGAATATTTAAAACAACAAAAATAAAAGTTTATGAAAATAAAAAAAAATAAAAAAAAACCCACACACATTTTTATTAAATACTTGAAAAATTACAAAATACTTGCAAGATTACAAGAAAGATGAAGATGACTACTTTTGCTCATTTCTTCTCTCTATAAGACTACATTTACCAAATGCAATTCACACTCTTTTATAGACATATAGCAGATTTTAACTTAGAATTTGAAATATACAAAAATGAAAGATAAATTAAGGTTCTTGCAACAAGATAATAAATCTTTTATAAATTTGAATTATTGAAATTAAAATACAACAAACAAACATATAGTGGTATCTCTACTGAGTATGATCCATTGTTAGTGGGTATTCCAATCACTTTGGATTTAGTTATCATGTAAATCACATTGTTATGTCTTCAACTTGCAAGATTCCTATCCTATTTTTTAGAGATACAAATGTCCACTTGTTCATTGAATTTTAATGAATTTGGGCCTCTCGCTTGATCTCATACCGTTCCCAAATAGTAGAAGAGAAATATAGCACCATTATTTATTCTTCAAGCATTTGGAGCATTTCCTGTACTATGTCATATACCAATTTGGAGGTTTTCATAATTTATGATTAAAATTATGTCATTTTGGAAACATATTTGTTTATCATGTTGAAGAATATTGTTTACAATTGTAATAGGAGCAATGGTAGAGGGCCACAAAAAGTGTGGCTCAAATGGCTCAAAACTGCCAAAACGACGTCGTTTTGGGCGTAAAACGACGCAAAAACTGTCAAAACAACGTCGTTTTGGGCGTAAAACGACGCAAAACGACGTCGTTTTGGCAATTTTGAGCCATTTGAGCCGCACTTTTTGTGGCCCTCAAACATTTTTCTTGTAATAGAGACCTTCACACATATATGGCTCCCACAACCTTCACGCTCATTCCAACTACTCATAATGTGAGGTCCACACATATATGAGTGGACCCTACACACACAGTAAGGGCCAAGATCAAATTGGGAGTCATAGAACCCCCAAAAAAGAGGGTTCCAAACATTTTTGTACTGTCTAATATGTTATGAAAAATTTGAGCCTATCAATTTTTTCAACGATTGGGTCAAAAAAATTTCACTATTTTTCATTTTTCCAGTAGATTAAATTTGGACAAGATGAAGGATAGAGTAATTAAATTTAATTAGGTTGATAAAATTGAATATAATTTTTTCAGCTATAATAGACACAATTGTGTTGTAATAATTCTTGGACTTGCTCTCATAACTGCAATAGCTTATTTGAGTATTGCTAGAAATTTATTTAAGCTTCGAAATTCATCTTTGTCAATTTTCACAGTTTCAACAATTTAAAATTCAATCCATTGTATATTAATTTTATTCACTAATACCATAAGACTTGGCCATTGATGACCCCAATTTAGGGAATTGACTAAAAATGACATACAAACTTTGCAATCTTCTTAAAATTTTCAATAAGATCTTTTGGAAAAAAAAATATTTTTTTAATTATAGAAATTCTTTTTGAGAAAATTGTTGAAAAGTCAAATCTAACAATTGTCTAAGACATTAGATTTAGTGGATATTTTTTGTTGGTGAGGAGTTCACTATTTGTAAAATAGTTTGATGAGAAGTCCATTTATTATTTTGGAGGACATTTTGTTTTCAATTTTACCCTTAATACGTCTGTTTAATTTTTAATTATTTGTTTAATTTTTTAATAGGGGATTTATTAATCTTTTTTCAAGTACTTGTAGCCCAATTAGTCCATAATATATTTTTGTATCTCAATAAGTCCTATTATTTGGACATTTGACCACCAAATCATAATTCGTATATTTAAGGTATATTATAGACAATTTTAACCTTACAAACATTTTTAAATGCTTAGCAACTTGGTGATGTGAATATTCACACTAATTAGGGGTCGATTATTTGATGCTAATACTATTAAACGTCATTTAAAAACTGGTCACAATTTTATTCATTTAGGATTAATTCAAGTTGGAATCAAACCATTAACTCCACAAGGTAAAAATGCTTCTGTTTTATTATGTTTAAGAGATGCTCGTTTTATTGATTATAAAGATAGTTTAATAGATATGGTGGAAATTGGTCTTCACAAAGGACCTATTCATTTTAATTCTTTTCCTGATTTCACACTCAATCTTAAAGATCCACATATATTAGATGCATTAACTTTAAATATTCAATTAAATGGTTCATTTACTAATATGAAAGAAAAAACTCATAATATTGCTTTAATTTATCGTGTCCATTGTAAATGTATTAAAACCAATTTAAATGTTTAAGCTTTACATAAAAGTCCTAAGGATAAAACATTACTGATTCAAACTAGTAACAATGATACTAATATAAATATCCCTCAAATGATAGAATGGAAATATATTACTCTCCCTGATCAATGGGTTACGGTCAATGAAAATTTCAAACATAATCAACAACAATCCACTAGTCAAGATATCTAAGATATTCAACAATTTACTGACGGTTCAGTCCGTATTAAATTTAATCGTAATCAATCTTCTAGACATAGTACTTCTAGTATACCTTCTGATGTTGAAACTGAAGATGAAATATTTAATACTCCTTTATTTCGAAAAAATAGTCAAATTAATCTTGGTCAACCCTCCCATAGTAAATTAAAAGGCATTGATAACTCTACAACTTCTCAAATTAGTAAACTTGTTTACTCTACTCACACACATTTCCCTGAAGAACATACTGAATCAAATAATTCTCCTATTCAAACTGATTTCAAAGTAATACCTCTAATCAATCCTCAATTAATGACAACTAGTAAATTTTTTGCTCCTGATCTTGATAAATTACATGTTGAATTTAAATCTAAAGAAAATAGGACTAAAAGACATGTTTATCTTGCTAAATATGATTCTACTCAACAATCTAAACTTACTAGAAAATTGTATGATTTTATGATTGCATATAGTATGGAAATTTCTTTCTTTGAATATTTAGACAACTATTACAAAAAAGGTTAATACAATCACAAAACATAAATGAAAAACTTCTCCAAATACTTCTGTTACTTCTAGTCATCCTCCATTAGCTAATATAATTATTGAACACCAAGGATCTGTTGTCCCAGCCGCTCCTTTTAAGATGCCTGGTACTGATCCTGACATTAAAAAAGTTATTGAACAAAATAATTATACTAATCAATGTTTAAAAATAATTGGTAAACAATTAGATAAAATAGAAACCAATTTAGATGATTATTCGGCTAAGAGCATCTCCAACGGTTAACTTTTTGTTTCATCAAATCTGATGCGAAAAAGGGTGATTTCCTCAATTTGGTACGTCGCGCTCCAACGGTGTTGCATCAAATTTGTTGCATCAAATTTGTGCCGGTCAACCGGTAAAGGCCAAATTTTTGTTTGTTTTTTTTTTTTTTTTACCGGTTTGAACCCTTTGTTCTGAACTTTTTGAACTTCTGGGTGGTCGACCGGGTGGTCAACCGGCCGGTCGACCGGGTGGTCGACCACCTAGGCAAATTTTTTTTTTTTTTTTGACTGGTTTGAACTGATGAAACCGTTGGAGCTCAAAAAAGTGAATTTTTCATCAAATTTTGAATTTGATGCTGGATTTGATTCTCCGTTGGAGATGGTCTAACAATACATCTACTAAACAATCCTTAGATCAACCTTTGCTTAATCTACCTAATAATCGTTCCAAACGAAATACTTTAGTTATTCAAGATAATACTACTGTTAAAGCCATAGAACAATTACTTACCAAATTAACTACTTCTGAGAGAACCTCTCATTCTACTGAAAAAGGTCTTACTGTATTAAATCAACAACCTAGTATCGATACTGTTTCTCATCAATCTGAAACTGATACAACTGATGATGAAATTAATCAATTAGCTCAACAATTTCAATCCTCTAATCTGAATAAAATTCATTATGCTAAGCCTAATCCTACATCTCTTACTAAAAACTGGTATTCTAGACCTACTCCTTCTGATCTCCAATATAAAGAAACTAATCTTAATAATCAATTTTCTGTATTTGCTAAAAAATTGTACGAATGGAATATTGATGGTCTTAGTGAAGATCAAATACTTCAAAAATTAAATTATTTATCTATGGTTGCAAATAGTTATTTTAGTAACTACCCTGATTACACTCAACCTGAAATTGCTTCTTTAATCACTTTTGGTTTTACTGGTATGCTCAAATCTTGGTGGGAAAAATACTTAACTGAAGATCAAAGAGAATCTATTTTACATGCTAATCAAAAAGATGAAAATGATTTACCTATCTTTAATGAAACTATTGGTTACTATAAACCTGATAGTGTTTGTACGGGAAAGAAATACACCTTATCGTATAATCCTGTTGATCAAGTCTGCGTTCCTCTGTACGTCGTCGTTTTACTACCTGTAAACACAAACGTAAGCTGGCCGGCGGGTGTGTGCCGGAAACCTCTCCGATGCCTAAGTCAGTAAGCAAGACAAGAAGGCAAAAGCTCTATGTATTCAGGGAGCAAAAGTTGCATTACCTCTCCATAGGTGATATTAGTGAGCTTATATAGGTTTCGCGTGGCACAATCCTGGTAGGACTCTTATTCCTCCATGCACAGAGTCCTCCTAGGATTACTCCTCCTTGCGTAGAGTCCTACTTGGATTCATACTCCTGGAAGACAATGCTTATCCTCCAACACCCCCCTCACTGCTTAAACCAAGTGAGATGGTTCTTCTTATGGCCGGACTACTTCAGGACCGAAGTAACTATTAATTCAGCCCTTACTTTACTCTCCCTTACCTCGGCTTTCCCATGTTAAGACCGAGCTATCCATAAGGAGTTAAAGCCGAGCTATCTTTAGAACCACAACTTACTTCGGTTTCTCACATGCTATAACCGAAGTAACTATCGAAGGCCGAAACCTTCGTGCTACTCCACTCAACCGGAGTAGAACTAAGTCCTTCCGAGACCGGGCTAACCACCACGGCTGTGTGACCGGTCTATCTTCAAAGTTACTTCTCCAAATCGGAGTAACCTACATGGCCTTTATACTCGGCCCTTTTCATTTCGGCCCTAAGGCCCAATACCCCAGCTCGGCCTGATTGTATATAAATTACCCTCTCAATTACCCCTTAATTCCATCTGCACAGCATGATAGGGATTACCTGTCTACGAACCGAACTAAAGTTTTAGCTTATCCAGTCGAGCTACAATCCTTTAGCTACTCCGGCCGAGCTGAAAACCTTTTTAGCTTCTCTAGCCGAGCTAAGTTTAAGCCGAGCTAATCACGTCCGGTCAAACGTCTCTTCAGTCACAGCAACTGAAGCGTTCCACATTCCAATGACACGTGGCAAGCCCTCATTGGCCATTCACAGCTGTTGCGCCGCCCTCGTACTCCGAAAATTTTTTGAACAGTCCCGCGTTTTTTCCCTTCTTCCACTTACACAAAACAAACCCTCTTTGCCTTCTCAAAAATCACTTGCCTTACTATTCACTCTCTCTTTATTCTGAGCTTCCTCAATCTTGTTCTTGCTCCTTCATTGTTTTTCAACCCCGTACCTCTGAAACTCGCGTTTTTGCTGCTGTTGGCTTCAATCTAGTTCCCCTGCTTCTCTACCAGGTAAACACACGAATCTGTTCTTGTTTTCTGTTTTATATGTTTTTGCAAAACACTCTTTTGTTGCAAGTTTCATATTTTCTGGAAAAACTTGTCTATAAACTGTTAGAACTTTATAAGATAATCAATAGAACGCCATTTCGATCTTTATACATGCCCCAACCGAAGTAGAACACTGTTTGTGATGTATGTAAAGATATAGGTGAACTGAAACCGAACTAGCACTTGCGCACATCAAAGTAGTTTCAATAGGTCACCACCTGATCCACAATAGTCGAAACAAAACCCACCGAACTAGAAATATCGGCCTTTGGCCGAGCTAAGCCTTGGGGGCTAAGCCAGTTTTCTGAGTTCCTAAACTGGACCCAGAAAGCTGCCCCTTAATGCTTAACCGGAGTAACAGGAACCATAGGCAGAACCGAGATAACCAAAACATCTTGTCGAACCGATATAACAAGTACCTTGAGAAAACCGAGGTAGGTCCTCCAGTACACTCCGTAGCCGAAGTAAGAATTCCCTTTCTTGCTTTATTTCTATAGCACGGTCCACTGATCTGTGCTTAACCCTTTGTTTTCCACTTTGCAGACTTAGGTTGTCCAGGCACTCCTTCTGTGCACTCAACCGAGCTCCTGAGCACATTTTCTCAGCCCGAGCTAATTTATTTGTAAGTTATACCATAAATGGGGAAGTACAGATTTTTGGTAGAATCCCCAAGAGGCCTAGCCGAGTTCAGAAAGGATTACAAGATACCAATCGATGTAAACCTCACCCTAGCCGAACCAGATGTAGATCCATGGGGCAACCCAGGCTTTGTCCCTTTCACCATTCAATCAATAATAGAGACCGGACTACGATTCCCAGTCCAGCCTTTAATCTGCGAGTTTCTTAGGCAGACCAGACTATGCCCAACCCAAATTTCCACCAACACCTACCGTATAATAATGGGCATAGACGCCCTAAACCGCCAGACCGGTCTAAACCTCGGCTTAGCCGAAATATTACACCAATACTCCATAGGATCCAAAGACGAAGGCTGGTGCTATTATTTGAGAATACGCCGTGGCCGAGAGAAAATAATCAAGAACACACTGGACAAAGATTTAAATGATGACGATTACTTCTGGGTGTCTGGAAACTTTGAGGACCACCAGGCCCAGATCCCAGGTGGAAGCATAAACTGGAACAAAGGGATCCCCGGTATACTTACTTCGGTTTCAATGCATTCTTTTTTACTCCGGTTTCTACTCTGGACCGAACTAACACTTGCTATTTTTTTTTCCTTTGCAGATAAAGCCCATCTCCTTTCAAACTACGGGCACCCCAACCTCGGTCTCCTGCGCGCCGCACTAAGAGTTAAGGAGAGAAGTTGGGCAAAGGTTCTAAACTTCGAACCGACATACCGTTATACCGGTCGCCAAAAAGCGAGGGTAACAGACTTCCTTCTTGAAGAAGCTCCAGAACCGGACCCTTCCCTGCCTCAGATCAACCTTGTTCCACTAACAGCCGAGCAAGAAATGGCTAAGAAGAACAGATTGAAGGCCCTCCTAACCGCAACAACTCCAGCCGAAGTACAAGAAACCGGCCGTGCTACTGAGACCGTGGTGGCACTCCCATCTCAACGGCCGTCTTCATCACGTCCAAGAAAACGCGCCCGGACTAGCCAAACCGAGCCACGTCTTGCTGATGAAGACGAGACCGTCCCTCCACCAAGTCCTCCACCAAGCCCTCAGCCGAGCCTCCAACCGGAACCCACCGACCGAACTGCTTCCCCCAAGTGGACTCCTGTACTCACCTTCAATGACCGAGACATCACTGCGTCTGATTCGGTGGTCTCAGAGAAGGACCATCTGATGGCTTTCAATTTGGCCAAGGGTGTGTGACTCCCCAAAGACATGGAGCACCACTACAAACAGCTCAACACCGAGCTAAAATCAATCCGTTCCTCCACTAAGTCCATGATCCTGGTAAGCATTATTCCTCTCCATGTAAGATTTTTTTTCCAATTTGGAGTCCGGCTAACGTTACTTTTCCTTTGCAGGCCATCCAGAAAAACCAAGTCACTCACAGGAGGGTCATGGAGCTTAGGAGGAGTACCAGAGAGGCCATGGCTGAGGCCGAACTAAAAACGGCAGAACTGGGGGAGGCGAAGAAGCAATTGGCCGAGCTTCGGGCAGAGAACGGTCGGCTGACCGAGGTTGCCAATTCGGTCGAGGCCGAGAAGAAGAAAGTTGCCATCGAGGCAAAAGATAGATACCTGCGCATCTTGGCTGCAATTGAGAAGAAGAAAGATGCCGAAATAAAGCAATTGAAGGGGGAGGTAAAAAAGGCTAAGAAGCGGGATTTTAAGGAGGCCGAGGACGCGTACACTCTTCAGTGTGACGCAGCAAAGGATCTATTTTTCAAGTGCGGCTGGAGGGCTGCGGTGGAGAAGCTCGGTTGTACGCCTGACACCGAGGTCTACAACGCTCCACCGTACTCCATTCCAGCTTCACTCTTACAATACGCTACCGATCTCCAAAAAGCCTTTCTGGAGGGGTCCGGAGATGATGATGACGATGATGATGAAGAAGATGAGGAGCCATCTCATACTCCGGTTGTCAACGAGCAAAATGATAAGGCAGTTCGGTCTGAGCCAGTTGTTGAAGATCCAACTCCTGAGCTGCAGCCGACTGGCACCGAAGTTCAGGCTGACACCGAACTCCCACTTCAAACCGTGCTCCCCTTTGACACCGGCCTCCAGGCGAATGCTGATGCGGAATTTGATGCCGAACTTGATGCGCTTCTTGGTTGATTTTTCCTTTCTTTGCCTTTTGATCTTTGTAACCGGGCTGAAGCCCCCCCAAATGGTACTTCTCTGTTTTAATGAAAAATTTTCTTCAACTCTTATTCCGGTTTTGTGTATGTATGCTTGTATTTGTAATGAATTTACCATGTGGTCATTTGCAAACTTTGATCTCGGTTCCAGCTATCTGACTTACTGGCCAACCACTCTTCAGCCGATATCACTTACTTCGGCTGAAGAGTACATAGAGTTGGTTTAATCCAGCCAACCACTCTTCAGCCATACACTTACTTCGGCTGAAGAGTACTAAGAGTTAGTCTAATCCAGCCAACCACTCTTCAGCCAATATAACTTACTTCAGCTGAAGAGTACATAGAGTTGGTTTAATCCAGCCAACCACTCTTCAGCCACACTTACTTCGGCTGAAGAGTACATAGAGTTGGTTTAATCCAGCCAACCACTCTTCAGCCATACACTTACTTCGGCTGAAGAGTACAAAGAGTTGGTTTAATCCAGCCAACCACTCTTTAGCCATACACTTACTTCGGCTGAAGAGTATCAAGAGTTGGTTTAATCCAGCCAACCACTCTTCAGCCACACTTACTTCGGCTGAAGAGTACATAGAGTTGGTTTAATCCAGCCAACCACTCTTCAGCCATACACTTACTTCGGCTGAAGAGTACAAAGAGTTGGTTTAATCCAGCCAACCACTCTTCAGCCATACACTTACTTCGGCTGAAGAGTATCAAGAGTTGGTTTAATCCAGCCAACCACTCTTCAGCCATACACTTACTTCGGCTTAAGAGTACAGAGAGTTGGTTTAATCCAGCCAACCACTCTTCAGCCATACACTTACTTCGGCTGAAGAGTACAGACAGTTGGTTTAATCCAGCCAACCTCTAGGTTGGTTTTTCCAGCCAACCTAGAATATAGTGTTTGGTTATTCCGACCAAACGTCCTGCAGCCTGGATCCTTATCCTGGGCTTAGGAGGGGTCATAGTTGGTTTAATCCGGCCAACTATGTTTACAATGCTACTAACTTACAAAAGTTACTTTCTACTAAAAACAAATATACTAAAAAGGAATCGATTTGTTTTATTGATGAAGTGAAAAATTACATATACTTAAAGAAAGAAAAGAAAAAGCTAAAAGTAAAATAACTTAAGATTGGCAGTGTTCCATGGCCTAGGAATTGCTTTGCCGTCCTCATCTTCCAAGTGGTATGCCCCTTTTCCTGCTAATCCGACCACTTTGTAAGGACCTTCCCAGTTAGGACCTAACTTGAAGTCTCCTGGGACCAATGTGTTACCCATCACCTTGCGAAGTACCCAATCGCCGATCTTGAACTGTCTTGGATGTACTGTTTTGTTGTATTTCTTAGACAATTCTTGCTGGTAGGAGGCGATGTGAACTAATGCTCTGTCTCTTCTTTCTTCCGCAAGGTCAAGTTCCAAAGTTATAGCTTCGCCATTTAAGTCTGGATCAAAATTTTTGCTCCGAATTGTGGGGAGTCCGACTTCTAATGGGATGACCGCTTCCATGCCATATACTAAGGAGAATGGTGTTTCTCCTGTTGATCGTCGAGGTGTGGTGCGGTAAGCCCATAAAACGTGAGGGAGCTCTTCTGCCCACTTGCCTTTGGCTTTCTCCAACCTTTTCTTCAATCCGTCCAAAACTACCTTGTTTGATGCCTCGGCTTGACCGTTTGCTTGGGGATACGCCGGTGTAGAATTGTAGAATTCTATCTTGTATTCTTCGCAAAAGCCTCTGAAAATTCTCTCGTCAAACTGAGTACCATTGTCTGAAATCAGTGCTTTTGGTATGCCGAAGCGAGTAATGATATTCTGCCAAACAAACTTCTTCACATCTTTTTCCTTGATTGACGCCAAGGCTTCAGCTTCCACCCACTTTGTGAAGTAGTCTGTTGCCGCAAAAAAGAACTTCCTGTTGCCTGGTGCTGTTGGAAGTGGACCTACTATGTCTAAGCCCCACATTGCAAAAGGCCATGGACTAGTTAAAGGTAGGAGTTCTCTGGCAGGTTGGTGTATTTGGTGCGCAAACTTCTGACACTTTTCGCATTTTTTGACATACTTCTCTGAATCTGCTTGCATGTATGGCCACCAGTATCCTTATGAAATAGCTCGGTATGCCAATGATCTTCCTCCTTGATGGCTTCCACATACCCCCTCATGTATTTCGAACAGGAATGCTTCCACTTTGCTGGGGTGGACACATTTTAAGTAAGGTCCTGTGAACGACTTCTTGTACAATGCCAAAGATGGAGAGAGCCAAAACCGCTGCGACTTTGCTCTCATTCTGTTGGCTTCTTTCTTTTCTTCTGGGAGGGTGCCGTCCTTTAGGAATAGTATGATGGGATCCATCCAAGAAGGACCTAACTCTGCACAACATACCTCTTCAGCTTCTGGGTCTTCAATGCTTGGTCTAGGTAGATAGTCGATTAGCAGTGGGTGAGGAGCGGAGGTATCTGCCATTGAGGCGAAGCTTGCGAGTTCGTCTGCTCTGCTGTTTTCCTCTCTGCTGATCTGTTCTATTCTCACTACTTCGAACTTCTTTATCTCTGTTCTGACCAAGTCTTGGTACTTGGCCATCCTATCATCCTTTGCCTCATAGTCGCCAGATATTTGGTTTACCACCAGCTGTGAGTCGCTGTAAACCATTAGTTCGGTGGCCTTCATGTAGAATGCCGACTTGAGACCGGCTAGAAGCGCTTCATACTCTGCTTCATTATTTGATGCTGGGAAGCCCAGGTTGATTGCCTGCTCCACTACTAGGCCGTCTGGAGAGATGAGGACTATGCCAAGTCCTGCTCTATGCCTATTGGATGCTCCATCCACGAAGAGCTTCCACATCTCTCCAACGAACAACTTCCAGCAGGTGGAGGGATCAGATGATGTCTTGGGATCTTCCACGTTGCTGGTGGCTTCTTCAGAGTCGATGCTTGCTGTCTGCCCCTTGTTCTCTGTTTGCACCAAGTCTTTGTTTGTTGGTGAGTCCTGACTTGGTGTGGCATGGTTCACTTCTTCCTCCCTTTCTTTACTCTGGTCCGCCTTGGGGCCTGACTGAGCAACCAGTACTAGGGGTTGCGTTATTCCGACGTCAACCTCCATCCCTAGTTCGGCTGTTTCAGTCAGGTCGACTGGGCAGATGTGATGACTTCCAGGGGTAAACTCTGCGACAAAATCTGCTAGTGCTTGAGCCTTTATTGCGGTTCTGGGTTGGAACTTGATGTCGTACTGTCCCAATTCTACTGCCCACTTCAAAATTCGCCCAGAAAAGTTCGCCCTTTCAAATAAAGCCTTGAGTGGGAAGGCTGTGAGAACAACTATGGTGTGGGCGTGAAAGTAATGCGACAATTTCCTTGAAGCCATCATCAAGGCCAATGCCAGCTTCTCCAGTGGCAAGTACCTTGTTTCGGCGCCCAGTAACGTCTTGCTGACATAATAGATGGGCAAGTGTTGGATTCCTTCTGCGCGGACCAACACTGCACTAATTGCATGTTGCGATACTGCCAAGTAGAGGAATAGTTCTTCTCCAGGTATTGGGGTGACAAGTAGTGGTGGAGAAGACATGAATTCCTTTAAACTCTCCAGAGCTCGGTCGCATTCTTCGTCCCACTCAAACTTAGCTTTTAATGACTGAAAGAATGGACGCAATCTGTCTGAAGATCGGCTAATGAATCGGTTGAGTGCTGCCGCCATGCCGGTGAGATGCTGCACTTCTTTCACTGAGTTAGGCCTTTCTAACTCCTGAATTGCTTTGATTTGGGAGGGGTCTGCCTCAATACCCCGGTTGGTCACCAGGAAGCCCAGAAACTTGCCAGACCCTACACCAAATGCGCACTTAGAAGCGTTAAGGCGCAGCTTGTGTTTCTTCAGGATCTGGAACATCTCTTCTAGGTCTTTTAGATGGTCATCCGCATCCTTACTTTTGACCACCATGTCGTCGATGTAAGCCTCCATTATTCTTCCTAACAATGGCTCAAACATCTTTGTGACCATTCTCTGGAATGTCGCCCCTGCGTTCTTTAGGCCAAAGGGCATGACCTTGTAACAGTATAGTCCTCTTGGAGTGGTGAAGGATGTTACTTCCTGATCCGGTTCGTGCATGGCTATCTGATGGTAGCCCCTGTATGCGTCCAGAAAGCTAAGCCGGTTGTGTCCTGCCGTTAGGTCCACCAATTGATCTATCATTGGTAGAGGGAAGCTATCCTTTGGGCACGCCTTATTGACCATTTTGTAGTCGACGCAGACACGCCACTTGCCATTCTTCTTTGGCACTACGACGGTATTGGAGATCCATTTCAGGTAGTGCACCTCTCTGATTGCCCATGCTTCCAGCAGGTTTCCTACCTCTTCTGCCACTATTTCGGCGTGATGGAGTGCCGATCTGCGAGTGCGCTGGATGACTGGCCTGGCAGAAGGGTGGACATTGAGTTGATGGCAAACGAAATTGGAATCGATGCCTGGCATGTCGTATGGGGTCCAGGCGAACACTTCGATGTTGGAGGTCAGGAATTCCAAGACTTCCAATCTCTCTGTGCTGGACAATGACGAGCCAAGTAAGAAGAACTTATCCGGGTTCTTCTCATCTATCCTGACTTCCACCAAGTCCTCCACTACTTTCTGACTAGCCGCTTTGCCAACATCTGCGAATAGTTCATTACTCTCTGGTTCTTCCACCGAATGAACATATCCTTTGGCAGCGCGGCTGCCGTTCACTGTTACAAAGCACTGTTTTGACATGATTTGATCCCCATAAACTTCTTCTATTACTCCGGTGTCGTTGGGAAACCTCATCACTTGGTGGTAGGAGGACGCTACTGAGCGCATGGCATGCAGCCATGTTCTGCCCAAGATAAGGTTGTAGGTGGAGGGGACCTTCAGCACCCAGAACTCCACTTGCTTCGTCACGCTCCCTGCCTTGACTGGAAGGATGATTTTGCCGATTGGCCACTCTGGCATAGAATTGAATCCAATCAAAGGGGATACGGCAGGGGCTAAGTCCTTGTCTTGAAGCTTCAGTTGCTTGAAGGTTTCATAATACATGATTTCACATGAACTACCTTGGTCAATCAGAATCCGCTTGACGTCAAAATCCTTGACTTGGAGAGTGACGACCAGGGCATCGTTGTGGGGGCAATAAATCCTTGCCAAGTCTTTATCCAAAAAAGTCATGACATTTGTGGCCTCTGTCTTCCCCTTCTTAACAACCGGTTGGGCACTTAGCACCTCCCTTAAGTGCTCAGCCTTTTTAATTGAACCTCTGAGCTCGCATACACGCTCAGGTTCAAAGACTCCATGTATTACGTTAATAACGCCTTGAGGTGGGGTGTCGACGGGCATTCCATTGGGCATATTCTGGTCCTGAGGAGCTGGCTGCGCCCCTCCCTCTATGTATTTGTCCAGGTGGCCCGCTGCCACCAACTCTTCTAGATGCTGCCTCAATGGCGTGCAATTCTCAGTGCGGTGCCCCTTTTCTTTGTGGAAGGTGCACCTGGATCTGTCATCGTAATCCTTCTGTGCCTCGCCTAGCTTGGCTGGCCACTTGACGAAGGGCTCGTCTCGTATCTCACTAAGTATACGGTAGATCGGTTTCTTAAACACCGTGGTAATGGCGGTGCGGACTCTCAACCATCTCTTGTCCTGGTCTTCGCCACTGTCCCTCCTGCCTCGTCCTTTTCGGTTTTGGCGATCTACCGTATTGACCTTTGTTGAGGTTTTCTTCTCTGGTGTTGTGGTCGCGCCAGTTTTTGCTTTGGCACGTGCGCCATCCTCTTCTACCCTAATGTGCTGATGCACTCTCTCCATCAGGGCCTCCATGGTGAGGGGCGGTGTCATGGTGATAGAGTCCCTCAGTCTGTTCCCGACTGGAAGGCCTCTTTTGTATTGCGCAATGGCGAGATTAGTTGGGCAGTCCCCAATCTGGTTGAATGTCTCCCAGTAGCGACTGTTATATGACCTTAGGGTCTCCTTGTCGCCCATGTTGATGGAGAGTAACTGGTCGATCTCCACCGGGGTTTTTGTGTTTGTTCTGAACCAAGTCATAAACGCCTCCGCCAATTGCGCCCAGGAGGCTATGCTGCCCTCTGGAAGCTTTTCAAACCAAGTCAAGCCTAGGTCGCCGAGGCTTGAAGGGAATAGGATGCACATCAGGGCCTCGTTCTCCCGGTATACAGCCATAACCTGGCGAAAGTGGCTCAAGTGCGTGTAGGGGTCCGTCTTCCCCTCATACGTTGTGAATTTAGGCTGTAGGAAGCCTGACGGAAGGGGCGCGTTCTCTATTGCTGGGACGAATGGTGAGGTCTGCAGCCTCGCCAATGCCTTGTCCGCTGGTTCGTATGCCCGGCGCGACATTGGCATTCCAACCTCGACGCTTCCATGCGTCCGAGGAGCCAACCGCTGCAAGGCAGGAACCCTGTGTGGATCGCGCGCTCTGGCGTCCTCCTTCCATCGTGCCTTCTCTTCTAGCATGGATCTTAGGTCGGACGACCTGGGTAATTCCGTCTGTCTAGACCTCGTCTGGTGCGTATGTGAGGGCCAGTAGGTGCTTCCCTTAGTGTATGACCTCTCAGACCTCGTCCTCTCAGACCTGGAGTGACGAGTCCTGGAAGATACAGATCGCGTGTCGCCTGTCCTGAGGCTTCTATTCTCTGGTTGGGAGGGTGTAGAATTCCTGCTACGACCCTCTGAGTGGCGAGGGGGCGTTTTGTTGTTGCGCCCCTCTGCTGTCGCCGCTGCTTTTCCTTTCATCTGGCGTTTCAGAGACTCCATGTCTGCCGCCATCTTACGGATCAATTCGTCTTGTTCTCTGACGCGATATTCCAAAATTTGAGGATCAATCCTGCGCCTTTGTCTTTCTGGGCTTTGCGAACGAGAGGGATGAGGGCTATTATTTCGCCTTCGACCCCTCGCATCCCTCCTGGAGTTGTGTCTTTGTGGCTCCAGATCCGCCATAGGAGCGACCAAGGGTAGGCCTTCTCACCTTGCACCCCCATCTGGAGTTTGTCCGTCGACGACGGACTGAGGTAACTCTTCATTGTTCGCCATTGATCTTCGAGAGAAAGCTTGATCAAGAGGTTGTTCTTGTCTGTACTTCCCACAGACGGCGCCAATTGTACGGGAAAGAAATACACCTTATCGTATAATCCTGTTGATCAAGTCTGCGTTCCTCTATACGTCGTCGTTTTACTACCTGTAAACACAAACGTGAGCTGGCCGGCGGGTGTGTGCCGAAAACCTCTCCGATGCCTAAGTCAGTAAGCAAGACAAGAAGGCAAAAGCTCTATGTATTCAGGGAGCAAAAGTTGCATTACCTCTCCATAGGTGATATTAGTGAGCTTATATAGGTTTCGTGTGGCACAATCCTGGTAGGACTCTTATTCCTCCATGCACAGAGTCCTCCTAGGATTACTCCTCCTTGCGTAGAGTCCTCCTTGGATTCATACTCTTGGAAGACAATGCTTATCCTCTAACACCCCCCTCACTGCTTAAACCAAGTGAGATGGTTCTTCTTATGGCCGGACTACTTCAGGACCGAAGTAACTATTAATTCGGCCCTTACTTTACTCTCTCTTACCTCGGCTTTCCCATGTTAAGACCGAGCTATCCATAAGGAGTTAAAGCCGAGCTATCTTTAGAACCACAACTTACTTCGGTTTCTCACATGCTATAACCGAAGTAACTATCGAAGGCCGAAACCTTCGTGCTACTCCACTCAACCGGAGTAGAACTAAGTCCTTCTGAGACCGGGCTAACCACCACGGCTGTGTGACCGGTCTATCTTCAAAGTTACTTCTCCAAACCGGAGTAACCTACATGGCCTTTATACTCGGCCCTTTTCATTTCGGCCCTAAGGCCCAATACCCCAGCTCGGCCCGATTGTATATAAATTACCCTCTCAGTGTTAATACATTAATCTGTACCATAGTCAGACATTTCATAAGTACCCCTACTAATATTTATTCTCGCATACATAATCAACTTAGTAATCTTACTTGCCCTACATTACGTGATTTTCGATGGTATAAAGATGTTTTTACCTCTCGAGTTATGTTAAGAGAAGATTGTACTAAATCCTTTTGGAAAGAAAAAATTATAAATGGACTACCCAGTCTTTTTGCTCATAAAATCAAAGATGTACTTAGTCAATCTATAGATGTTATTGAATATGATAATTTAACTTACGGTGATATAATTAGTACTATTCAAAAAGAAGGCCTATGAATGTGTATTGATCTTAAACTTAGTCAAAAAGTTGCTAAAGATAAACATAAGGCTAAATATAAATTAGGTAACTTCTGTGAACAATATGGTTTACCTCCTATAGCACCCTCTCACCGCAAAAATCATAAATACTCTAAACATAAGTCATCCTACAAATATTCTGATAAATATAAAAAGAATTATACACCTTCTAAATCCACTGATAAATTCTATACTAAACCAAAAAATAAATATTAGAAATCACATCCAAAATCTAAATCTCATAAAGATGTTACTTGTTATAATTGTGGTAAAAAAAGTCATTATTGTAATAAATGTAAAGAACAACAAAAATTAAAAGATAAAGTTAATCAACTACAAATTAATGATGAATCAAAAAATCAATTATATAAAATGTTTCAATTAAACCAATCTGTTAGTAATTCCTCTTCTGATAATCCTGATACTTCATCTGATTACCATTTACCTAGCGATACTTCTGATAATAATATTGAATTAGGATGTAATGATGTTTGTTGTAAACTAGTTAAACAAATCACTATTCTTACTAAACAAAATCAAGAAGAAACTGCTCTTATTGAATTAATTAGTCGTTTAGAAGATCCCGACTTAAAACAAAAATATACTGATAAATTAAAATCATTACTAACCAATCATGATAAGAAACCTAAGTTTGATAAACCAATTATTAGTATCCAAAACCTTAAAAAGATTTAAAACTAAACAAAAAGAAATTACATTACAGGATTTACAACATGAAATTAATCAGATTAAACAAACCATCAAAGATTTACAAAATAAAGATAAATTATTAGAAGATGAGATTGCTATTTTAAAAATTAATAGAAGTTTAGATAATTTCCAAGCTAATGATGCCATTTCCTCGCAAGAATCTGATAATGAATCTATACATACTAATCCTGATAATCTTTTATTTGATAATCGATCACATCAATCTCCCAATCATGAAAACAAAAGATTAAATCTTCTCAATAAAATACATATTCAAAAATGGTACTCTAAAATTAAACTAGTAATTAATAATTTTGAATTAGACGTTATTGCTCTTGTTGATACTAGTGCTGATCTTAATTGTATTCAAGAAGGACTAATCCCTACTAAATATTACGAAAAAACAAATGAAAAATTAACTTTTGCTAATGGCAACAAAATGCGTATTAAATATAAATTACCCCATGTCCATATATGTCAACATAATGTCTGTTTCAAAACCTCATGTGTTTTAGTTATAAATATGACTGATAAAGTTATTTTAGGAATACCATTTATATTCTTATTATATCCTTTTACTACATCTAGTGAATGAATAACAACACAAGCTTTTGGACAAACAGTTACTTTTAAATTCTTATCACCACCTGAAGTGTTGGAATTAAATCAATTGAAAGACTATTCTATTTCCCAATCTATTAATCGATTAACTCGTCAGTTACGTTTTCTCAAAGAATAAGTCAATTATAAACGCATTGAACAACAATTAATTGATCCTGTTGTTATATCTCAAATTGAAGAATTTAAATTAAAATTAGAAACAACTGTTTGTTCTACTTTACCAACTGACTTTTGGCATAGAAAAAAACATGTAATCACTTTACCATACATTAAAAATTTTCATGAAAGATAAATTCCTACTAAATCTCGACCTATTCAAATGAATCATGAATTAGTAGAAATGTGTAAAAAAGAAATCAATGAACTATTAAAAAATCAAATTATTAGTCATAGTAAATCACCATGGTCTTATCCTGCTTTTTGTGTTAATAAAAATGCTGAATTAGAACGAGGTGTCCCTCGCTTAGTCATTAATTATAAACCATTAAATAAAGTTTTAGAATGGATTCGCTATCCTATTCCTAATAAAAAAGATTTAATCAAAAGACTTAGTCAAGCTGTTATTTTTAGTAAATTTGATTTAAAAAGTGATTTTTGGCAAATACAAATTCATCCTAAAGATAGATATAAAACTGCTTTTACTACACCCTTTGGTTACTATGAATGGAATGTCATGCCTTTTGGATTAAAGAATGCACCTAGTGAATTTCAAAATATAATGAATGATATTTGCAATCCGTTTAGTCATTTTTCCGTAGTTTATATAGATGATATTCTCATTTTTTCAAAATCACTTAGTGAACATTGGAAACATCTTACCGCTTTCTTTTATACTATTAAAAGTCATGGTCTAGTCATATATGCTCCTAAGATTAAATTGTTCCAAACTAAAGTTAGATTTTAGGATATGATATTCACCAGAATACAATTCTACCAATTAGTCGCTCTATTGAATTTGCTTCTAAATTTCCTGATGAAATCTTAGATAAAACCCAGTTACAACGTTTTTTAGGATCACTGAATTATATTGCTGAATTTTACAAAGACCTTAGGAAAACTTGTCAACTTCTGTTTGATCGATTAAAAGACAATCCTCCTCCTTGGTCTTCTACTCATACTGCTATTGTTAAACAAGTCAAACAATATGTCAAGTCTCTTCCTTGTCTTGGTATTCCTACTAAAAATTCATTCAAAATTATTCAAACTGATGCCTCTGACATTGGTTATGGTGGCATCCTTCTCCAGAAACTTACTCCTCAGTCATCTGAACAAATTGTTTGTTATCATTCTGGTGTCTGGAATAAAGCACAAAAGAATTATGGTACTATTAAACAAGAAATTTTATCTACTGTTTTATGCATTAGTAAATTTCAAAATGATATTTTAAATCAAAAATTTTTACTTCGTGTTGATTGTAAATCTGCTAAGTATGTTTTAGAAAAAGATGTTCAAAATCTTGCTAGTAAGCAAAATTTTGCTCGATGGCAATCTATATTAAGTATTTTTGATTTTGACATTGAATATATTCCTAGTTGTCAAAATTCTATTCTTGATTTTCTTACCAGAGAATTTTTACAGGGTGGATAATCATGCCTATTCACTCTATTTCATCCCATAAACAAAAAATTAAACACTACAAATCCCTAATTAAGCATACTGCTCGTCGCCTTGCCTTTCTCAAATCAACCCATTTAGCTACTAAAAGAGCCCCGTACATACAATTTCATCGGATTAAAGCTCAGAAACAACAACTTGCTCATTATATTAACTATTTACATGAACATACTGATCAATTAGATATCCTCAGTGGATGCTAATTTATCTCCTCTATTTCACAGATGTCTTGTCAACGGCCTCCTTCTAAAGCCTTGGTTCCATCTAGTCAACCGTTTGTTCCTCCTCCATTGGAGTTAGTCACCAAATACCATCCTGCTGAATTGGTTAACTGTTACCAAATTCTTGGTAACATTCCTAAACCTAGTTATACATCTGCTTTGGCTACTGATCCTTTTGCTTCATCTAGTCAAGCCGTTACTCCATACCATCCTAACCCTATTAAATCAACCCGATCTAATTATGTTAAATCCACCACTACTAATCTCTTTTTCAAAGAACCTAGTCAACCAAAGAGTCATACTGTTCATGATCTGGTTAAATCTTATTTCCCTCATAGATGACATTTTATTCCTCTCCATCCAGAAAAAATAATTACTTTCTATAAAGACATCCTGTTCAACCATCAGTCAATTGTGATTAAACCCATTTATGATCGCACTTACACAAGTAAAATTGTGTACTATTCACTCTATATTCACAACTTTGTTTTCTCTAGTTGATTAGGGTTCTCCTTATCAACTACGAGATCTGCCTGGTCATTCAATTCGATACAGTTATTATGATTACATTGATGCTTGGTTCAAAGTTCTCTTGTATCAAAATGAGTCAAATAGTCACTCCTGGTTTCTTCAGTTTGATCAAAAATTCAAATATGAATTACCTACTTGGTTTCTACGATGGTGGACTCAATATAGCACCATCCCAAAGATCTTCCCATCCATAATTATGGATCAAGTCAACTATTTCTTCACTGTTTTCTCATTCACTCCACAGCAAAGGAAATTCCCTACATTGCTTATTTTTATATCCAAATACAAAATCCCTTGGATATTCAAATGGCAATATGGTACTTCTAATGATGTTATTTACCGATAACACATGGTTAAATGGTGGGATAATTTCAAGATTCCACGCATTGTTGAAATTGTTCAAACTGAATTTTCAATCAACATTCATGCCCCTACACCTGCCATGATTAAAGCTCAGCAGAACCCAATTACTCCATTAACACAAGAAAGCCAACTTCCTCCAGTCAATTTGGAAGTCCAACATCCAGTTCTTCCAAGCCAAAGTCATCCAAATCAAAGATTAAATCCAAGTCAGCAAAGCCCAGTACTGACCAGCCCAAGTCAAAGGATAAGTCCAAATCAAAGGTTAAGCCCATGTCCAAGTCATCTAAGGATGAACTCCTCCAAATGGCTCGCCTCCTCATGGCCCAAGCCAAGTCAAACTCGGATAACAACAGTTCAGAAGATGGTTCAGACAGTTCAAACTCTTCTGAAGGTTTAACTACTCAAAATCCATATAGACCCAAGTTTCAAGATGCTCAGGACCCATATGCTTAATTTAGTCATTGGATTTTATATAGCTATAATTATCAGCTTCAATCAATACTCGTCTTTTGAGAAAAGCTGCTGATATATATATCTATATTGATTCCCTCAGTCACATGCCTCCAAGCAATAAATAGTAAAAAAGTCAACTTTACTGTTCACTGTTCATCAAAAAGTCAACATTACTATTCATCATTCATCATGATTCATCCCACCGACAAATTCAACACATTAAAAGCTTTAGTCACTCACCGAAAGCAGCAGACAACTCTGTAGACGTCCCCGAACGCATCCCGGGGAAAAGGAGTGCGAGTCCCCCCCGTTCTGGTTCGATATTGGGTCACTACAGTTCGAAGGACTCAAATGTCACTGTTCTTAATCTTGAACCGAAGAGTCCAAATCTGGCAAATCGTTTTTGAAAACAGATTTTTTGAAAGAAGTGCCAAACATGGACTGCTTCGCTAGATACAGAGTCGCTACCTAAATATTTTAAAATGGGAAATTTAGGAAACCCTGACTCGGTGCCAAAAGGCCACGTGTCCGTCATCACCAAAGTTGCCTCGGCTCGGGAACTTGGGTACGATTGGGGAAGGTCACTTCGTGAGTACCCCCGCTCGCCCGGTCAAAGACCGGCCTCTACTAACCATGATATCTGTTTTTGAAAACATTGTGAGTTCTTATTCCGGTTATTAGCCTAGGTTACTATGTGATGCGTACAGCATACAAGTATAGACTGGATTGCCTGAATTGGAACAAAACATTTCATGTTTGTTTGTTTGAAAATGGTTTGATGGTGCTACCTGCAGGTAAGTTAAGACATGGATTTGCCACCCTCGGGTGGGCTTAAGAAAGTATGATTTTGCCACTATCTAGTGGGCTTAAAACAGACATTTGATGAATTGTCCCAATTCAAACAACTCAACCTCCACCCACAGGCATTCAAGGCAGTTATATCACATAAGCACATAGCCTCATAGTAAGCATGCTATCCATGGCAACACTCACACTAATGCAAGGATGCTAAAGCATAAAACTCACCGAGTACTCCATGCCAAAACAGAAGCTTGTTAGAAATCTATGCATGGTTCCTAAGTATACAGAAATGCCTAATGCAACACATGCAAAGATGCAAACTATAGCAGGCTCGGCTATTCTAAACATGGCATATGGAATGCTACAACTAACACGTATTCAATTCGGAATTGAAATACAAATGCAGTTTGTATGATGTGCCAAGCTTGGTGCGTGCAAAACAGATGAATGATGCAAACATGCTGTCATACTGTATGCTAATTGAAATATGCCCTATATCTAACCATCGTAAGCGGGTAAATAAAAGGGAAGAAAGAAGTAGGGGTTGGAAGACATACATCACACTCACCCACACTTATTACAATTATGCCCTCGCGCAGAGGGTCCGAATAAATAATAATGCAGTCCGAATAAAAGAATATTACAGTCCGAAATAAATATACAAATTCCTAATTAATTTACAAATTAACTAAGAAAGCTGTAAACTGGCGCGCAGGCCAGCGGGCTGCCTCGATTCTGATGAATGATGCATGTTGGGCTGTCTTGGCGCTGAAATCCACGACGATGCCCCGATTAGCCTCTGTTTGCACTTTTTCTTGAAATGCGTGCCAAGTCTCGAAAAATTGCTGATTCTTCATTTTGCTGCAACAGAGAGCAGGAAAGGGGCATAGCAATGTATTTCACAAATATATACATGCCTCGATCCTCGTGCCACCAATCACGCATATCGATGCATGATGGCCGAGGAATCGGTTTGCACAACTCAATATAGGATGAATGTATATGAATGCTACAACAAAACCTAACTCCATCATAGGTAATCCAGAGTGTCGGTGACTTGGGAATTGAGACCCGTTCCGTCACTCGGAGTACGGAACGTGTCTCGTTTCCTGTGCCCGGGCTAACTCTTATCCCAAACACGATGTAATATGCATGATATGCATGAATGCAACTAAAATACAATCCTAGCATGCACAATGCTATGAAAATGAGATGCCTCGAAATGCGTGCACGCGGGCGCGCAAACCGAGGTGATGATCCTAAGGCATGAAATGGCACACACAATGCAATTGGACTTACACTAACATGAGAGAGTCTCAGCCACACTCACATAAGAGGCCTAGAGAAAAAGTGAAGTGCCTCGAAATGCGTGCACACGGGCATGCAAACCGAGGCAATGGCATAAAGGCATGAAGTGACATGAAATATGATATACAATGAGACTAAAATGAGGTGTCTCGAAATGCGTGCCCACGGGCACGCAAACCGAGGCGATGGCATACGGAATGCAATGATGCTAAAATGGCATACAGGATGAAAAATGGACTTATACTAACATGAGTGAGCCTCAGCAACACTCACATAAGAAGCCGTCGGATGAAAAATGAGATGCCTCGAAATGCGTGCACACGGGCACGCAAACCGAGGCGATGACATATGGAATGAAATGGCATACACAATGCAAATTGGACTCACACTAATATGAGAAGGCCTTAGCCAGACTCACATAAGAGGCCATGAGATGAAAATGAGGCGCCTCGAAATGCGTGCACACGGGCACCAAACCGAGGCAATGGATTAAAGCATAAAATGACATAGGAAATGATATGCAAACATGCCAATGGATTTTCAGCACTGAAATATGGGGGAAAACAGTCCCGAAAGATGGCGAAATGACACCAAATGCAAGGAATGGTCCCGAAACATGAATTTTGGCACCCGAAATGGCTTGCAGCTATGCCAAACATGCACAATATGGACATGAAGTGTAAAGATGGATGCTAGGAAGCCCCTAAACTAGCATTTTTCCAGTGCAAAGCAAAGCCAAATAACAATCACAAGTATGGCAAATATAGCATGCAAAAATGGGGGAAAAGAGGGGAACAATGAAGCAGGTGGTATACGCAATGCTCAAACTGAAAAATACAGTTATACAACATTGAAGAGTGACCAAAAATATGAACATTTAAAGCTTATGACAACCCCCAAAACAGTATGTAGATATGCTCAACATAGCATGCAAAATATGAGCCAAAAGGGGGCTATAAAGAGAGGTATGCCAAGCACTCACTAAACCAGAAAATACCCTTAATAAAATATGACAAGAAGGCCAAAATATGGATATTTTCAGTACTGATGATGGCCAAAAACAGAGGTTAGACAGGCTTAACAAAGCATGCAAAAATGGGGGCCAAAGAGGGATATAAAGGCAAGCACAACATGGAGACCCCCAACAAGGTTGGTCCCTTCTACAATGTTGTATAGGGACACAAAATAAGCTCAATCACAGTTTAAGGAATGCTCCAAAACAAACCCCATGTAGGTTAAACAAATCATGCAAGTTTACGGTAAATATGAGAGATTATGAAGCAAGTGCATGATAGAGAGGCCAAACATGGTTGATCCCTTCTTAAATGTTGAAGAGGGGCTCAAAATATGCCCACTCACAGTTTATATAATTCTCGAAAACAGATCACTCACAAGCTAGATGAAGCATGCAAAAACAAGGGTAAAACATGGATTCAAAGCAAGTGATATATGGAGCATGAAAACAAGGTTGAGCCCTTCTTAAATGTTGAAGAGGGGCTCAAAATAGGCACAATATCAGTTCATGAGATGCTCCAAATCAGATCACACATAGGCCAAATATTCAATGCAAAATAATGGCATATACGAGGATATTGAAGGAAGTGTAAGATAGAGGGCTCAAACAGGGTTGAGCCCTTAAACAAACATCAAGAATAGCTCAAAAGAGGACCACTTTCAGTATTTGTCGGAGCTCAAAAAAGTGAGCAAGTAGGGTTAAGAAAAGAGACAAGAAAATGGTGTAAAAGAGAGGGATTGAGACTTACCCTTGAAGACCTTTCTTTCCTTGCTTCTTGACTTGAGAAATGTTTCTTCTAAGCCTCTAAGGACCTCTTCTTGTTGCTGGAAATGGAGTGGTGATGGTAGTGCTTGATGATGATGAACAAAAGGCACCAAAACTTGAAGATTTGAGAGAAATGGAGATAGAGGAGTGTATGTATGCTTGAGAGCAAATTTTCTAACCCTTGGGACAAGTTCTTGGCTGCCTTATATGGACAAAAGGAGGGGTGTAAAGGTGGAGGGAAATGCACCTAAGCTTTCCCCTCCAAAATATCCCCCGGATGCAGATCTTTTCTGGGGGAAACAGCTATACAGCTGTAAAGTAGGCACTGAGAGGATGCAGGCCGGCTAGCCACCTTTATTGGAGGTGGCCGGCCGGCCACCCCCCCTAGCCGGCCGGCTAGGGGCAAAAATGGAAAGTGAGAATTGCTGGCCGAGCTCTATACATTGGTGTCCTCCCATGTTTCCTCTTCAAGGCCCTGTGGTTGGAATTTGGCAACTCTGAACCAGGAAAAACAACAATCCAACCCTAGGAGAGGCTCAAAAATGAAAAGAATAATTACTGGCCGAGCACCACTTTTTAGGATCCTCCCATATGTGTACAACACAAATATGTGGTTTCGGCTCGAAGAAAATGGCCCTAGGGTGTTCAACATTAGCCCGGAAGTAAAAAAAAGGGCCCCGGGGGGCGCCGGAAGAGCATAACTGGTTAGTGAGACAATTGCTAGGATCCCGCCCTCCAGTGACCTTCCTTATGATAAAACAGAGGTACCTGCCAAAAATGAACAAAAACCGATGCAAAACGAATGCTCGGGGGCCAAACCGCGAGGTTCGGGGCCCGAAAACCGACCGTTAAGCACCGAAAGTGGTGTTCAGCCACGAAGTGGGTATCTAAGACCCCAGTGTCCCTCGTTATGACAAAACAAAGGTAACTGCCAAAAATCGAAGGAATCGGAGATGGTTAAACGGTCCCGAACCGAGGCACACGGCCTGACGACTCCGAAAACCGGGAACCGGGCTCTGAAATGGGCAAAATGGCCTACGGCCAAGAAATGTAGCCCACGGCCACTGGGAGATAGTCTACGGGACCTCTCCCTCTCCTCAGGAAGGAAAACTGAGAAAATCGAGTCTGGTTCGCAAACCGAGACAAAGCATAGAAGAAAGTTCGGAAGTCCGGAGGCAGGGCGTACGGCCGCGACTCTGAGACTTCTGAACGAGCGCAATATGCAACATCACCGAGCGCTCAATCGGTGACGTCTGAGTCTTAAGGTCAGTAAAAAATGGGGTGTCTACAGTTGCCCCTCTTTGACAGAACTCGAAAGTCAAGAAGTGACGGGAGTGAATGTCAAAGCCTAGAGACGACCCATTTTTGACAAGGCCGAAGACTTAGACAATCATACAAGACGAACAGAGATATGTGCCCGCAGGCATGCCCGTAGGCAGGGGGGGAAAAATGCAAAGCGACATGCACAGAGCCAAATGATCATGCAAATGCAGCAAGCTGTAATGAGGAAAGTATTCGCAAATAGATGCAACAGTTTTAAGCAAGAATGCAAAGCAACAACTACATTTCATGCAGTTAAGAATGCGGAGAATTATTCAATTCTCGTCGCGTCTCACACGGAGAAGATACGATACCTGCGCGATTCGTCTGGTCGCACCAGCCTCAAATGAACCGTACATACAATATCGTGCCTGCAAAAGAGAGAAATTTAACAAGAACAATATGCTAGCAACATATATTCAATGTTATTCCTATGGTTCCAAAAAAAAATGTGACACACGCAGTGTCGGCAAGTGAATGCATCGTAATGCGAGAAAAGAACGTGCGTGACAATGCATGCTCAAGCACAGAGGTATGGTACACCAAGAAATCATGCGTGACAATGCAAAATGTTGATGAGAATGCAAGTTATGTGCAAAACAATGCAAATCGAGCATAAATCAGGACGCCCGTTTGTTGCGAAGCAACGAGCTGGAAGACGTGCATTTCGGCGAAGGTGGCTTGATCGCGGCCTCCGATTCACCTCCCGGAGAGGTTACAATATGTTTGAAAAGGATACACCATGATTTTGATGAGTGATGATGAGACACACGTCAGAAATTGCAGCTGAAGTTCCGGCGGAGCAATTTCGCGCCAGAAAGTGCACTTTTTTTGAACTTTTTTAGGTCCTGGGAACTCCGATCTTCCTCAAAATTTGCAGGGAGCTAGAGGGGGGTGTGGGGACCACCACCGGCCAGGTGGTTGCCCTTGGGGAGGCCACCGACCAGGAAAGAAAAAGCAAATGGCCGGCCAGCCAGAAAAGGTGGCCGGCCGGCCACCAGCCCAAAAGCAGGGGCATTTTGGTCATTTTTCTAATTTCTATATATATGCACCTCCATTCATTCCGAAATCACTACCAAAGCTGTGAAAACTCCTTCCCTTGCTCCCAAAACCATTTTTTCCTTCAGATCTGCATTTTATACGCACTTTTCGGCCTTCCGCGCAAGTTGTTTCTGCGAAATCTTTCGGTTTTAAGCACTTTGAGCCGACTAAATTTTGATTTCGGGGCTCCTTTTCTCATTTTCACCACTTGAGGTAAGTTTGTCTCAATATTTGGAAGATTTTCTCGGGAGTTGACTTTTGTTGACTTTTTCATTTCCCGGGAGTTGACTTTTGTTGACTTTTTCCAATTTTGGCTCATTTTGCTCATTTTTGCTCCTTTTTGCAAATCTCTTGAAACGGCAGGCAATTACCCTCATGGCGGAGGTCCTCCAGGTGCCGGGGATGACTTTGACATTATGACACTGCCCCCGAGAGTCCGCCCTTTCATTCCCGGGAGATACGCCCCGCCTGTATACACACTTCCGCGGGCCGTCTTTCGTCGTTTTACTGGGTTCAACGACCGGGCACCCGGGGATTTACTTTTGCGAGAGCCGGAGCAGCACCTCTCTCATGATGCACGAGAGGTATTTTACTTTATTTTCTGCGTTTTTCATGCATTCTGTAGCTCTGCCATGCTTCAACACACAGTTTTAGCTTATGACATAGTACCTTGCCTACATCCTGAACATGTAGTTTAAACACTTGAATTACTAAACACTAGGCTCACTGACTGATTATGAACGCACAATACACATTAAGAATTGAACACACGGCTCAAACACTGATTTGTCGAACACACAGCCCGAATTTGAAAGTGAGCACACAGCACACACCGATTAAAGAGTAGAACACGCGGCCCAAACTCTGATTTTCTGAACACACAGTCCAAGTTGATGGTGAACACACAGCCCACACTGATTAAGAGTAGAACACACAGCCCAAACTCTGATTTTCTGAACACGCAGTCCAAGTTGATGGTGAACACACAGCCCACACTGATTAAGAGTAGAACACACAGTCCCAAACTCTGATTTACTGAACACGCAGCCCAGATTGATGTAGAACACACAGCCCACACTGATTGAGAGTAGAACACACAGTCCCAAACTCTGATTTACTGAACACGCAGTCCAAGTTGATGGTGAACACACAGCCCACACTGATTAAGAGTAGAACACACAGCCCCAAACTCTGATTTACTGAACACGCAGTCCAAGTTGATGGTGAACACACAGCCCACACTGATTAAGAGTAGAACACACAGCCCCAAACTCTGATTTTCTGAACACGCAGTCCAAGTTGATGGTGAACACACAGCCCACACTGATTAAGAGTAGAACACACAGTCCCAAACTCTGATCTTCTGAACACGCAGTCCAGGTTGATGGTGAACACACAGCCCACACTGATTAAGAGTAGAACACACAGTCCCAAACTCTGATTTACTGAACACGCAGTCCAAGTTGATCGTGAACACACAGCCCACACTGATTAAGAGTAGAACACACAGCCCCAAACTCTAATTTTCTGAACACGCAGTCCAAGTTGATAGTGAACACACAGCCCACACTGATTAAGAGTAGAACACACAGTCCCAAACTCTGATTTTCTGAACACGCAGTCCAGATTGATGGTGAATACACAGCCCACATTGATTAAGAGTAGAACACACAGTCCCAAACTCTGATTTACTGAACACGCAGTCCAAGTTGATGGTGAACACACAGCCCACACTGATTAAGAGTAGAACACACAGCCCCAAACTCTGATTTTCTGAACACGCAGTCCAAGTTGATAGTGAACACACAGCCCACACTGATTAAGAGTAGAACACACAGTCTCAAACTCTGATTTTCTGAACACGCAGTCCAGATTGATGGTGAACTCATAGCCCACATTGATTAAGAGTAGAACACACAGTCCCAAACTCTGATTTTCTAAACACGCAGTCCAGATTGATGGTGAACACACATCCCACACTGATTAAGAGTAGAACACACAGCCCCAAACTCTGATTTTCTGAACACGCAGTCCAAGTTGATGGTGAACACACAGCCCACACTGATTAAGAGTAGAACACACAATCCCAAACTCTGATTTTCTGAACACGCAGTCCAGATTGATGGTGAACACACAGCCCACATTGATTAAGAGTAGAACACACAGTCCCAAACTCTGATTTTCTGAACACGCAGTCCAGATTGAAGTGAACACACAGCCCAAAACACGGATTTACTGAACACACAGCCCAGATTTGAAGTGAACACACAGCCCACTGAGTAAGATTTGAACACGCAGCCCAAAACACGGATTTACTGAACACGCAGCCCAGATTTGAAGTGAACACACAGCCCACATGATTCATTTCATTTGCACACAGCTATTTCATTTCATTTGCACACAGCTATTTCATTGTGTACTAAGCCCATGTATTAATTCTGAATGCAGGTTGACTCTCGCACTGTACGAGGATACGGCTCTACTGCCGCGAGAGACTGGTATGCTGAGCTTCCAGAGGCTGTCCGAGATCTAGTTGATCTAGTAGGATTCGGACCATTCTGTGTGGGATTATCACGCTGTCCTGGCAGTAGGACTTTGTTAGCTGCTTTGGTGGAGAGATGGTGGGACACCACCAATTCCTTCCACTTTTCTGCCACCAGGGATATGACCATGACCCCGCTAGACTTTGCTGTGCTCACCGACCTAGACATAGGCGGTTGGCCCATACCTTACGACGAGGATATGGGAGAGTGGGAGGCCGCATGGATATATTTGTTGGGGGCTCGCCCACCTGTAGACAGAGCTTCTGGGAGAGTCCGGTACACTTGGTTTTCTTCCCGTTTTCGGAGGCCGGAGATGGAGCTTGAGTCTCCCGAGGAGGTTGAGTAGTACGCCCGTGGCTTCCTTATGTTCCTCTTCGGCACCACTCTGTTTGCCGATAGGGGGAACACTGTTGGGTTATACCTTTTGAGTGCCCTGGTGGACCTATCACAGGTCAGTCGATATGACTGGGGTGGCGTTGGCCTGGCTACCCTTTATTGTTACATGAGCGCAGCCTCTCGCGGGCGGGGAGACTTACTTGGCGGCTATTGGAGAGCCTGGGAGGTACGTTCTGTCCTCTTGATTTACGTTTCTGCTCCTTATTACTTGTTCATTGCACACACGGCGCACTCTGCACTCTGTATTCCGTCTTTAGCACTTTGTATTCATATTCTGCGCTGCTTTTCTCAGCTATGGGTATACGTATACTTTCCCACATTAGCCCCGGAGATGGAGGTGGCAGGACTCCTTACGACTCCGTTTTCGCTGGTATTCGAGGGCGAGCACCGACCGAGAGCTCGAGAGACTCTCTTCTACTTGTGACAGTATTTTGATGCCGTGCGGGCGACAGAGGTATTCCAGAACTCTCAGTTCCTTTCATTTTTGTCTTTGATCTGCCTTGTATATTCCTGATTTCTGATTGGTTTATGCACTGGTTATCCGCAGATTACTTGGCAGCCCTGGGCGGTCTTTGGTGACGGTCTCCGACATTCGTATCCCGGAGGATCGAGTAATTCTCAGTATCGGTTCTTGCTCGAAGGACCAGTTGGTAGGGCATGGTTTCTGGGGGAACGCTTCCTGCGTCAGGTGTGGGGGTACGATTCTCAGGACCCTCCTGCTGTACCTCCAGCCACTATGCGGACTGCCGATAGACTCTCTGCCCAGGAGGTCATCAGTGCTATGCAGGGCACCGATGCTTTGTTATATCTCATGGAGGGGAACTACGCCACCTACCGTCGTATATATCTGATGCCCCCCTTGACGGGAGTGCGTGCTTCGCCACTGAGGCCTACTGGTATGCCATCTTCGAGTCGTGCCGGTGCTACGGGTATCCCCTCCTCTAGCAGGGCTGGTGCATCTAGGGGTAGAGGTAGTTTGATTCCTCCGATCCCTCCGTCTCTTCATCATCATCCTGGGTGGCCAGACATGCCGACCAAGTTGACGAGTTGGCGGTTCGGAGCTCCTTACCAGGTCCCGCTAGAGCCTCCTCTTCCTGACCACAGATATGTCAGAGACCCTGATTCACCCCCCGGTATGTTCTATAGCTTTGATTCATCAGTCAGATACTTGGACATTCATTCCCTCGCTGATAGTTTTGCATTTGTATTTGCAGCCCCCAATTGAGTACACGGACGAGCTGCTCGGGATGCTGGCCACATTCGAGGGCATGATCCTATGGAGGGAGGTACAGATGGCCATCATGAGCGTGCAGGTACTGTTCATCTTCCCTGTATTTAACATATTTCTGATAACATATTGGTTTTGAACATTCTGCTGCATTGATAGGCTGCGCAGAGCACATCTGACACACACCCCACTCGCATTTTGTACTCGCATCTGCTTTTCATATTTTGAACTGATGTATTTGAACTTTTCATTTTCAGATGCCTCCCGTGTATGCTTCGTCGCAAGGCGGACCATCCGGGCCTTCTCAGAGAGCTGGGCCATCCAGGCCTTCTCAGGGAGCTGGGCCATCTAGGCCTTTTCGAGGAGCTCGAGGAGCAGGGTCGTCCCGCAGACGTAGGGCACCCATTATTGAGGAGGAGGAGGAGGAGGAGGTCGCAGACCGTGAGTCAGAGACATCCGCTGGGGAGGGAGGCTCCGGTCTGGGTTCCGAGAGTGGAGATGAGGTTGAGGGGGATCCGGAGGATGATAGCTCTGACCCGGATGATGATGATAGTGCAGAGGTCGTCCCGCAGAAGAGGATGAGAGGACCTCCTCATTCCCGTTCCCGAAGAGATAGATGTTATTTCCTGCTTTATTTTACTTTTCGCTAGTAGTTTGTAGCACTTTGCACATTGTTAGGCAGTTTTATTTCTTGTAAAACTTGTACCTATATTTTGCTGAAAAACATGATAGAATGAAACAGCTTTTGAAAAGATGTTTGCATTTGAAATTCTTAGCATCGCATCGCATCATTTTGCACAAAATGGAATTGAATGAAAATGTGCCTTGTGTATTTACCGAGTCAGGTAATGAACCGACGCAACAAATCAAAACTCAGCTCACTAAGAAATAACAGAATCTTAGCAAGTTTACAACTTGATAAACAAAGTACAATTAATGTTAACGACTTGATAAACAAGACTTAACAAAATTACATAAACAAAAAGTAATAACTCAAAACACAAAATGCGACAGCTCGACAAAACTTACAACTCGACAAACAAAACAACAACTCGATAAGCAAAATACAACAAAGCGTACTTCGGACGGACGATCTGGGTGATGAAACGCATCCGAATTTGAGAAAAATGGAGGCCTTCGACGTTCCCGATGCCTAGAACTGCCTCAAACTTCCTTTCGGAGGGCGAAACAGGACCAACACGTGGCCAAACACATTTTGTATATGGAAATTAGAGGGTGGCCGGCCTACTAGGATAGATGGCCGGCCGGCCACTTCCTCTGCAACCCCCAGAATTTTGACACTTGTCCTTTGAATAGTGTTTTACCCCCCTATAAAAGCCCCAGCCTTGGAACTTATTCATTTCATCACCGTTTCTCACAAAAATGGAGGCATTTCTCGCAGAAAATCTCACATCTTGGATTTCTTCTCTAGATGGCTCGGAAAAGTTGAACTTCCGGGGTTTCGGCTTAAATGCACTATTTACGTTGAGGCGGACTCCACTGCACCTTCCTTTCCTCCGTGCCGCGGCAAGGTTTTGGAACCCGGTGACGCATGTCTTTAGCTTCGGAGGGCAAGAGGTATGTCCTACTTTTGAAGATTTTCAAGTCTTGATGGAGTCTGAATGCTCAGAAGAGATTTTGCCACAGTCTCGTTTTGGCCACGCCCAAGCTTTAGGGCGGATATGTGGTTTCAACGCGCATGATCCTCGATCTCTGATTGGTAATGGCTTGTTGGATATCCCGAGCTTGATTTACTGATTCTCTGATGCCGGTGACCGTAGCAACCATCATTGGCAAGGTTTCCGACAACATGCGCTCTGCTTGTGCATGCTATCTCATTTTCTGTTCGTCTCGGGCTCCGGAGGAGCTAGCATCCGTCTGATCGAAGTTGCACAAGGCTTGAAAGAGGGAAAGAGTTACATTGCCATAACTCTGGCCGAGACACTGATGGGCTTGGATGCTTTCCACTGCCGGGAAACAACCAGGTTCGCAGGGAGTCCACTACTGCTGCAGGTAATGTTTCCCACCCAAGCTCACATATGTATTCGCTCACATCACTTGGCCCTCGGGCTCGGTTTTTCTCACAAAACCCTTATCTTACTTTTCTTTCATCGCACATCTCTCTATTCTTTATTCTCTCATTTTTCATCCCTCCCTAGATATGGTTGATGGACAAATTGCGAGTTGTGGACTCTTGCCCTACTTATTCAGCCCGTGGCTACTTCTTTCGACAACGCCTGGTCGTTGCCCTTGATAAGGGATGGTGGTTTGAATGGATGTGCAATTTGTCGGCTGATTGCATTGCTTGGTGCTGTCCTTGGCTTAGCCTTCCGGCGATGAGCTATAGCATGTTTCAGGATACTGGGATCCAGTTGGTCGGCTTGACTCACTGCGTATTTCATTTCCCATTCCGCATTCTGCGTCAGTTTGGCCATGATCAGACTTGCCCTCCGGAGGGGATTGAGTACCCAGCCACTTTCCCGGTTCGAGGTGCACACCTTGCCCGACATACTTCGGCCTGGAGCGCTAGAGAGCTGCTGTCCCCCGCCCCTATCTTCAGTTGCACTTTATCTGACGAGTGCTGGGATTGGTTCAATGAAGAAGCACAGGTTGGGCCTAGGTTGGCATCGGAGGCTTCAACCAGCTCTGGAAGGGGGCGCAGGGACACTTGACTTGACTATGCCCCAGATTTATTGCTTTATTAGTACTTTCAAGTTTTTGTTATGAATGTAATAAAAAGAAACTTCAATTGTATGCAAGGGCAAGAGAACTCTGTTTTGAAATCAATGACATTGAAGGTTGTGGTACTGAAAATTCCCCGTTCTTGGTCCAAAAATGGTCTTAGTTGTGAAAAGATTAATTTGAACAAAGTCAACTTTTATTAAAACTTTTCAAAACTATTTTCGATATGGATCAGAATTGGACACGCCTGAAATCTGTCACTGAGATACACAACCCCGGATCCTAGCAACTGGAAAGTTGCCCCTAGTTTGAAAAGTGCCTCGGCGATTCATAGCAACGGAAAGTTGCCCCTAGTCTGGATGGTGCCGCAACACTTCAATGCAACGGAAAGTTGCCCCTAGTCTGAATAACACTGTACCGGAGATCACGATAAATGCTGATGAATAGAGATGACTGAGATGATCAATATGGACAAAGTTGATCGGGGAAAAGATTGGGGCTGAACTTCAAGATGAAGCTGCCTACGTATCCCATAGATGGGAATCAAGCCTTACGTAGTTCAGGCTCGGGTTTGCTCGGGTATTTTTACTCTCCTTTTGCGCTCTAACTTTTGCCAAGGTCGCCCTTTGCGGGTTTTCAACCTTGCGAGCTCAATTTTTATAATTTCAAATTTTCTGTGCTCTGAGTTTTGCCTAGGTCGCCCTTTCGGGTTTTCGGCCTAGCGAGCCTCTCAGGGATAATATTTCTTCAACTTGTCCATGTTGATCGGTTGGGAAAACTCTAAGCCATCTAGATCCATCAGAACCACAGCTCCACCTGACCAGATTGACTTGATGATGTAGGGACCAGTCCAATTGGGTCTGAACTTGCCCCTTGGGTCGTGGATGGGAGCTCGGTTGTCTTTGAGTACCAAATCTCCTTCTTTCAAATTCCTGGACTTAACCTTCTTGTTAAAAGCCCGGGCGATTCTGCGTTGATAACCTTGGATGTGGTACAGTGCTTTCAGCCTTCTTTCATTGAAAAGCATGAGTTCCTCAAATCTGTTTTGCTGCCAATCTACTTCGGCTATCTGGCACTCGGCCAATACTCGTAATGACGGGACCTCAATCTCAATAGGCAAAACGACCTCCATCCCATTGACCAATGAGTACGGAGTCGCCCCAGTAGAGGTTTTGATCGAAGTCCTGTAGCCCCACAGAGCGAAAGGCAGATTATCTGGCCAGTCCCGATAGGTTTCCACCATCTTCTGTAGTATGCGCTTGATGTTCTTGTTGGCGGCCTCAACTGCTCCGTTGGTTTGCGGCCGGTAAGTAGACGACTTATGAAAAGCCACATTGTATTTCTCCAACAAATCAATCACCTCCTTTTTAAAGTGGGAACCATTGTCTGAAACGATTTCATTTGGGACCCCGTAGCGACAGATAATGTTGTTTCTGATAAATTTTGCTACGTGCGAAACCTTCAACACTGCATAAGATTGGGCCTCAACCCACTTTGTGAAATAATCTATCGCTACCAAGATGAACTCATGCCCATTCGACCCCTTTGGCGTAACAGCTCCAATTACATCAATTCCCCAAACAGAAAACGGCTATGGCGAAGTCATGTTGTACAGCTTTGACGGCGGGACGTTTATGCGATTTGCATGAATTTGACACTGTGACATCGCTGGACGAAGCCAATACAATCCTCCTCCATGGTGGACCAGTAATAACCTTGTCTAAGGATCTTCCGTGCCAACATTACCCCATTCATGTGTGCACCACATTCACCCCCGTGGATGGCTTCCATCAGACGCCTTGACTCTTCAGCATCAACGCACAGCTTGTGCATTCCCAGATGACCCCGTTTATACAGTTTACCCCCGCAGATGATGAACTGAACTGCCATTCTTCTGATTGCCCTCTTGTCTTTGGCATTTACCCCTGGCGGGTATGCTTCTTTCTCCAAGAAGTTCCAGATGTCGTAATACCAGGGGTGTTCGTCCTGAACTTCATCTATGGCTGCAATCGACTCATAGGCAGGTGCAAATTTCTGGTCGATGATAACTAGACGCATTCGGACTCCACACAGGATGTCTATCATAGAAGATAGAGTTGCTAAAGAATCTGCGAACCTGTTGTTCTCTCGTAGTAGATGAGTAAAACTTAGCTTTTCAAACCGAGGAATCAGCAAATCCAAGGTTTGGTGATACATCATCATTTTTTCCTCTTTTACTTTCCAGTCTCCTTTAGCTTGAGACACAACAAGGTTTGAATCCCCAATAACGTCCAGTCATTTTGCCCCTAGTTCCAGGGCTGCTTCTAGACCAGCGATACACGCCTCATATTCTGTTTCATTATTCGAGACTTTGAACCGGAGTTTGAAGGCGAGAGGGATACGGGAATCATCGGGTGCTATCAGCAACACTCCTATCCCATACCCGTGTTGATTTGACGCTCCGTCAAAGTACATCGTCCAGGTTTCTTCGTCGATATGCAGAATTGATTCATCCGGGAACAAATATTCAACTGCTTCATCCCCCTCAACCGGGTGTTCGGCAAGGAACTCTGCCACTGCTCTTCCTTTTACTGACTTGCGTGCCACATATGTGAGATCAAATTCGGAGAGCAACAGCAACCAACGAGCTAGCCTACCCGTAAGCGCTGGTTTCTCGAAGAGATATTTGATGGGATCAAGTCGTGAAACCAACATTACAGAGTGAGCTAACAGGTAGTGCCGCAGCTTCCTGGTAGCCCATACCAGAGCTAAGCAAGCCTTTTCCAGCGGTGTATATCGGGTCTCATACTCCAGCATCTTCTTGCTGAGATAGTAAATGGCTCTTTCTGCCTTGTCTTCTGATTCTTGTGCAAGCATGCAGCCCATTGTAGTTTCAGTTACTGACAGATACAAAATCAACGGTTTCCCTGGTTCTGGTGGCGATAAAACGGGTGGGTTCTTGTCACGACCCAAACCCGGCCCTATGGGTTTAGTACCGTAACTGGCCAGTAATCCGAGATTACCGAAGGCCTGCTGAACAGTAATACAGTTAAACAGAGTACAGGGCCTGGCGGAAGCCAATACAGTAAATAACTAGTGTCCATTGAGCTGTGAAAATCTGTATGCCAAAAACATTTTTATGCATTCATACAGTTCAAAACAGTACAATCCATATACAGTCTATACAATCATATACAACAGTCGGTACGGGAACCTAATCCCTCGATAACAGTACAGTCTATACAGTGTTACAAACAGTAAGGAGACCGATAGGGGACACAAAAACACCCCAAGCCATAGCATGGCAACTCGGAACCTTGCAGTGAGGCACATAGGCTGGCTTGACAAAACTGGGGACCAATCCCACGCTTCTAGCTCCGGTCTGGCTGCTGAGAACCTACATATATATATAAACAGTGAGCTAAAGCCCAGTGAATAACATACAGCGTAAAGAGGTTATGAATGAATGTCCTTACAGTAATGAAATCAATTCATTAAACAGTATTTCAGTCTTTCAGTATTTCAGTCAATCAGTCATATGTGGTACATCCATTAGCCTATAAACAGTAGGTCCAAAAGGACCGGGCCTTAACAGACCCAACAGTAATGATGGCCATCAGTCAGTAAACAGTATGGTTCCACAAGGGAACCGACAGAGCTCTGTAACAGTAATAGTCAATGCTAAGGATGCCACAATACAGTTCAGAATACAGGACATACATTCATTCAGTAAACAATATCAGTTCAATAAACAATTCAGTTCAGTATTAAAAAAATAACCATTTTGAACATATCTTTACACAATTGTTACTCACAGAGTTCTGGGCTAATAACAGCTAGAGCGCGTCCCCGAGAGCCAACCCTAAACAGTTAACAAATAGAACACACACTAAGTTTCACAGTTGGAAGGGTGTTAATTAAAATCCCTAAATTCCTCAGTGTGGTTCTATGTCTACATCCTCATTAAGATGCCTTAAACTAGGCCTAAGAATGCCTAGGATAGGATGAGGATGCAAAGATGTGCACAGAATTCAATTTCAGAATTTCAGTGAAATAGAGCCTCCGCTCGAGCGCAGGTTTCCCCGCTCGAGCGGACAAGCAAACAAAGGTCCCCGCTCGAGCGTCAACTTCCCCGCTCGAGCGGGCTGATGCACAGTGCAAGATGCTGGATGCGTGATTTATCCGCTTGAGCGTGAATTCCTCCGCTCGAGCGGACTGCAACGCAGGTCAAAGAAAATGCTGGGAGCATGAATTCCCCGCTCGAGCGGCACTTCCCCCGCTCGAGCGAACATCAAAAATCTGGAAAATCCAGATTCAACCTCCAAGTTCCAAACCAAGTTTTGATGCTCCCAACTCAATCCTCTTGGGCCCATTTTCTGGAAAACTCTTTCAAACACATAGAATAACACGTTTTAAAGCTCAATTTAAGAAATCAAGGCCCAAGGGTGTTTCAATTAAACTCAATTTTAAACTAATTTTCAAGAATAACATGCAATCATGACATGCATGAGTTTTTAACCAAATTCAATCTTCAAATCTTGCTCCAAAGAGCTCCAATCTTTGAAAACAATGTGGAAACATGGACTATGATAAAAACATGGACATGCATGTGACAATTAGCCAAGAACTCAACTCCAAACTCACTAAACTCAACATGCATGAAACAATTAAGGTCCAACTCAACATATTTGCACTAAATCATGGCCTAGCTCTCTAATTGGGCATGAACCATGCGAAATGAGGCTCAAAGACAACAATAAGCAGATGAGTTCCTTACCTAGAGTTCCAATTACAAGGTTTGGAGGCTTAATTTGACAATTCTCTAGCAACTACTTCAATTCTTCAAGCGATTCTATAGGATGAGCTCAAATCTCCCTCAATACTCTCCTTCTCACTCTAATTCTCTTCTTGGTCGGTTGGGACTAAGGGAAATGGCTGATCAAGATGTTTTGTTCACATGCATTAAGGCTCAAAAATATTAAACAAATGGGTCCACTAAGGTGGCAATGTGGTAAATAAGCCTAAGTTTGCAATTAGCTTATTTTAATCTAGTTTAATCATCCCTAATCAATTTTCAGATAAATATACCATAAAATCAGGAATATTCTACTGAGTCCAAAACACTAAACGGTTCCTAATTCGGCCGCCGATAAGGCCTTCAATTAACAGTTTAAACACATACACTCAAACAGATAATCAATCAATCAAACAGATGCAATGTGCAATACAATAAATAAACTTATCCAATTCCAGTTTCGATTTCAATCAGTTCATTCAGTACTTCAGTTAATTCAATTATCAGTCATTATCAGTTCGGTTTAGCAGTAATCAGTACGTAATTCAGCAGTTTATCGATAATCGGTACGAGGTTTGTTACAGTTCTGTAGATATTCTTTGATCTGTTCAAATGCAGCTTGGCATCGGCCGTCCCATTGGAACTTCTTTCCTTTCTTCAGGAGGCCAAAAAGTGGTTCACAAGTCAAGGTTAATTTTGAAATAAACCGTCTTATGAATTGCACTTTACCCAGAAAGCCTCGCACCTCTTTTTCAGTCCTTGGTGGTGGCATTTCTAAGATGGCCTTGATCTTGGAAGGGTCGACCTCAATGCCCCTTTGTGTAATTAGAAACCCCAGCATTTTCCCCGGTGTAACACTAAACGTACATTTCTGAGGGTTTAGCCGCAACCGGAATTCCCTGATCCTTTGAAAAAACTTGTGCAAGGCGGTGTAGTGGCCCTCTCTTTCTTTGGACTTGACAATCATGTCGTCTACATACACCTCAACCTCTTTGTGGATCATATCATGTAGTATTGTGGTCGCGGCCCGTTGATAAGTAGCTCCAGCGTTCTTCAACCCAAACGGCATTACCCGGTAGCAGTATGTTCCCCACGGGGTGGTGAATGCAGTCTTTTCCCTGTCTTCTGGTGCCATCACTATCTAGTTGTATCCTGAGAAGCCATCCATGAATGAGAGCAATGCATGCCCTGCTGTGAAATCTACCAACTCATCGATGTGCGGTAAGGGAAAGTCGTCCTTCAGACTAGCTCTGTTCAAATCCCTGAAGTCTACACACACCCGGATCCTGCCATCTTTCTTCGGCACCGGAACAATGTTGGCCAACCAAGTCGGATATTCAGATACCAGTAGGAAGCCTGCGTCGATTTGCTTGGTGACCTCTTCCTTAATCTTAAGAGCCCAATACGGGCGGATCCTTCTGAGTTTCTGCTTGACAGGTTGGGCCTCGGGGTCAAGGGGGATCCGATGCTGTACAATCTCAGGATCGATCCCAGGCATGTCTTCGTAGGTCCACGCGAAAACATTTTTGAAATCTTTTAATAAAGCGACTAAGTGCTCGCGTTCCTCTGAAGACAACGTGGACCCGATCTGGACCAGCTGCGAGTCCTCCTCAGTACCAATGTTCACGGTAATGATTTTGTCCATTAATGGTTTAACAAATCTCTCTTGCTCTTGTTCAATCAAACGTTGTAAAACCGGAGGAACTTCGTCCTCGTCGTTTTCATCAAAGTTTTGAAAGTCTGAATTAATGCAATAAATTAAGGGCACAGAAAAATACTCAGAAACCACAGATAGTTCATTTTCATTAGGCACATCCAAATCGTCCGATTCATTGGTTACAACAGACTCAAATGAAAAGGAAAAAGACGACCTGGACAGGACTGTGGCATCCAGGTTAACATCCCCGGGAGTACCAGACTCAGACTCAGTCGAGCTGGTACCTGATTCCGACTCACAGGACTCGGTGGAATCAGATTCCGGCTCACTACCTGACCCGGTGCTGCTGGACAAAAATCCCTCCTCGTACTGCCAAGTGAGAGAGGGTGCGATTGATGCATCCAAGATAGCTGCGGGTCGGCTCGCGGCCGTTTCATCCCCAATCATGGAAACCACGAAGTTATCCCCCAAGCACTCTTGGTCGATCGGAGGATCAGAGAGGAGACATGCCAGTGCTACCCCCATTTCCAATTCTGTGCCCTCAGGATCCACTGCCTTATTCTGCTCAACCTCAGTTGCTGGGTCTGTCTGCTCTGTGGCAACATCATCCCCGGATAGTTGCAGGTCGAAGAAGATTTCGAAACTTGGTACGCGCTTCTTCTCCGCGTTTAGCCATGGCTCTGGGAAGCCGCAAAATGGAAAGTCCTCCCCCTCCCGGACGAAGCGTCCGTTCAGGGTACCCTGGATGGGCCTGTGCATTAAATCAAAGGCTTTCCAGCCTGCTTTGCTCTGGCTCTGCCGGCCATTTCCTTTCCTTTCCTCATCCAGTCCTCTTTGGTGGGCAAATAACCCAGCCCAAAGGTATGCGGGTTGTGTGGCACTTCGGCCAATGCTGCGACTCCTTTCCTGCCTCTTCTTCCTAATCCCATCCCGGGAATATGTTGTAGCTTGCTCATGAGGTAGACGGATTGAGCACTGACGTACACACCTTCATTCACAGCCATTATATTCTGCACTACCCGGGCCTCCGCCAAAGTGAATCCTGATAAGAACACATCCTCCGTGCCGTGCTCGATTTCCAAAACAAGCGTAGACACTTCTGGCGGCGGATGGATGGATGAATTTCTGAAAACAATTGCAACCCCCTTCCCGTGAGGGTATTTCAACATCTGGTGCAGAGTGGAAGAGACTGCTTTTACTTGGTGCAACCACGGCCGCCCCAAGAGCAAGTTGAAGGTTGCGGGAACGTCCAAGACATGAAATTCAATGTTGTGTTGTCCTGGACCAACCTGGGTCTGAACCTTGACAGTCCCCATCACTTCCCTACTGGTATTATCATAAGCTCTGATCACCTGAGTGGTTGGTATAAAGTCTGCGGGTTTCAACCCGATTGCATATGCCGTTCTGACTGGGCAGACATTGATAGCAGACCCGGTATCAACAAGTACCACCGGTATCCACTTATCTCTACACTCCACGGAGATGTAGAGAGGTTTGTTATGATTCACGCCCTTAGGCGGCAATTCCTTGTCTGAAAAGGTTAATGCCGGGGAACCCCCTCCCGGAAAAACCAGCCCAACCAGCTGCTCTGGCGTAGTTTCGATGGAGAGTTTGGCCTTGTCCATAGCAGATAGGACAGCCTGTCTGTGCACCCTTGAAGCCATAAGCAGTCCCCAGATGGAGATGTTTGCCTGTATTTTCTTTAACTGTTTGAGCACAGCTTCTTCTTCAATCTGCTTCTCTCTCTGTTTCTCGGCCTCTTTATCTTTCCCAGATGCTTCGGGCTGGTCAAGGTGTGGGGGCTTGAAATACCGCCCACTCTTGGTCATGTAGTCCACCTCATCGAGGTACCAAGTATCATCTAGTTGAGTATCTGCCCAATCTTCATCCGTGTGGGCAAGACACAAGTCATCGTCTTCCCACCACATCCCACTGACGTTTAACAGACACCTATCTGGTTCTGGAAAGTTTGTACTCTCAGTACTTTCATCCCACATGCTCGCAGCATGTCCTGCTTTCGTGCTCGCAGCACTTTCAACCTCTTCATGGTTCTTGGCTTTCCGGATTCTCTCAGAATTCCACCTCTTTTCTTGCTCCTCCTGTGTTAGTAGGGTTTGTTGTTCTGTTTTCACAATATCTTGGTCCCGAGCGAAATTCTTTGTACCGGCGCTCTCCGGCAATTCATTCTGACTCTCGGCCTTTCCGGCCATCATTGATACTTCTGCCCCTGTCGGGCCTTGCTCTGGCTGAATTTCCACAACATCTAGCTGGTCATCTAACCACCCGGTAATTTCCGCTGACTCCCCATATTCAAACCAATTAATTGTTGCATCCCCTGCTTCTTGGTCGTTGAGGAACTGGAGGTTAGCAAAATCTTCTTCCACCGTTGTCAGATCATCTGCCCCTCGCTCTAGTCCGTCCCCCCGAATCATGCATAATTCAGCTTTTTCTAGCAGTCCTACAGTCGGCTCAGACCGGCCCACTGATACAATGTATCCACTCGGATCATAGGCTCTCCCAGCTAGATTCCCAGACTGTCCCATTCCAGACTCACCAATTCTGTTCCTTTCTGAAACCTGCCCCGTTCCATCTTCGGAAGTCACCACTTCTGGCTCGGATTGGGTTGTGAAGGTGTCCAACATGCACAAGTCAGTGCAATCAGGAAGGACCACCTCCGGCTTGGGTAGGTGAGAGGGAGTAATATAGATACTAGGATCGTAGGAAACGACCCCAGTTTGGATAAGGTTGACTCTTTTGGGTGGTGGATCTTGGTTATGTGCGGGGAGTGGGTTAGTTGTGACGTTGGGTCTTTCGGGAGGTACAATGATATTTTTGTCAACGAGGTCTTGAATCTCGTGACGCAGCCGGAAACATTGATCTGTGTCATGGCCATGCTGCTGGTGGTACGCACAGTACTTGGCTGGGCTGTGGGAAGGGGGGAGTGGATTCGGTAGTGGCCTCGGTTCCAGGGGTATCAGATGCTTCTTCCTGATTAACACCCCCAGAGCCTTGGACAGGGGCATATATAGTGGAGTGAAGGTTCTTTGGCCTCTGGATTGATATCTTGGGGCTTGGTTACTGCTCCTAGAGGTACTGGAAAAAGGGGTGGCCGCCGCGGGCCTTGGTTGAGAAGGGGGAGTGGTGGTGACCATACCGACCTCTGAAGTTCTTGTGTTGGGAGCGCCACTCGGGCCTGCGTTGTTATTGCGATTGAATGTCCTTCGGGGCTGTTCTCGGTCCTGATCGATTAAACCTTGCTTCATCGCGTCCTCGATCTGTACCCCGATCTCGTGTAAATCTGAGAAGGTGGGGAAAGGGAGTACGATCATTTTCTGCATTAACTTGGGTTGGAGGTTGCGTACAATCATCCGAATTTGATCCTTATCTGTTGGCCTTAAGGTCATCATCGATGCCTTCGCTCTCCACCGAGTTACAAAATCAGAGAAAGTCTCTTTTTGTTCCTGCCTCGTTGTCTCGAGATCACGTGTTGTAATCTCGATTTGCGTGTTATACGAATACTGAGCAACGAAGGCCTCAGCCAACTCATCCCAATTTCTCTTCACATCGTCTTCCAATTTTGCGTACCAGATGGCCGCCACCCCCGACAAAGTTCTGCCAAATAAAGAAAGCTTCTGTGGTCAGGTTAGGCCCATTGGCCTCAAGATGTCTGAAAATAGCCGGAGATGGACCATAGGATCCCCTGATCCGTCAAAACGATCAATCTGGGGCATCTTGAATCTATCCGGCAGTGTCACGGCCACGTCAGTGTAGCCATCTTCAATATCTGGGATGGTCTTCACCCCTTGTGATTTCTTAAAAAGCTTTTCCAGCTTACTCAGCTTCAGAGCTGTGTGATCTACCTCGAACTCAAACGGAGAGTCCGGGTGGTTGTAGACACCCCATTTTTGACCGACCTTAAGACTCAGATGTCACCGATTGAGCGCTTGGTGATGTTGCATACTGTGCTCGTTCAGAAGTCTCAGAGTCGCGGCCGTGCGCCCTGCTTCCGGACTTCCGAACTCTCTTCTGTGCCTTGCCTCGGTTTGTGAACCAGACTCGGTTTTCTCTGTTTTCTTTCCTGAGGGAAGGGAGTGGTCCTGTAGGCTATCTCTCGGTGGCCGTGGGCTACATTTCGTGGCCGTAGGCCATTTTGCCCATTTCGGAGCCCGGTTCCTGATTTTCAGAGCCGTCAGGCCGTGTGCCTCGGCTCGGGACCGCCCAACCATCTCCGATTTTTGGCATGCATCTCATTTACTCCATACCGAGGGACACTGGGGTCTCAGATACCCACTTCGTGGTCGAACACCACTCCCGATGCCTAACAGCCCATTTTCGGGACCCCGAACTGCATGATTTGGGCCCCGAGCATTCATTTTGCATTAGTTTTTGTTCAATTTTGGCAGGTACCTCTGTTTTAGCACCAGGAAGATCACTGGAGGGTGGGAGGACAGCAATTGTCTCAGAAAACCAGTTTCGCTCCTCCGGCGTCCGTTTTGCTCACTTCCGGGCTAATGTTGAACACCCTAGGGATATTTTCTTCGAGCCGAGACTACATATTTGTGATGAGGGGACATGGGAGGACCCTAAAAAGTGGTGGTCGGCCAGTAATTGTTATTTTCATTTTTGAGCCTCTCTTTCAAGTTGAATGTTGTGCCTCCTGTTTCAGAGTTGTCAAATTCCAACCATGGGGTCTTGTTCTACATACCTGGGAGGACACCAAAATATGGTGGCCGACCATTAATTGTTCACTTCATTTTTGGCCATGGCCGGCTGGCCATGGGGAGTGGCTGGCCGACCAGTGGAGTGGCCGGCCGGCCATCTTCAAGAAAAGCACCTGGCCGGCCTGCTTCCTGCTTTTGACCACTTTACAGCTGTCCAGCTGTTTTTCCAAATATCTTTTGCCTCCGAGGGATATTTTGGGAGGGAAAGCTTGGATGCATTTCCCTCCCTTTTACACCCCTTTCTTGCCCATTTAAGGGGCTGACCTCCTTCTTTGTTAGGGTTAGCAACTTTCTTCTCAAGAGCATATCTCCCATTGCCTCCATTTCCCTCTCCAAAAGCTCCAAAAACCTTCAAGTTTCTAGCCCACTTGTTCATCAACCCTAAGCTTCACCATCACCACCTCCATTCCAGTAGCAAAGGAGGATTTTTCAGAGGCTAAGAAGCAACAAATTGAAGCCAAGAAGCAACAAAAGCTTGATCTTCAAGGGTAAGTCACTATTTCCCCCTTTTGAGCACATTTTTGCATCAATTCTTTACCCTACTTGCTCTCTGTTTTGGGCTCCGAACCCTACTGATTTTAGGCTTATTTTGAGCCCCTCTACAACATTGTAGAAGGGCTCAACCTTGTTTGGCATCTCTATCATGCACCTCTTTCAATATCACTCTTTATGCCAATATTCTGCATGAATTCTTTAGCCTATGAATGATCTGATTTTGAGCCTGATATAAACTGTGAGTGGGCCTCTTTTGAGCCCCTCTTCAACATTGAAGAAGGACTCAACCATGTTTGGCCTCTCTATCATGCACTTTCTTTGTAATTCTCCATATTTACCGTAAAATTGCATGATTTATTTGGCCTATTTTTGATCTGATTTGGAGCATCTCATGAACTGATATTGTGATTATTTTGAGCCCCTATTCAACATTGAAGAAGGGCTCAGCCTTTTTTTCATGCTCTGCATGCCACTTGCTTTGAATTCATGTTTTATCCTTGCTCTTGCATGCTATTTTTAGCTCATGATTGATCTGTTTTAGAGCATGAAATATACTGTGAGTGGGCCTCTTTTGAGTCCCTCTTCAACATTTAAGAAGGGCTTAACCATGTTTGGTAACTCTATCTTATACTTGTTTCACAATTCCTTCAATTTACCGTAAAATTGCATGCTTTGTTGGGCTTGTTTAGCTTCTGTTTTGAGCCTTCATCAGGCTAGGAAAGAGTCTTATTTTGGCCTTCTTGTCATGTTTTGTTAAGGGTCCAAGGCTGTTTGGTCCATTCTTTTGATACCTCATGTTATAGCCTTTATGGGCTTTATTTTGCATGCTATTTTGAGCATATCTACATACTGTTTTGGGGGTTGTCATAAGCTGTAAATGTGCATATTTTTGGTCCCTCTTTAATGTTGTAGAACTATATTTTTCAGTTTGAGCATTGTACATATCACTTGTTTCATTGTTCCCCTATTTTCCCCCATTTTTTTGCATGCTGTTTTTGCCATACTTGTGATTGTTGTTTGGACATTCTTTGTACTGAAAAAATGCTAGTCTAGGGGCTGCCTAGCATCTGTCTTTACACTTCATGTCCATATTGTGCATGTTTGGCATAGCTGTAGGCCATTTCGGGTGCTTAGCATAGCATTTCGGGCATCGGGTGTAATTTTGCTATAATTCGGGGGCTGTTTTTGCATCATTTTGGCCGCTGAAATTTGCATTTTCCATATGCCATATGCCACGTCGCATTTGCAGGCCGTTTCATGCCTTTATGTCTTTGCCTCGGTTTGCGTGCCCGTGTGCACGCATTTCGAGGCACTCCATTTTTATCCCACGGCCTCTTATGTGAGTGCGGCTGAGGTCCTCTCATGTTAGTGTAAGCCCAATTTGCATTTCCCATGTCATTTGCATTGCGTATGCCTTTGCCTCGGTTTGCGTGCCCGTGTGCATGCATTTCGAGGCACTCCATTTTTTATCCCACGGCCTCTTATGTGAGTGCAGCTGAGGTCCTCTCATGTTAGTGTAAGCCCAATTTGCATTTTCTATGTCATTTGCATTGCGTATGCCTTTGCCTCGGTTTGCGTGACCGTGTGCACGCATTTCGAGGCACTGCATTTTTTTATCCCACGGCCTCTTATGTGAGTGCGGCTGAGGTCCTCTCATGTTAGTGTAAGCCCAATTTGCATTTTCTATGTCATTTGCATTGCATATGCCTTTGCCTCGGTTTGCGTGTCTGTGTGCGCGCACTTCGAGGCACTTCATTTTCATCCGACGGCCTTTTATGTGAGTGCGGCTGAGGTCCTCTCATGTTAGTGTAAGCCCAATTTTCATTTTCCATGTCATTTGCATTGCGTATGCCTTTGTCTCGATTTGCGCGTCCGTGTGCGCGCACTTCGAGGCACTTCATTTTCATCCAACGGCCTCTTATATGAGTGCGGCTGAGGTCCTCTCATGTTAGTGTAAGCCCAATTTGCATTTTCCATGTCATTTGCATTGCGTATGCCTTTGCCTCGGTTTGCGTGCCCGTGTGCACGCATTTCGAGGCACTTCATTTTTATCCGACGGCCTCTTATGTGAGTGCGGCTGAGGCTCTCTCATGTTAGTGTAAGTCCAATTTGCATTCTGTATGCCATTTCATGTCTATATGTCACCGCCTCGGTTCGCGTGCCCGTGGGCACGCATTTCGAGGCATCTCACTTTAGTCTCATCGGATATCATATTTCACGCCATGTCATGTCTTAGGATTTGCGTGCCCGCGTGCACGCATTTCGAGGCATCTCATTTTCATAGCTTTGTGTATGTTAGGATCGTATATTAGTTACATTCATGCATATCATGCATATTGCATCGTGTTCGGGATAAGAGTTAGCCCGGGCACGGGAGACGAGGCATGTTTCGTACTTCGAGTGACGGAACGGGTCTCAATTCCCAGGTCACCGACACTCCGGATTATCCATGATGGAGTTAGGTTTTGTTGTAGCATTCATCTGCATTCACCCCATATTGAGTTGTGCAATCCGACTCCTCGGCCATCATGCATCGATGTGCGTGATTGGTGGCACGAGGATCGAGGCATGCATATATTTGTGAAATACACTGCTATGCCCTTTTCCTGCTCTCTGTTGCAGCAAAATGAAGAATCAGCAGCTTTTCAGAGTCTGGCACGCATTTCGAGAAACATTGCAAACAGAGGCTAATTGGGGCATCTCAGTGGATTTCCGCGCAAGGCAGCCCAATATGCATCATTTCATTATCCGGAGCAGAGTTGAGGCAGCCCCCTAGCCTGCGCGCCAGTTTACAGCTTTCTTAGTTAATTTGTAAATTAATTAGGAATTTGTATTTATTTCGGATTGTAATATTTTGGACTGTACTATTCTTTTATTTGGGACTGTATTATTTATTCGGACCCTTTGTGCGAGGGTAAAATTGTAATAAGTGTGCGCGTGTGTGATGTACGTCTTCCAACCCCACGTCTTTCTTCCCTTTTATTTACCCGCTTATGATGGTTAGATATAGGGCATATTTCAATTAGCATACAGTATGACAGCATGTTTGCATCATTCATCTGTTTTGCACGCACCGGGCTCGGCGCATCATACAAACTGCATTTGTTTCAATTCCAAGTTGAATACGTATTAGTTGTAGCATTCCATATGCCATGTTTAGAATAGCCGAGCCTGCTATAGTTTGCATTTTTGCATGTGTTGCATTAGGCATTTCTGTACATTTAGGATCATGCATGATTTCTAACAAGCTTCTGTTTTGGCTTGGAGTACTCGGTGAGTTTTATGCTTTAGCATCCTTGCATGTGTGTGAGTGTTGCCATGAATAGCATGCTTACCATGAGGCTAAGTGCTTATGTGATATAACTGCCTTGAATGCCTGTGGGTGGAGGTTGAGTTATCTGAATTGGGACAATTCATCAAATGTTTGTTTTAAGCCCACTAGATAGTGGCAAAATCATATTTTCTTAAGCCCACCCGAGGGTGGCAAATCCACGTCTTAGCCTACCTGCGGGTAGCACCATCAAACCATTTTCAAACAAACAAACATGAAATGTTTGGTTCCAATTCAGGCGATTCAGTCTATACTTATATGCTGTGCGCATCACATAGTAACCTAGGCTAATAATCGGATTAAGAACGTACAATGTTTTCAAAATCAGATATCATGGTTAGTAGAGGCCGGTCTTTGACCGGGCGAGCGGGGGTGCTCACGAAGTGACCTTCCCCAATCGTACCCAAGTTCCCGAGCCGAGGCAACTTTGGTGATGATAGACACGTGGCCTTTGGCACCGAGTCAGGGTTTCCTAAATTTCCCATTTTAAAATATTTAGGTGGCGACTCTGTATCTGGCGAAGCAGTCCATGTTTGGCACTTCTTTCAAAAAATTTGTTTTCAAAACGATTTGCCGGATTTGGACTCTTCGGTTCGAGATTGAGAACCGTGACATTTGAGTCCTTCGAACTGTAATGACCCAATATCGAACCAGAACGGGGGGAATTCGCACTCCCTTCCCCCGGGATGCGTTCGGGGACGTCTACAGTTTCTGGCGACTCTGCTGGGGATTTAGAGAACTTGACTCGAACTCATGATATCTGGTTTTGACTACACTTGTGTGTTTCTTTGCATTGCATTTGCATTGGTGCGCCTAGGACACCGTGTTTGCCATATGCCATTCCCGAACGATTTGCCGGAGGCTTGTCTTGTCAAGTCATGTCCATAAGGCTGATCGGCTCTAGGCTCTGACAGCATGGGAACATAAACCCCGGTTTTACTGGGGCACCCTTTTTGACCATTCGACCTAGTGCATATTCGGATCCATAGTGACCATTCCAAACTAGGACAGGTTGCTTACCCGTTTATAGGTTATTTGAAGCTGCTGCGTGCGTAGTGAAACCCTAGCTCCTGACAAAATAGGATAGGGAAAACCTTACCCCAACATAGGGGTGTTTTTGGCTCTCACTTATCTGCTATGTGCTTGTTAGAGTGCGTCTCTACAGGGAATGCATGTATCAGTTGAGTTTGGGCATCAGGCCTGTGGGCATCAGTCAGTTATCTGAGAATCAGTTGTCTGAGGATATCCGATTCAGTTTAGGGGAGCAGTGATACAGGAACAGTGATCAGTGGTTGAGGACAGTGTATCTCCAGCTTATAAACTGCGCGTTGTATGCCCGACTGCGTGTTGTGTGTATTTAATTTAAGCTGTTATGCTGCCTGTTTTTCTGGTCATTTATTTCCTTTTGCTGTATTATCTTTTTACTAGGGGAAAATGAGGTGCCTCGAAATGCTTGCACACGGGCACGCAAACCGAGGTAATAGATTAAAGCATGAAATGACATAGGAAATGATATGCAAACATGCCAATGGATTTTCAGCACTGAAATATGGGGGAAAACAGTCCCGAAAGATGGCGAAATGACACCAAATGCAAGGAATGGTCCCGAAACATGAATTTTGGTACCCGAAATGGCTTGCAGCTATGCCAAACATGCACAATATGGACATGAAGTGTAAAGACGGATGCTAGGCAGCCCCTAAACTAGCATTTTTCCAGTGAAAATCAAATCCAAACAACAATCACAAGTATGGAAAATATAGCATGCAAAAATGAGGGAAAAGAGGTGAACAATGAAGCAGGTGGTATACGCAATGCTCAAACTGAAAAATACAGTTCTACAACATTGAAGAGTGACAAAAAAATATGAACATTTACAGCTTATGATAACCCCCAAAACAGTATGTAGATATGCTCAACATAGCATGCAAAATATGAGCCAAAAGGGGGCTATAAAGAGAGGTATGCCAAGCACTCACTAAACCAGAAAAGATCCTTAATAAAATATGACAATAAGGCCAAAATATGGATATTTTCAGTACTGATTATGGCCAAAAACAGAGGCTAGACAGGCTTAACAAAGCATGCAAAAATGGGGGCCAAAGAGGGATATAAAGGCAAGCACAACATGGAGACTCCCAACAAGGTTGGTCCCTTCTACAATGTTGTAGAAAGACACAAAATAAGCTCAATCACAGTTTAAGGAATGCTCCAAAACAAACCCCATGTAGGTTAAACAAATCATGCAAGTTTACGGTAAATATGAGAGATTATGAAGCAAGTGCATGATAGAGAGGCCAAAAAGGGTTGATCCCTTCTTAAATGTTGAAGAGGGGCTCAAAATAGGCCCACTCACAGTTTATATCATTCTCGAAAACAGATCACTCACAAGCTAGATGAAGCATGCAAAAACAAGGGTAAAACATGGATTCAAAGAAAGTGATATATGGAGCATGAAAACAAGGTTGAGCCCTTCTTCAATGTTGAAGAGGGGCTCAAAATAGGCACAATATCAGTTCATGAGATGCTCCAAATCAGATCACACATAGGCCAAATATTCAATGCAAAATAATGGCATATACGAGGATATTGAAGGAAGTGTAAGATAGAGGGATCAAACAGGGTTGAGCCCTTAAACAAACATCAAGAATAGCTCAAAAGAGGACCACTTTCAGTATTGGTCGGAGCTCAAAATAGTGAGCAAGTAGGGTTAAGAAAAGAGACAAGAAAATGGTGTAAAAGAGAGGGATTGAGACTTACCCTTGAAGACCTTTCTTTCCTTGCTTCTTGACTTGAGAAATGTTGCTTCTAAGCCTCTAAGGACCTCTTCTTGTTGCTGGAAATGGAGTGGTGATGGTAGTGCTTGATGATGATGAACAAAAGGCACCAAAACTTGAAGATTTGAGAGAAATGGAGATAGAGGAGTGTATGTATGCTTGAGAGCAAATTTTCTAACCCTTGGGACAAGTTCTTGGCTGCCTTATATGGACAAAAGGAGGGGTGTAAAGGTGGAGGGAAATGCACCTAAGCTTTCCCCTCCAAAATATCCCCCGGATGCAGATCTTTTCTGGGGGAAACAGCTATACAGCTGTAAAGTAGGCACTGAGAGGATGCAGGTCGGCTAGCCACCTTTATTGGAGGTGGCCGGCCGGCCACCCCCCCTAGCCGGCCGGCTAGGGGCAAAAATGAAAAGTGAGAATTGCTGGCCGAGCTCTATACATTGGTGTCCTCCCATGTTTCCTCTTCAAGGCCCTATGGTTGGAATTTTGCAACTCTGAACCAAGAGAAACAACAATCCAACCCTAGGAGAGGCTCAAAAATGAAAAGAATAATTACTGGCCGAGCACCACTTTTTAGGATCCTCCCATATGTGTACAACACGAATATGTGGTTTCGGCTCGAAGAAAATGGCCCTAGGGTGTTCAACATTAGCCCGAAAGTGAGAAAAACAGGCCCCGGGGGGCGCCGGAAGAGCATAACTAGTTAGTGAGACAATTGCTAGGATCCCGCCCTCCAGTGACCTTCCTTATGATAAAACAGAGGTACCTGCCAAAAATGAACAAAAATCGATGCAAAACGAATGCTCGGGGGCCAAACCGCGAGGTTCGGGGCCCGAAAACCGATCGTTAAGCACCGAAAGTGGTGTTCGGCCACGAAGTGGGTATCTAAGACCCAAGTGTCCCTCGTTATGACAAAACAGAGGTAACTGCCAAAAACCGGAGGAATCGGAGATGGTTAGACGGTCCCGAACCGAGGCACACGGCCTGACGACTCCGAAAACCGGGAACCGGGCTCCGAAATGGGCAAAATGGCCTACGGCCACGAAATGTAGCCCACGGCCACTGGGAGATAGTCTACGGGACCTCTCCCTCCCCTCAGGAAGGAAAACTGAGAAAATCGAGTCTGGTTCGCAAACCGAGACAAAGCATAGAAGAAAGTTCGGAAGTCCGGAGGCAGGGCGCACGGCCGCGACTCTGAGACTTCTGAACGAGCGCAATATGCAACATCACCGAGCGCTCAATTGGTGATGTCTGAGTCTTAAGGTCGGTCAAAAATTGGGTGTCTACAAACTCTCATGTGCTCTTGATGCTCCTTTCAAGTCAAGATTATTCACTCACAAGGCTCACAGTATTCACTCACAAGGCTAACAGTGGTCTCTTTTGATTATAAAAGGGCCTATTCAGTCAAGAATAAGGCAGAGTTAGAAAAATTGAGAGCATTCCTTCCTCAAGAAAATAGCTTTCTCTGTAATTTTATATTTTTGAAAATTGTTTTCAGTTTACAAATTATTATTTTGAAGAACTGCTTGCTTCATTCCAGTAAACAATTGTAAGTTTTATTAATGTTTATTTGAAGTTATTATTAAACTGTTTTCTGTTTATTATTATTAATTATTATTAGTAGTGCTACTTCCTGCTTCCGTTCCCTTCTTATTAGGGCTACTTCCTGCTTCTATTCCCTTTGGTATATTGACGTGTGAATGCTTATATTAATAGTATGAACATTCACATTGACACTATGAATGTTCACATCATAGAACATTCATGCTATCAATGTGTATATTATTAGAGGTATTTTGGTAACTATGTCACCCATAAGACTTATTGAAACATAAGTAGGTGAATAAGTGAAAACAGATTTATGAATAAATATCACTTTTAACTATCTATTCAAATATTTTATATGTTTAATTTTTTTTGGCAATCTATTTTAATTTTTTTGACTATTTATCAAATTTGTATCAACATGTTGGAATATCTATCCGCTAAAATTCCTTATTTGTTCAAATATCTATCTAGATCTAATTATATGTTCAATTTTTTCTCTTATCTGTTTAAATCTATTTGTTCAAAAAATTTATATGTTCAATCCTTTCTATCTGTTCAATTTTTGTTTACCTTATCTATTCAAATTTTCACACACACACACACACACACACACACACACACACATACACATATATGTATATCTGTATGAAGCTCTTATATACACACTTATATATATATATATATATAAACATATGTCCAAAAAAAAAATAGTTGTTGACAACAAAGAAAATTATCTGTTGAGTTAACATGTTGAATTCTCTCTTGCAACGGCACGCCCTCCTTAGGTCATAACATGCCCAAAGTATGAATGACATACAACAACAACAACAAAAAAAGTGAAAACGAAATACAAAATAAGTACATTACTGTAATAGAATCACACAATCTGAACTCCTTTGTTAAGTAATAACAAAATTATGTTCTCTAGCCACAAAATTATAATTAAATAGAGAGAGAAACAATCATTAACAACCCCCATTTCTCCAAGAGGGAAATTTTCACTAGCAAAGGCTTAAAGTTTAGAGGTAATAGAGAAAACACCAAACTGGGGAACAACAACTTTATCAAAAGATTTTATGGACTCCTCATAGATGCTTTGCTTGGTGTGGTTTGCAAGCTAAAAGAGGACTCCATAATTATCACTCTCTCATCGAAATCCCATAAAATAACAAATTTCCCAAAAGTCTGTTTTTCTTCAAAATGTGAATGAATTCCTGGACTTCCAAACCAACAAAAAAATTGAACATTTGAACAGATAAAAGGGTTCCATCTCCTCCACGAACTTGAAGAAGACGATCCCGATCTTGAGGAGTTCGGCGCAAGCTTAGGGTTCCTGAGCCAATAAGCTTATTTTTCTTTCTCACGGTCTTAGATTTACATCAACGGCCTCCGATCTGTATTGCCGTGAAGAAATTGGCATTCGATCTGTTCAAGCATGAATGAGAACACAAATCTCTTCTACAATGCCAAGGCAGCACGCCTCCACAGCCACCATGAGACGACAGCGACAAAGACTCTATCACTCAAGACCACAACGACTCATCCAAGAATGCTCATTGGATGGTGGAGTTCGTCGATGATGACAGCGGGACAAACTTCCCCGCTCTCTTTCTATCTCTTTACATCACAAATCTGACTCGGTGATGGAGGTGTAATGTGGTTCAGATATGGTGAAGGAGTGTAATGACGAGGAGATCTGGCCGACGAAAGGCTGAGGATGAAATACTAAGTCACTCATCGAATCGTCGAGTGATCATGATCGAAGTAGAACTGGTCATTGTCATCATCGAAAAACTTGAGGGATGAGATGGAGGCAGTGGAAGAGAGGTGCTAGGGGAACTGACACTATGTTTGGCGACTTAGGAAATAAAAGGGAAAAAATGATTCCTTAAATTATAAGAGAAAAGAAAATAAATAAATAATTGTGATTTCTCTCTTTTTTATTTAGATAAATAACAAATAATAGGAAAGAAATGATTATGATTTCTCTTTTTATTGTTTGGTTAGATTTCATAAGAGAAAATAAAATAAAAGAAATTGTTTTATGTTATATTACCAAAATAACATTTTTACATTTCGTCAATTATTTTATTTTTTTTATTTTTACAGTGACAAAATTGATATTATGAAAATATAAGAATCTTTTGGTTTCTTTTCTCTTCCAATCTCTCTACTTTTAGGAAGATTGAAAATGAGGGTTATAAGAGAAATGGATTTCTCTTCGTTTCTCTTAAGTAAGAGAAATACATATATCTCCATTTCTTTCTTTTTTTTCTCTCCAAATCACTCAATCCAAACATAGTGTTAGGGTTTGGTCCGGCGAAAGAGAGGGTTTAGAAGGTTGTAAAAACCGTAGATGAGAAGAGAGAGAGAGAGAGATATTTGTTTTTGAACAGATTGACTGTATGTTTTATATGTATGGTGGGTATTCTGGTCATTTTGCAGAAACTTATCCCTATGAACATAATATTTCAACGCTATACCTATTACCTATGGAGAATAAAAATTCAAATTTTAATTTATGGACCAAGTGTCCATTCTTTTCTTCCTTTCCTTCATTACTTCATCATCATTATGTTTTAGTTCTTTTTTCTAGAAACCTTGCATAATCAGTGATCATACTGATAATTTTGCGTAAACTTTTTCTTTATCATTTTGCAATACAAATAAAAAAATATTTTAAAAGTTTTTTCGCTTTCTAGTCCTAATTTAGGATTATAAAATGATTTTTTAATTGTAGAAGAGGTTTCTACACTCTTTTTTTTTATCCATCAAGTGCGGAGGTTAATTATTCCATTCTCTATGTCAATTTTTTATTTCAAAATTCATAATGTTTCCTTTTGTTATCATGATTCATCCATACAGGCTTTGCTAGCAAAATTCTTTTTTAAAATCTGTCTTGCAAATTTTTGCTTGGTGATTTGATTAGTTACAAGTCCAACAGACATAAAACCATTGTTCTATTTAATCTACTTTGACTCACATTTTAAAAATATTTTTCTTAAATAAGTTTTAAAGCATTTATTGTATGTTTTGATAATGAAATGTTTAGAAATTAAGAAAAAATTAATATTTTAGGCCATTTTTTTATGGCAACATATTTTTTTCATTTATATGTTATGCTATTTCAGTATATTCGAAACTACAACTCTAGTATCTACATATTTGTTCTTCAAATTAATTGTGAGGTGTTATTTTTAATACTACTCCCCACTCACGTTATCATCCCAACAAATAGGGTTAGGGAAAATTTGTACCTAGAGGTTGAAAGCTAGGGATTTAATTAGGACGAGGGACTGCTTTCCACTCCCCAATCAAGGGCAATACCGGCCCTGGGCTAAGGTCACTGAGGCCTGTGTCTTAGGCCCAAATTTAGTAAAGTATTATAGTATATTATAAATTTTAATTGGCCCAAATTATTTTTGTTAAGCCAATTCAAAGAGCCCAAAAATATTCTATTGAACCATATTTATTTATAAGTGTGATTTGGCCCAATTAAAATTAAAATTAAAATATCTACAAAAAGTGTTGATAGCCCAGGGAGAAGATTAATACATACATGCTCTCAATCTCTCTCTCTCTCTCTCTCTCACTCACACACACACAAAGTGACGAAGGAAAGGAAGCATACCAAGCATAAGTAGAGCACTGAGCAGTGGCAGAAATTGATTGGAAATCATCAACAGCTACGACTCACTCTCTCTCACACACAATAAGTCTCCCCTCTCTCTCTCTCTCTCTCTCTCTCTCTCTCTCTCCTTCCTTTCCTCCCTCTTATTATCAAATTTTAATAAAATAACTAAATTTGTCCTAATTTTTTTCTACTTTCTTTCTTTATCAGATTTTAGTAGAATAATAAATTTATCCTAATTTTTTTTTTACCTTCTTTATTTATCAGATTTTAGTGGAATAAATAATTTTTTCCTAATTTTTTTGCCCTAATTTTATTTCATTAAATTGTTTTTTATATTTTCTTTACTATCAGATATGAAATAATTAGTGGATTGTGATTTGTGGATTGAATGATAATTTTTTTTACTCTAGAATGAATACATGTTGATATTTATTTTAGTATCAATCGCCGGTAGTGATACCAAATTAGGTGTTTTTTTTATTTTTAGTTTTTTTTTTAATATAGGCTCATTTTTTTGGTTTCGCCTTAGATCCTTGAAAACTCAGGGCCAGCCCTGATAAAGGGCTTTGCCTCTTTGTGGAATGCTTTCAACTATTTCAATTACTTCATCCATGAAGCATTTAGCCATTGATGGAAGATAAGAAAAAGTACAATTGGTAGGGATAAAGGATACAGATGGAGGATGAAAGAATCTACCAAAGTTTCAAAAAAACTAGCAAAGTTTGTGAAGAAGATGAAGAGTTGTAGTTATTCCATAGTATAACCAATCTTTAATTATGTTGATGTGGGGATATGTTGGCGCCTAATTAAATTATCCAATAAAAATACGACACATGGCAATCAAATCATTCTCAAAATAGATGTCACCCTAACTAAACCCAAGAATAAATGTGGTTGATTATGAAAAAGTATTTTAGCGCTAAGATACATGGAAAAGAAGAGTAGTTGTTAAGGAAATTTGATTTCAAATAGAATGAGGAAAGCACATATCAAAGTCCAACACATGGGAGAGGATTATGGAGTCATGCGAAGCAGTACTGTATTTATAAATAGTTGTCTGATTAAAGATTCCTTTCCTCATCAAACTCTGTCAAACCAAAATTTAATTTAATTTGTACTTTAAGTTTATTGTGTTTCGAAGGGGTAGGAGTAGTGATAAGATACAAGTTCCATGGATCAAGTACAATTATATATTTTCTTTAATTTCTTTGCATTCATTTTTTTTCTTAATTGGATCTTCCATTGACATTTAGAGGTTGCCGCGTGTACTATTGGTGACTAAAAGCAGGTAGCTTTAGCATTTCAAATGATGACTGATTTGTGGGGATTCGATAGCTAAAGTGTAATCATGGTTTGATTTGATCAAATCCCTAGATAGTAGGAACAAGATCACGTGGAGATCTTTTAAATATATATTATTGGGTAAATGTATCGAGTTGGACACATGGAATTAATCCAAATGCGGAGGCAACCAGTACCCAAGCCATCCAACGGTCATAATTTAAACTCTCTAACGGCTCCTTTATTTAAGGCGTTACTTTGACCAATGTGGGACATTGTCACTCATCCAAAGGCCCAACCCTTTCACCCAACAGCTAAGATTGAAAGGAGGATTTAGTTAGCCTTATCCTTGGGGAACACTCTAATAGTTTGCTAAGAAGAAGGATGATGATGGGACAGATGGTTGTTCATGAGGCAATCCAGCAACCTACTATCTAGAGTTAGTGAAGATCATCTAGGAGGAAGTTACTAATTTCCAAGACACAGTTCGTGATTCTCATGAGGACATAGCAACTATAAATAGCTCACTTGAAGATGGAACAAAGCCTACTCAACCAATCAATCAAATCAACATATTACAAAGCATCAATGGTTTTTAGCCCTAGTTGAACATAGTTTAGCTCTTGAAATACATCTTTCCCTTAATTTAGTCCTAATTTTTGACATCTGTGTAAAATTAATTGTTTTTTGGCCATTATTGGCATTGTTTTGAGTGTAAGTTGTGCTTACATTCCATTTTTAACTCAATTTTATGTTCTTTAAACTGTTCTTGCAGTTTTGTATGTTCAATCCATTTGAATATATAAAGTTGGTGTTTTTTGGTTTATTTCCTTCTGCTCATCCTTCTTCCTAGTTTTTTCAAACTCTTAGGCCTCTTTTGTCAACTATACATTTTAGCCAAAAAGTCAAAAAGTTACTATAAGTTGTCACATCATTATCTCTACTTTTTTATACATCTTTTCGTAAAAAGTCAAAAAGTTACTAAAATAGCAGGTTCCTAAACGAGGCCTTAGAAGATATTAAGTCCTCTTCATTGATGCAAAACAAGAACCAGGAAGTTTTTATCCCCTTGGACCTTACACAATCTCTTGTTTTAGAAGTCAAATATTTTCACACACATTTTTACTCACATAGGCATACTTTGCCTTGACATGCTGCAATCCACCAAATCTTTCAGTGTTAGCCATTTTTGTGCAAACTCATACACAATCAAACTAATAATGGCTTGAATATATATGGACCAAATATGATAGAGCTATAACATACATTATAACAAAGGTACCATATGCATCAAAATTAAGGATTAGTTGATCACATATGGACAAAGCTATGAAAGAAAATAATGAATTGAACAAACTAAGTACAAATTAGATTTTTTTTTTTTTTTTTCTGAGAAAAGTTATAAAGTAGTTGTATTAAAATGAAAGTTAACATCATACATAATAACAAAAAATAAAACAATAGGCGACCACACAAGAAACCCTATTAAAACTACAACAACAAATTACAAAATCCATCAAAAAACTAGTAGCAGTCTAGGAAAATCACTAATCTTCTCATAAATGTGGTTTGGAAAACAAGATCTACATCTAAATAAAGCTTAGCCTCGTCGTAGCCGTCGTTGTTGTCTCTGTCGCCGCTGCTCAACTCCACCGTTGTTGCATTGTACATCAATCACCGCCAGAAGCCAAAGTTAAAGAAGAAGAACACCCACAACATAACAATAAGAGAGGAAGATTAAAAGAATAGGGGACCATTGTGGGTGTTAAAAATTCAAAAATCAATTCTAAAAATCGAGATAGAAGCTCTAAAACCCCTCTTCCTAGGCATAAAAAACTTAAATCTACACTTTGAAAGTATTTTTACATCTTGTCAAAAGGTCGCCAAAAAGTTGTTGGAGAAGCACCGAAATCACCAAAGCGAAACCCAACACCTCTCTACTGAGTGATAACTACAAATGAGATCATTAATCTTTGTAGAACTCCCACCTTTGAAACACATTCATTGCCCTCAACTTCAAATTATTCCTTACCACCAAAGACTTCTCCAAGCAATCACCTTGATTGTGATTGATGCACAATGGATGACGAAACATTGCTTATGGGAAGAAAAGAAACTTTGGAAATAAAATACATACATATATATATATATATATAAAGGAAAATCACTATACAGTAGAATAAAAAAAACAAAAATACACGAACATATTTTTGTAATTTTTTTTCTCTATCTCACTGTACTGTAATTCCCCAATATATATATATATATATATATAAGCCCCAATTTTACTATAGAGTCCAAAAATAGCTCAAATATTACTCTTTTTTTAGTAAGAGCTTACATCTTGTTGCATTATATTGCATGCTTCAGTGGGTAAAGGTTCTATGTTGTTAAGTTTTGTAATTGGCAATCCCATTAGTCAAAACTCCATTTAGTTGTATTTTATTCGCTCAATTGTATTTGTGAGTTATGAGAGTTTAGATACAAATCCAACCCGAGGTGTGCCTGTGCAGAAAAGTTTATGCTGACATTTAGTCTCTTGACTTGAGCATTTCTTGTTTTCCACTTTGCTGACTAAGTACAGGGATCAAGCTACCCAGTCAGCTGGCAAGGGTCCAAGGGATAGTGCCCCTAGCGGGTTCGGGGCAACGCCCAAGTGGTGTCGAGGGGCAGTCAAAGTTGATTAACTACTCAAGCGGTCTTTCTTACTCTCGAGCGGTCTTTCTTGCTCTTGAGCAGTGAAGTGAAAAATCCAGTATTTCTACCCGCATTCTGAACTTCTAGGAAACATATTTTACTGTTCGAGCAGTAGATGTTGTGTTCGAGCGGTTGGCCCATATGTGAGTATCACCTTTAGTCACACCGCTCAAATGGTAAAGTGTGCACTCGAATAGTCTTCATGGCTCTATTTAGTATAAAGTGCGCTGTTTGTTATTTTTAGTATTTGACCCATCCAGATTCTTATAGAGGAGTAAAATACAATGTGTTCTATATTGGAGGATGTTTCTATTTGAATTTCCTTGATGTATAGAAGGTGATGGATTGATCAACGAGCTATATATTGACAAAATATCAAGGGTTGATTTTTTTCTTTCATTCACAAAAAGATAGGTGTTCATCGGTGGATTCCGAGGAACTTAGGCCTAAAATTTTGGTAGATTCTGGATTGGTTCATCATCGTGGATTCGACATTGGCATTGTGAATTTTGTAACACCCCAAAATAATTAGCATTAATCCATCTCATAACATTGCTACAATTGATTAACAATGTCATAACTTATATTCATTATATCTTTGATCATTACAAAGATGACATATGCAATATACATTCACCAATCTTAGATTCTAAATCTATGGCATATGTCATGGATACAAGAATAAAAAGAGAAATAGAACCAAGTAATGAAATGCCTTAATGGCTACAACTTTCCAATATGATGCTTGGTTATAACAAAATAAGTTTAAACTCAATACAAATAAAGCTCTAGGCTTAAACAAAAATAATTACATCAAGAAACTAAAAATGAAGCCTTAAGCTCCAAGTTTTTCCAAGCTATGTCCTTGGTGGAGGCATATAATCAGCAACTGAAAGTTGTTTTCCATATAGGGTGAGCCAAGGCCTAGTAGAGATGCTCTAACATAATATATGAATCTTAGCAAAATTATAAGGTGAAATGCACGTGCATGCCTTTTGTCAAGCATTTCTCTTTTTCCATCTCAAAACAATGCAATGCCAGATTATAAATCAATTCATAAAAATAATCCTTTTATAATAGAAAATAGGGTAGTGGATACAACACACTGGGAATCTCTAGGTGTGTGTCTGCTAGTGGATTATACAAGCATTACCAAAGCCATTTTACCGGTACTAACCGAAATGATCGGCACCTAACCATGGGGGGTTCTGGACTTTTACTAAGGACACACAAGCCAACATCATAACAACAACCACACCCCATCACCAAGGTATTCACCAATTTTTCTCAAAATCAATACATTTACAATATTTAATATGAAATGATGCTTAATGCACAATGTATGAAAAATTAGTTTCAATTTAACCTAATCCTCATGCAATGACTACAACAATCAAAACTATCCTCCACCGATAGTCCAAAATAAATATTTCTAGTCAATAGATAATTTCCAATCAAAATATACAATTTCATCAATTATAATGGGAGTATACTACATATCTAACTCCACCATCATCATCAACATAAACATTGTTCCAATTTCACAATACCCAACATCATTTTCCATTTCCTTTCACAAATCCAAATATCCCAAATTTAGGGCAAAATCCCATTTTCTTATAAAGTTGATTTTAAGATAAGATATCCACCATTTTAGCTCATCTCAACCATAACCATATTCCCACAACCATATTCCCACAACCATTTTCAAGAGTCCATTCGGAAAATCCCTCTTTTGATTTCAAACTGAAACCCTAGGTTTTCTAAAAAAATCCCCATATTAATAACCATTTTCAAAGAGCAAATAATTAAACTAAAAATCATATAAAAGAGTCAAAGAAATTCCTACCTCAAAGTAGAAGACAAGAAGAAACGATGGGTAGAACTTGACGGAGCCAAAAACACTAAACTTCTCCAATTAGAACGAAGCCCTCGACGTGCTCTATCTTTTACTCCAAAGAACTAAGGTGAAGAAATCAATAGATTGAGAGTATTTAGAGCTAGAGTACAAGAACTAGAGAGATGAGGTAAAGGTTTTAGGGTTTTGAAGTATTTAGAGAGAGAGAGAGAGATGAAAAAGTGACTCAAAATGGCTTTTTCTCGAACTGATATACGTGCAGACCGCCCGAGCAACCAAAACCACCGCTCGAGCGCACAATGACCCCCTTACAGTAGTTCTGCAGACCTGTAAAATACCACTTGAGCTCAAGAAAAATCTCTCAAGCGTAGATTCCCAACTCTCAGTAGTTTTACAAACTGTAAGAGATCGCTCGAGCATAAGAAAGACCGCTTGAGCAAAGAAACAAAAATCTGGGCAATCAACTGTTGGAAAAACTAACTTTCCAACATGTTTCAAATGTAACCAAAACTCCTAATAGCCAATCTCAATAAGCAATAAGATAGAAATAAACAACAGTTAGGTACACGGGTCCTCAGATTCAAAAGCAAGAAAATGGGTCTGGTCTAAACCAAAATCGTTATAGATTCAATGTTAAGAAAAACAATTTCGAGGTGAAAATGGCGGTGGAAGAGGCACATTAGGTTCGATTCAATTCAAGCGTGGATTCACTAGGTTATTGAGGGTTCTCATGTGTAATATTTTTTGTCTTCTTAGTAGATTATTTTATGGCTTTGGCTCGTGGTTTTTTTATCATAATTGGAGAAGTAATTGTGGTTTTTTCCAAGTTAAATCGTTGTGCCCATTTATTGTTAATTGTTTGATTGGGATTGTTATTCATTGTTTAAAATTGAATCATAATCACAAATCAATATCTCAGGGGAGAGGGGGTTTAGATTTTTCAATTGGTATCAGAGGGGGTCACTCAAACTTTATTTTTCAAAGCTATAAGGAGCGAGATCTTGTTTGATTTGAGATAATGGATTCAATTCATGAAAGGAATTTTACAGTGCGACCACCCCTACTTGACGGATCCAATTATCCTTTTTGGAAAGCTCGGATGAGAGCATTTTTAAGAGCTATTAATAAAAAAAGTTTGGCAATCCGCCATGTTAGAGTGGACCAAACCTACGATTACCATTGATGGAGTAATATTCCCCAAACCAATTGACAAATGAAACACAACCGATTACCAAAATTGTAGCTAGAATAGTAAAGCTATCGATTCCTTGTTTGCGCCATTACACCCAAAGAGTTTAGTCATATTTATAATTTTAAAGTCTCAAAAATGGCATGGGATATCTTAGAAACTATTCATAAGGGCACTCTTTTAGTTAAATGCTCAAAATTTCAAAGGCTCATTTCTAGTTTTGAAAACCCTTCGATGAAAAATAGTGAAACCTTTAATGAATATTATGTGAAGTTGAGTGACGTTGTGAATTACAACTTCAATTTAGGCAGAAAAAAAAATGAAATCCAAGATTGTTGAAAAATTTTGAGATCCTTACCCGATCAGTTCCAACCAAAAGTTGCGGCTATTGAGGAGGCTCAATGTGTTGACAATCTCAAGCTGGATCAGTTGGTTGGAAATCTCCAAACCTATGAGGCTCATTTGAATTTCAAAAATAAAGAAAATGATGTTTCAGACTTTAGTAGTACTCATAGTGTTGGAAAGCATTCTGATGAGGATTGTGAGTTTGATTCTAAGATTACGGATGCTTTTGTAAAAAAGATCAAGAAGTCTTTTCAAAAAAATGAAACTTAATCTTATAGAATCAACTCACAAATTCAAAGGAAAAAAAGAAACTAAAAATTGTTCCTACAATGGAGAAAAAGAAAGGAAAATATAAGGGAATCCTTGAAAAATCCAACACTATGAATGCCAAGGTTTTGGTCACTTTGCTCAAAAATGTCCTAACTAGTTGAAGAAGAAGAAAGCCTATGCTATCACTTAGGATGATGAATCATAATCAAATAAGGATAAAAGTGACAACGAGGTTCAAGGCAAAGAGGGGTATGAACAATTTCTTACTTTCATGGCGGTTTTCATAGCTGAGAGACGGATGGTTTATACCGAGGGGCAAGTTGAGTATGCTCATGGTCAGAATGTTTCCACCCTTTCTTACTTTGACGAAGCTAAATAACCGTACTGGAGTGCTCTAATGAGGGTGTATTTATTGGTATTTAATGCAAGCCTATGAAGGATCGTAGAGAAAGGGTTTGAGATGACATATGAACTTGACTTGGTAACAAGCTTGAGAAATTTGAAGCCTCAAGAGCAATGGAGTGAACTTGAGTTGCAACACTTTGGATACAACTCAACAGCATTAGAGGTAATACGTGGTACTGTCTAGGAAGGTGAGCGAACTCATATTTCTCAGTGTGAGACAGCCAAAAAAGCACGGGATTTTTTGAAGTTTATCTATGAGGATGCAAGTTCTAATGGTGAATCTCATATTACCTCCATCCCTCATCGATCGAATGTTGATTCTTCAAATAAAAATTCATCTTTGGACAAGGGTAAGAATGAAAGCTTTACTTCAGGGTCCTCAAATGATGGTAGTAAGTCTTCAAGTGCAGAAGAAGAATTAGATTGCGTAACTCTTCGTGAAGCATATGAGATGTTGTTAAGCGAAGTTTCACCTTGACAAATATGAAAATCAAGTTGTCAACTAAGCTCAGGCTAAATAGAGAGCGGAAAGAGAAAGTAGAGCAAGAGCTCATGGAAGTTTAAGCGGAAGTTAGTGTTCTCTCAAATGAGTCTTTGATTGCCAAACTTTCCATAAGTGGAATAGAGAGAAATCAATTGCTTCATGCTCATGATGCGTTGAAAGAGAAAATGGTGATCTTGAAAGAGAGTTAGAGACTTGTTCAATGTCCAGAAAAGAGCTTGAAGCGAAAATTATCTCCTTGGAGTTGGAACTTAAAAGTGTCAAAGCTTCAAGTGCACAAAGTATGGATGCGGCTCATTGTACTCAATACATGGCTAATGATAAAGGAGGAGTTGGCATCATCAATAGACATGTCTCACCATCCAAAGTCTCAACTTTTGAGGATAAGAGCACTCAAGAGTTCATGGCAAGGGGTAGTAGCATTTCATCTTCTTCTTTGTCTCATAACTGTGTAGCCAAGAGTAAATTCATTTCTATTTGTCATCATTGTGGTCTTAAAGGTCACATTAGACCTCATTGTTTTAAATTGCTTGAGATCAAACATGAAACAAGGTTATGTTTTCCTAGACCTAGGAATAGGAGGTTGGAAACCAAGTCGAGATAGGTTCCCATCGAAGGGGAAGGAAACCACAACATCGAAACACCACCCATGAACCGTAATTTGCCCAACATGTTCATACTAAAGCAGTTTGGGTAAGAAAGTCTAACTTGGGTTAATTTGTTCATTTATGTATTTATTGTTTCTTGTTTGAGTTTCTATTTGTCTTCCTTATTTTTGGGTCATTTATGTGTATTTGTTCATTTCTTTCTTGCTTTGTTTATAAAAAAATCCAGAAAGATTTTCTTTATATGGTTTTGCAAGCTTGAAATTTTTTAAAACTTCTTTGCGTATATTGGAATTAATGAGAATATCCATTACTTGTTAATGAGTGTGTGCTAGATGTGATTATTACTCATTTCGGATTGTGTGTATTTTGATTAGTATGTCTCATTCTGTACACACTCTTGGATTAGCAAATACCGGCATCTTCTACATAAGTGATCAAAGTTCTCTATGGACTTCTAACAGTGTTTCTTGTGTTTTTCTTGAGAAATTGACCAGTGCTAGCATATCTTGGGTAATGTTGAGTCTCTTAACCCCCTACCATCTTTTTGCGCCGCCACTACTTACCCCTCTGTGTTTATCTCTCATGGCATGAAGAAAAGGCTACCTCAAAGTCACTAACCGGGCTTCACTATCTTGTACATCCTTCTTTGGTTTAGTTTCCATACTCTTGAGCATGAAAGTCGCCGGTGAGTGCCCAAGAATATGTTGCATTATTTAAGGGAGAGCATTCGCTTTCACTCAACAAATACTCCTTGATAACTAGAGATTTGACCTTTCTCAGTCATTCGCAGATTCTCTTGCCAGAGATCTAGCCATCAGATCACTACTAGGATTTGAATCTAGTGTTTATCAAACTCCAATAAACACACACCTTTTTCTCATGAGATCTATGCTTTTCACATGTTGCATCTAGAGATTGTGCACATTATGTTGTCAAGTAATTGTGTCTCTTGGATATTCTTGTGTGTTTTGAGGTACAAATATGAAATTTCTTATTTGCTCCACCATATATGAATTTTTTTCTTCCATTTATTTATTTATTTATTTTTGGATCTTGTTGTCCTTTGATAAGGAGGTTATTTGTTGAGGGGGAGCTTGTTGAGCATAGACTTATGTTAATTGTTTTGAGAGGGAGTTAGATTCTTGTTGGTTTGCATATTGCTATGTGTTGCTTATTTATCGCATACTATTGGTTACTACATCATCCTATCCTTGCTTATGTGGCTTTTGCCTTTATTTTTGAAAAATCTAACCCCCTCCCCCCTCTCTCGATATTGATATGTGATTATAATTCAATTTTAAATAATGAATAGCAATCCCAATCATACATTCAATAATAAATTGGCACAACGATTTAATGTGAAAAAAAATCACAATTGGACTCCTCTAATTATGATAAAAAATCACGGGCCAAAACTAAAAAAGAATCCATTAAGAAGACAAAAAGGAATTACATACGAGAACCCTCAATTACCTAGCAAATTCATGTCCGAATTGAACTAAACCCAATGTGCCTCTTCTACCACCGTCTTGACCTCAGAATTGTTTTGCCCAACATTGAATCCACAACGCCAATGTCAAATCCACGACGATGAGCCACCCTAGAATCCACCAAAGCTTCAGGCCTAAGTTTTCCAAAATCCACCGATGAACACCTCTTCTCTTTTTGTGAATAAAAAAATAAAATCAACCTTTGATGTTTGTCAATAAATAGTTCGTTGATCAATCAATTATCTTCTATACATCAAGGAAACTCAAATATAAATACCCTCAAATATAGAACACTTTTGTATTTTACTCATCTTTGAGAATCTGAAAGGATTAACCCTAAAAATAACAAACAGTGCACTTTATATTAAACAAAGCCGCAAAGACCGCTCGAGTGCAACATCTATTGCTCGAGCAGTAAAACATGTTTCCTAGAAATTCAAAATTCAAGCAAAGAGATATTGGATAGACCTTCACCTCCCGAGCACAAGAAAGACCACTCGAGCTGTTAATCAACTTTGACTTCGTTCTTGGCTTTAGGGGCGCTGCCCCTTGACCCCACGTGGGCGCTGCCCTGGACTCACAGGAGTCACTGCCTCCTGGAGCTCACTAAGTTGACCGGACAGCTCGATCCTCGTACTTAGTCAGCGAAATGACAAACAAGGAATACTCAAGTCAAGATATTGAATGTCAACACAAACCTTTCGACACAGGCACACCTCAGGTTGGATTCGCATCTAAACTCTCATAACTCACAAATGTAGTAGAGTGAATAAAAATACAACTGAATAGAGTTTTTTTCTAACGGGATTGCCAATTACAAAACTTAACAATCTCCTCATTTGGCAATTTCGTGACAATGCACATATAAAAAAGAAAATCTTAATCACCCAAATCTATTTCAACCAACAAAGGTCATGATCTGCAAAACAAATATTAATGCCACAATAGTATATGATAGTCTGAAATTTGTGACAATATGAAAATCTGAAAAGAATATCATGTTATCAAACAACAAAACTTCAAAAATCTCCCCCTCAAACACAGATATTTATAAGAAATTTATGTGAGGTGAGATTTTACGTGTGGGATGGGTGTCACATTAGGATCTTCGATTTAGAAAATTACAGTACACATCATTTATGCCATTCAAATATCCATTGGTTTGAATTTTGATTCTTCACATTTGAATCTATATTAACTTTTGCAATTTCTATTTTTAAACACCACTTTCTCTTAGTTTTCATCCTTTGTTTTACTTCGAAAATCAACTTTTGAACAAAACTGTAAGGTCCAAAATCCATTTTCAAAAGAAGACTAACTTACCTTTGGTTCAAAAGTTAATTTCTGAACTACAAATTTTTATTTAAAAGTCAATTTCCAAACCCTATAATTTTGTTCAAAAGTTGGTATCCAAACTAAATTTTTTGAATTAACTAATAGAAAGTAATGTGCTAAAATAGAAGCCGCGAAAGAGAACCCAAACAGTCATATAGCGAAGAAACTTCACTGTTAAAAAAGAGAAAAAAACCATATGCCCAAATCACCTAGGACAGTTTGCAATGTCTGTATCTCGAAAAAAAAAAAAATACATAAAATAAATTTTTTGGGGGGGAGGTCCAAAACAAATATATGTATACAAAGTTGTGAACATTAAAAGTTTTGAAGAAAGAAATTTCACCACCAGAACCACAAAACACCACTGCAACTATCACCACTGCACCACCACCAAACACCACCACCGCTGCCACCTCAACCAAATTTAAGAAACCTAAAAATTTAACAAAAGAAATGAAAACAGAGAGAGAGAGAGAGAGAGAGAGAGAGAGAGAGAGAGAGAGAGAGAGAGATTTCAACTCTGCAACCAAAAACTATGGCATCTCATTTACAATTTTTTTCATTGTTTCTTCTGAAAAAGATCGATCATGTCAAGCATAACATATGCAGCAAAAACTACAATCATCTGAAATGGAAAACCATTCCACAACCAATTTCTATCTTCCTACCCCAACGACTGTCACGTAAAAATATATCAAAACATCCCCAAAACTTCATGTTAAAACCCTCACATGAGTAGACAACTCAATTCTCAAAATAAACCTTTGCAATACAGAATTTTCTACTCGTTCCTTCTCTTCTCTTTTGGTTGGATAGGTAGGGATAGGGGGAAGGTCTTATATACATAGGTTTTTTTTATATTATTTTTAAAGTACTTGAATGCAGTGAGCAGAGTTGAATATTATCTAGTGCGGAAGTCGTTCCTGAATCTGGTCAGGTTCTGGGTGAATTTGTCCCTGTTCTTCGTTTCCAAGCTTCGAGAGATGTCTGCCATAAGTTGGTCAAAGCACAATGAAAGACGCTGTTGTTGATCCACTGGCTGTAACAATGACAGATACAATAATTATCTTGCAATAATTATAGATACAGAAGTCTAAGTTACATCTGCTGTTAATAATTATCCAAAGGAGTGACTTCAGCTTTACAATTTTCAGCTTTTTCACAAGTCAAAAATTCCCAACAAAGAAATAGTTAAAACCCAATAATTGTGGGTATGTCATAGTGGAATGTTTTAGACACAAGTTTCACTACAGAATTTTTTTTTTTAACCCCAAGTAAGTTTCAATAGATTTTCAAAGTTCTCACCAGATTCAGTTCTAGGAAATTATACGGTTACCTACATTGCATGGTGTTAGTTTAATCTGATACCATGTTTAAGTCACCGATTATTCCAAAAGTTTAAGTTCTTACGAAATAGGCCTAACAATGTGTATCAAGCTAACAGCTCTTCACATGCAACCCCGTCTCACACATAGAGAGACAAACAGGCGGAGAAAAAAGGTGCATGGAGACAGACAAAACAAAGAGCACAATGACAAAGATAACGGTGGCGACAAGACTTGAACTTAGGATCTCTTGGAACCCTAGAGCTCTGACACCATGTTAGATCACCAATTGTCCCAAATAAGCTGTTAGCCAAATCAAACTACGACTAAGGACAAAATCATAAAATACACAATTAAAGCATTGGTAAATCCTATCATCTTTTATAAGCTATCCAACAAATATTTTAAATAAAATCCTTACTTTGTTTATGCTTTATTCTATAAAACTATCTAGCAGAGAAGCACTGTTTAAATTTAGAAAGTAGCATGCCGGAGAAACAAGATGACCGCTTGGCTAGTAGTCTTTAGTTCATAAGCGAGACCTAATTGGTTTCACCTACAACGTGAGCACCTAACACCTTACAGTCGCACAGCCCAATGGAAGAAAGAAAAACACTTCATAAACAAATTCCTAGACAACATGCAACAAATGTTAATCGATAGCAATCAAATAAGGACATCAAACTTACTTGTGAAGCCAAAATCTGCGCTTTCAAATTTGTGAACATCTGCAAGATATCATGGTCATACAAGTTAATTTGAAAAGCACAAACAGAATGGAAGTTTCAATTCACGAATAGGGTTCTTCATATGAGACAAAGTACAAATTTCAATTACTGTATGAAATGACTCGCTCTCAGCATAGTATTTGCTCTCCACCTAAATAGAAGTCTCATTTATTTGGTTGTATCCCTGCCCACGAAGCCAGGATTCAATCCTGGGTCATACAGCTCAGCTGGTTCGCAGCTTAAATACAAGTCTGACATCAACTTTTAGGTGCTGGATAATCCAACCAATCAACAGATCCCAAAAAAGGATATGGCATCTTGAACTCAACTCTATAATAGGGAAAAACTTCTGGGAACTTTGATAGCCACACTCATTATAGTAGGAATTTCGTTTTATTTATTTATTTATATTTATTGCTAGGCCATACACATGAAGGAACTAAAGCAAAGTAGCACGCACTTCGTGTTCCTCTTAAGATAGAACTAATGTAGTCCATTCAAAGTTCTATTGGTTATTCCTATAATTCTTTATGTTCCTATTGGTTGAATGTGTTACTAAAAAAGACATGTTTACATTTTCAAGTTGGCAAATATAATTCAAAACATCTGTTTTAGATTCCAAACCCTTTTAAGACTACTGTTTAGTTTGTACTTGCCATACAAAAGAACTGCGAAACAGGAAGACTACAAAACAAGAACGGAATTGAAAATTTGCAGTTTCAACTATTACCTCTTCACTTATAAGTATCAAGCTCAACATTGGTCTGCTAAGGCTCCACTGGTTGCCACAGTCCTCAAATAGGACAATCTCAAAGAGGGTTTTCAATATCTAGTTAAGTAACAAAATAAATAATCAGCAATAACAAAAAGGAGAGAGAGAGAGAGAGATGGTATGTATATCAAGAATTTAGATAAATATGGCATGAATATTAACAAAGAAGAACAAAAAATATTAAAAGCAAAACACATACAATTTTTCACTCATCAGTCACTACAACATTTTCTTAGTTTAGTGACATTTGAAAGTGCCACAAAACTATTCTTCTAATGACATTTTTTGGTCTTGTGGCATTTTGAACAAGTGCCACTTCTATCGGTGCCACAGTAGATACGAGTGCCACGGTAGATACTTGCAAGTGACACTGCACCATCATGGCTAAAAACTTTCAATGTCATTTTAATGTCATGGTAGATATTATTTGTGGCACTATCAAGCGCCATTAAAAAAAGAGTTAGTGACACTTATAAGTGTTATTACACCATCAAGACTAAAACCTTTCAGTGACACTTTAATGTCATGGTAGGCACTATTCGTGACGCTATCAAGTGCCATTTGTGACGATAATTCGTTGTAGAACAATTTAATCTGCTCTTGCAGAGATTCGAACCGCCAACCGCCCGCATCATAAACCTTATACACCACACTCTTCCCACTACACCTCTATAGCACTATATGATTATATATGCAACATATATTATTTATATAGTACATACATCTATATTAATATAAAAGTATATGTATAAACATAATTATTTTATTGAACATAATTTATGTAAAATAAACTATTTACTAGTAAAATAAAAAAAGACAACTTTTGGCGACTAAAAATATTTTTTGGTCGCCAATTCTATACTTTTGGCTACTAATTGTTTTTTAGTTGTTAAAAAAGTTAACTTTTGCCGACCAAAATCGGATTTGGTCACCGAAGATGCATTTTCAGCTACCAAAATTTTGGTCGCCAAAAAATTTAATTCCCACCTTAGGATTTTAGTTCTCCCGTGCTAAAAATAACCACTTTTGGCGACTAAACTTATTTTTTAGTCGCCAATTATAGACTTTTGGCTACTAAAATTTTTTTAGTCACCAAAAAGTTTTACTTTGGGCTACTAAAATTTTTTTTGTCACTAAAACCCATATAATCAGCGACCAAACTTAGTTTTGGTCGCTAATTATAGACTTTTGCCTGCTAAAATTGTTTAGTCGCCAAAAAACTTTACTTTTGGCTACTAATGCTGTTTTGATTGCTGAAAGCTATACTTTCAGCGACCAAATTTTTTTTGGTTAGGAAATTTAGTCGCTGAATATGCTTTTTCCTGTAATGTATATTGAGTTTAATTTATTTATTAATTTTTAATCATTTACTGCATTGTAAAAATTTTTAAAAAAAAAATTGGCATTTTTTATTTTTTCAAAAATGCCATTATAAGCTTGGAAAGTTTTTGACTTAGTAGCATTTCTCAAAATGCTATAAACTATTTGTTTATGAAACTTTTCACCTAAGTGCCATAAAAAGTAATTTGCACCTACCTAGTGTCTTGACATTTTTTAAAAAATGCCATTGCGACTAAAGTTTAGTGGCATCTGTTGGTAAATGTCACAAACATAATTTTTTGTGTCATTATTTTATAAAATGCCATAAAATTGATGTGACATTTCTTTATTAAAATGCCACTAGAGCCTTATATGTTTGTGGCTTTGTGGCATTTATCTAAATGTGTCACCAAATATTATTTTTGTGACATTTTCTAAAAACATGCCACTAGTATAGTGTCACTAAAGTGTATTTTTGTTATAGTTTTGTGACACTTGTTCATTGAAATGCCACTAGAGCCTTTTATGTTTGTCGTTTTGTGGCATTTTTAAAAAACGTGCCACTAAATATAATTTTTGTGGCATTTTCTAAAAATATGCCACTAGTGTAGTGCCACTAAAGTATGTTTTTGTTGTAGTTTTGTGACACTTGTTCATTGAAATGTCACTAGAGCCTTTTATGTTTGTCGTTTTGTGACATTTTTCAAAAACGTGCCACTAAATATCATTTTTTGTGGCATTTTCTAAAAATATGCCACTAGTGTAGTGCCACTAAAGTATGTTTTTGTTGTAGTGAGTGAACAAAATGAAGTGCTTCTAAATTTTTGTGTGATCAGATGAGACGTATCAAAGGAAATTTGGATCCAAATCACACATTTATGAAAGAAATTTGTGTGATCAGATGAGATGAATAATGGTTTTTTGTTACATTTAAAAACCATAAAATATCGTTCCTCCATAAAGAATGCCCATCTAATGCATTCTACCAAAGGTCAAAATGATGTGTGTAATCCCTCATGATATTGTTCTGAAAATTATTGTGCCAAGAAAAAGAGAAAAAAATATAAGAACAATTTCTCATATCACAAAGGATCATCTCGCATAAAGTGAGCCAAGCACATTATACAAAGGTATTGAAAATTATAAATAAAATGTCAACAATGCAAACAATATTGCATCACCTCCAATTTATTATCATTTATCATAATTATATTTGATATGACACCATTCACTGTCGGCATTATGAGAAACCAAATCCTATGGTTCTCAATTGCCATTAGAATATTTAAGCTGATAATATGCATTTCAAATGAAGAGAAATCAGTTAACTACTTATAAAAAAGGAAGAAAAAGAAGAAGCAACTTACTTCAGGAAACACACCAGGGCAATCTGCAACATGCCGAGCAAGATTAAGAGCAGCTGGTGTAGTGGGGGACTCACCAACCGTTATGTGATTGAAATAATAAGTAGCCAAATTATCAACTGCAGATGCACACTGACATAACAAATTCAAAGGATTATTTAACGGAAAAACATCTCAAGGGAGCTGCAGTACTCTTGTATCATACCATTACAAGAATGATTGTGTATGTTAAGAAAATTAAGAATGAAGTGCCTAAGTAAACACTCTGATAACACAATGGAAGGGTAAAAGCAATGTGAGAAGGATTTAAAGAACCTAGAGAGAAGGAAAAATATATATATATATATATATATATAATATTTTAGTTTTGTCCAGCACGAAAAAAAAAAAAGGGACAAAATGTCAAGAGAGATAACAAACAAACCTGTGATATGATATTTGCATCCAGTCCTCTGAGGCCTGGTTCAAGAGATCCTACAACATACCTAAAAGTGCTTGTATCCAGATTCAAAACAAAAGTGACATGGCTATTCAGAAGAACCTCCAGGAATGCAAAATACGCTCCTGTGAGCTGCAAGAATCAAAGGAAATATAATTAATCAGATAATCAATAAAAATAACTATTATTCTTCTGTATAGTAAGATAAGAACTATAAAATTATCTGTTTTGAGTTTGGTTTCCAATCTTATAAAAGATTTCTTCTTTCCGATAAATAAATTCAAAATGTGTGGTATGACTATATCAAAAACACCCCAAGGGTGCGAACATACACAAAAAGCATCAAAAGAGCTCTACAGAGAAATGTAGTTAGGCTATGAAATCAACAAGAAGAAAAGAGGATTCAGAAAAAGATCCTTTAAACCGAAAGTATGCAGGAGATCCATTTTCAGCTTATAAGTCATCAATTCCATTTCAAAAGTGCACTTATTTGTCTCCCAGTCTCTCTCCACAAGATCGACATCAAACATAAGTGAGCCACCATCCATGCCTTCTTCTTAGTCTTCCTCCTATAACAGTGCCCCCAACAACCTTGACCGATCTTGACATCACCCACTCAACCCCAAAGGTGGAGAAAAGCAAATCCTGAAGCTCCTTTGCTACTTAGCAATGAAGGAAGCAAATGATTGACTTATAAGTTAACACAAACATCTACTAGACACCCTGTAACCACGGTTCATCATGCTACCCAAGCAAAGAAATCCAACCTAAAAGGAACTCTTGGGAAAAATCTGAGTTTTTAATAGTGAAAATCCAAAACATTAAGTACAGTACTATCACACACAAAAAAAAAATGCTTGCACATCTGTTCTCCTAATTGAGGTGCATATTACATATATATATTTAATTAACACAAAAATACAAAAGAGGTGCAGAGACAACCTAGCACCTCTAAGATGCATAAGAATTCTAAAAAGGGGGAGAGAGATAAGAAATTGAAGGAAAAGTGAGAAGGGGGGGGGGAAGGAAAAGCAAAAGGGAAATCATAGTGGAAGCCCTCAAACTCACAATTGAAGTAAGAATCACCACTGTAGACCTCACTACACCTCTTTAATCTGTTAATCTCATCACTGGAATGAATTTAGATCACTAATTAAAAGAAACAGAATTAGAGACAGTGCTTAGGTTGATTTACTCTTTTGGGAGAAATTCCAAATTTTGAAACATTTGGTGAGTACTATGGTGTCCTCCTACCTTTTGAGATCCTTGAATCATTTTTTTTTTTTTTTTTTTTTTTTTTTGAAGCGGCAAAGAATATTATTAAGCATAAGCAAGAAAAGAGAAAGAGGACAAGGAGTACTCAAGTAAGAAGTTCCTAAACAACAACAACAACCAAAAATAAATAGGAAAACCAAAAACTAGATATGGCAAACAGCAGCCCAATCCCTAAAAAGGGAACTCCTTTAAAAGGTCTAGACACAAAAGCCCAAAGCGAAGCTAAATATCTCCCCTTGTCCCATAAGATTCATCACTCGACTCTTTTCCTTCAAAGATCCTTGCATTCCTCTCCAGCCATAAGGACCAAAAAGTAGCACAAACAATACTCTAGCTGCCTTCAAATCCTGCAAACCTAACAAGAAGCATAAGTGTACATTCCTTCAGAGAAATCCACTGATCATCACACAAATTGAAAAGACGCTGCCATAGTGAAAGAGCCACCAGACAATGGAGAAATAAATGATCCGCCGATTCCAAACTACTCGTGCACATCACACACCATTGAGAACAAAGAAAATGATTAGGCCTTCTCCTTTGGAAGAGATCATAGGTCATGACACCTCCTTGAGCTAAGGATCACATGAAAAACTTCAATTTATGGGAAACAACCACTTTCCAGTTTTTCTTGTGAAGAGGATGTTGGGTATACCTCCTTATTGGAGTGTGGGACCTAATTAATTTATTAAAAGAATTTTAATTTGGCTTGATTTAAGTATAATATATTTTTATATATTATATTTGTGGAGACCCAATTCAATTTGGAAACAACTAAGGTTTTGGTAAAAAAAATCCTAGATTCACAATACATATGTTTGGTATTATTTTTCCCAAGGAAAAGGTGTTGTGCGGCTGCCAACATTGATTAATTCAATTGGGTGAGTTAGTGCTGCTTTTTGGCTGATCTTCGAAAGTTCTCTTTGCTTCGTTTTTCGGTTCTTCGAAGCATTATCAGTGTGCTTATTCGGTTGGTTGGTGAAGCTGATTTGGTCTATTATTTTGGATCTTCTACAACTCTGGTTCTGAAGATTTTGGTTTATCTATTTGGTGAGGTCTTTCTTCTTATTTATTTGTGATTATTTGAAATTCACCTAAGGGTGGTTTTGTGAGATTATTTGTGTCTCATTTGTAATCGTTTGGAAACCTTTTGGTTGATAGTGGAATCGGATTTCGATCCCATAGACGTACCTCACATTGAGGGAACCACGTAAAAATTCTTGTGTTGCTTTTGATTTAATTTTTTCGCATTAATTTTTATTCCCATTAATTGATTTACTTGTGGGAAATCACATATTTTCCCTAATAACTGGTATCAGAGCTTACGGTTTATTGGGAGTTTATTTATTTGTGTAAATCAATGGAGGGGAATGCGGGTCGTATGTCTAGCTTCAATGGAAGCAATTGGATAACTTGGAAAACTAAAATGGAGGACCTATTATTTTGTAAAGATTTGTATGGACCCATTGAGGGTAATAGTGGCAAACCCGAAGGTATGAAAGATGATGAGTGTAAGAGGCTTAATCGAAAAGCCGTTGGTGTTATCCAGTCAATGGATTGATAACAGTGTATTTCATCATGTTGCTACTGAAACTTCAGCACATGATTTATGGAAAAAATTAGAAGGCCTTTATGATAGGAAATCAGCCACAAATAAAGATTTTCTGTTTCGTAAGTTGGTTAATTTACAATATAAAGAGGGCAACCCTATTCCGGAACATCTAAATAAAATAAAGAGTATTGTTAACCAACTTGCTTCTGTGAAAATTATTTTTGATGATGAGTTACAGGCTTTGATGCTACTTAATTCTTTGCCCGAAAGTTGGGAGACTTTGGTTGTGACGGTTAGTAATTCGGCACCTGATGGAGTTGTCACAATAGGGCCAAGTCACTAGTAGCTTGTTGAATGAAAAAACTAGAAGAAAATCAGCGGGTTCCTCTCATTCGGAAGCATTTGTTGTGAGAGGTCGAAGCAAAACAAGGGGGAGGAGTAAGACTCCTCATGGTCGTAATCAAAGCCGTGACAAATCAAAAGATGGTTCTTTTTAAAAGAAAGACATTGAGTGTTACTATTGCCATGAGAAAGGGCACATGAAGCGGGAATGCCGAAAGCTCAAGAACAAGGAGAAAAGGCGTGACAAAAGTGTGGATAAGAAGCAAGAAGACACAACGGCAGTTACTACCGATGATCTCATGGTCGTTTGTGAAGATAATTGTATCAATTTTGTGGGCCAATAGAGCAATTGGGTGATTGATTCCGGTGCTTCTTTTCATGTGACTTCTCGAGTTGATTTCTTCACTATCTACACCAAAGGAGATTATGGTTCTGTTCGAATGGGTAATGAAGGTTTGTCCAAGATTATCGGCATGGGTGATGTTTGCTTGGAAAAAAATTTGGGCTGCAAGTTGTTGCTTAAAGATGTGAGGCATGTTCCGACATTCGCCTCAATTTGATCTCTACTAGGAAGCTAGATGATGAAGGCTTCAACAACAAATTTGGTGATGGAATATGGAAGCTCACAAAGGTTCTTTGGTGGTGGCTAAGTGCAAGAAGACTCATACACTTTATTCGATGCAAGGAAAAATTTGTAAAGGTGTTGTCAATGCACTTGAAGATGATACTTCTACCGAATTGTGGCACAAGCGGCTTGGCCATATGAGTGAAAAGGGGCTACAAGTTTTGTTCAAGAAAGAGCTTCTACCCGGTTTAAAAGGTACACATCTTAAAACTTGTGTTCATTGTTTGGCGGGTAAACAACATAGAGTTTCTTTTCATAAAAATGTTGCCTCTAGAAAAGAAAATGTTTTGGAGTTGATTCATTCGGATGTTTGTGGTCCTTTAAAAGTTAGAACACATAGTGGTGCACTTTATTTTGTTACTTTCATTGATGATTATTCAAGGAAAGTTTGGGCTTTTCTACTAAAAACTAAAGATCAAGTTCTAGAAGTATTTAAGCATTTTCAGGCCATGGTTGAAAGAGAAACAGGGCAGAAATTGAAATGCATCCGATCAGACAATGGTGGTGAATACATTGGGCCATTTGATGAGTATTGTCGCAGCCAAGGTATTCGGCATCAAAAGACAGTTAAGAAGACTCCTCAACAAAATGGAGTTGCCGAGAGGATAAACCGCACCATTGTGGAAAGAACAAGGTGTTTGCTTTCACAAGCTAAATTGCCAAGATTCTTTTGGGGTGAGGCATTGAAGACAGCGGTTGACGTGATCAATTTGTCTCCTTCCTATCCTTTGAATGGTGATGTTCCTTGAAAGAGTTTGGACCGGTAAAGATGTGTCTTATGAGCACTTGAGAGTGTTTGGTTGCCGAGCTTTTGTTCACATTCCAAAAGATGAGAGGTCCAAGCTTGATAACAAGTCAAGACAATGTATTTTTCTTGGCTATGGGCGTGATGAATTCGGGTATAGATTGTGGGATCCGGTCGACAAGAAAATCATTCGAAGCCATAATGTTGTGTTTCTTGAAGACCAAACAATTGAGGACTTTGGCAAAGGTAATCAACCGGAGCCAAAAACTAGTGATCTCATTGACATGGATCCATCTCCTTCATCTTCGGTGGATGATGAAAATGGGGGAGATGTACAGCCACCCATTGAAGATGTAGAGGATGATGCTAATCCTAATGAAGTTGAGCCAGAAATTGAGGAAGAGCATCCAACTCAAGAACCGCCACCACAACTTGAGTTGAGAAAATCTACAAGGGACCGACAACCTTCAAGAAAGTATCCTCCCAATGAATTTGTGTTGATTTCCGATCAAGGGGAGCCTTGAGAGCTACCAAGAAGCAATTGAGCATGCAAAGAAAGGTGATTGAAAGAAAAGCCATGGACGAGGAGATGAATTCCTTGCTTGAAAACCAGACTTATGATTTAGTGAAGTTGCCTAAAGGGAGGAAAATTCTGAAAAATAAGTGGGTTTTCAAATTGAAGAATGATGGCAAGATCTGAGGCACAAGGCACGTCTTGTTGTGAAAGGCTTTGGACAAAAGAAAGGTATTGATTTTGATAAGATTTTCTCACCAGTTGTAAAGATGTCTTCTATTCGGGTTGTACTTGGCATGGCTACAAGTATGAACCTTGAAGTTGAGCAACTTGATGTGAAGACCGCATTTCTTCATGGTGATCTTGAAGAAGAAATTTACATGGAGCAACCGGAAGGTTTTGTGGAGAAAGGGAAAGAGAAATTTGTTTGCAAATTGAAGAAAAGTTTGTATGGTCTCAAGCAAGCCCCGTGGCAATGGTTCAAAAAATTTGATTCTTTCATGATGAATAATGATTTTTCTAAAACCACTTCGGACCATTGTGTGTTTGTTAAAAATTTCCCGAATGGCAAATTTATTATTCTTTTGCTTTATGTTGATGACATGTTAATTGTTGGTCAAGATTCTACCATGATAAACAGGTTGAAATTGGAGTTGAGCAAGTCTTTTGCTATGAAAGATTTGGGGCCGGTAAAACAAATTCTTGGTATGAAAATTGTTCGTGATCACAAAGAGGGACTGATTTGGTTGTCTCAAGAAAGCTACATTGAGAAGGTTCTTGAGAGATTCAACATGGATAAAGCAAAGCCGGTTGGTTATCCACTTGCAGGTCACTTCAGGCTTAGTTCGAATCAATGTCCTACAAGTGAGAAAGATAAAGAAGAGATGTTCAAAGTTCCTTATGCTTCAGCAGTTGGTTCTTTGATGTACGCCATGGTTTGTACAAGGCCAGATAATTATCACGCCGTTGGTGTGGTGAGTCGGTTTCTCTCTAATCCGGGTAAAGAACATTGGGCAGTAGTAAAATGGATTCTAAGGTATCTTCGAGGGACTTCGAAGGTATGTTTGTGTTTTGGGGATGGTAAGCCGATGCTTGATGGGTTCACAGATTCTGACATGGCCGGTGATGTTGATTCTAGGAAATCTACTTCGGGGTATTTGATGACTTTTGCAAGGGGAGCTGTGGCATGGCAATCTAAATTACAAAAATGTGTTGTTCTCTCAACTACCGAAGCTGAATTTATTGCCATTACGGAAGCTTGCAAAAAAGAGTTATGGTTGAAGAAATTTTTGCAAGAGTTGAGTTTGAAGCAAGAAAAGTATGTGCTTTATTGTGATAGTCAAAGTGCTATTCACTTGAGTAAAAATTCTACTTTTCATTCGAAATCGAAACACATTGATGTGAGATACCATTGGATTCGTGATGTGTTAGATTCGAAACTGTTACAACTCAAAAAGGTTCACATGGATGATAATATTTCGGATATGTTGACTAAGACTTTGTCGAGGGATAAACATTTAAAGTGTCGAACTTTGGCGGGTATGGTTAATATCTCCACCTAAGTCGGTAGGGGGAGAATTGTTGGGTATACCTCCTTATTAGAGTGTGGGACCCAATTAGTTTATTAAAAGAATTTTAATTTGGCTTAGTTTAGGTATAATATATTTTTATATATTATATTTGTGGAGACCCAATTCAATTTGGAAACAACTAAGGTTTTGATAAAAAAATCCTAGATTCACAATACATATGTTTGGTATTGTTTTTCCCAAGGAAAAGGTGTTGTGCGGCTGCCAACATTGATTAATTCAATTGGGTGAGTTAGTACTACTTTTTGGCTGATCTTCGAAAGGTCTCTTTGCTTCGTTTTTCGGTTCTTTGAAGCATTATCAGTGTGCTTATTCGGTTGGTTGGTGAAGCTGATTTGGTCTATTATTCTGAATCTTCTACAACTCTGGTTCTGAAGATTTTGGTTTATCTATTTGGTGATGTCTTTCTCTTGTTTATTTGTGATTATTTGGAATTCACCTAAGGGTGGTTTTGTGAGACTATTTGTGTCTCGTTTGTAATCATTTGAAAACTTTTTGGTTGATAGTGAAATCGGATTTCGATCCCGTGGACGTACCTCACATTGAGGGAACCACGTAAAAATTCTTGTATTGCTTTTGATTTAATTTTTCCGCATTAGTTTTTATTCCCATCGATTGATTTACTTGTGGGGAATCACACATTTTCCCTAATGGAGGAAACAACTGGACAGAAGATTTATCAATGAGTGTATCAAACAAAGACTTACACGAGAATACCCCCGAGGGAGTGATACTCCAAACCCTTCTATCAGAAAATGAAGATAAAGAAATCCCCTCAATCAATTACAACAAAGATGCCAACTCATGAGACTCCATATCGCTTAAATTCCTAAGAAAGTTGAAGTTCCAAGAGATTGGTGCCACATTAGAGCATGACACCTACGCAATTGACACATTCCGATAACGGACCAATATGTAAAGCAATGGAAAAGAGGTAACCCCCAACCGACATATCTTCCCAAAACCGAATACAAACCCCATTACCCACTCTCAAAGACAAGAAAGGAGACACTATAGGATATAAACGAGAGATGGACTTCCAACGAGACCGACAATTGCCTCTACTAACCACATTAGAATCTCTACCATTGTCCTGAACTCCATACTTACTTTTAATGATGGAACACCATAGTGACTCACTTTCACTAGAGAATTTTCACAACCATTTGCTCAAGAGTGCAGTGTTCCTAGTAACAATATTCCCGATAGCAAGACCCCCTTTCTCCTTAGGGAGAGAAACCACTTAACTAAGTGATTCTTTTTACCCTCATCACACCCTTCCTTGAATCATGAGTCTCGTGTATTGAGGATTTTGTGACCTTAGAACAAGATTAAAGTTGAATAAACCAAAAAATTTAACATTCAAGTGCCTAATAGATTAAGGAATCGATTCCAAATCATTCTGTCCCTAATTCAAAAACAAGAGAATTGATTAGGGAATCGATTCCATACCATACTATTCCATTGTCTAACAATAGATTAATAATCGATTCCAGACCATTATGTCCCTGTTTCACATATAGAAGAATTGATTAGAGTTTTGCTTGAAAAGGGCCACCACTATCTACTGGGAGGGTGGAAGGGAGAGGTGTACAAGTGAAAAAGTTAGTGTCACACGACTCATTAATCAGTATGAAATCAATTCTAACTAAGATCTTTATTCGAACAAGGGAGAATCAATTAAAGAATCAATTCACACTTGTATAAGACCTATAACCCATGAAGAAGAGTAGTCCTAATTTCTTATGTTCTGATTTGTATACCAATATACATTGTTTGTTATGCTTATGTAGTGTTGATTTACTTGTGGATTAACACACTTTTGTGGAGTTAGAGATGAGTGGTGATATTTCTTGGTTCTACTTTTATTAAAGCTTTTTAGAACTCGAATCTATGATACTTCATATAGAAAGTGATAGCTATTCAAGGAGATCTTATGTTCAGTATATTTTATACTACAAAGATGCCATCTATGAATTCGGTCCCAAGCATTATTAGAGGACGTTAAACATACTAATAGTTTTGCTTAGATTTCAAGAGCTCTTGCCACTAGATTGTGATTTTGACATAATTAGAGTTGACCCGGTTATGTTTTGTTTAGCACCCCACGGATGGACATTATCACCATATTTGGAAATGAAAGTGCAAATGATATGTTATGCTTCAAATGTAAGTTAAGTTTCTAAGCTTTTTGTTTGTTTATAAATATCTAAAACGGAGGTATAATTTGTCATAAAATAGCTTTGATATATCACTATTCATTGGGTTTTGTCTCACCCCTTTTCCCACAAAGATTCTTGAGTAAAAAGTTGAAAAAAGGGAAAAATAAAACTATCCAAATAATTCTAAGCAGGTAGTACCCCATTTAAGAACTTCATTTGCCTCTTTTCTTTGCTTTTTCCTTTTTCTTTTTGATAACTAGCCGCTTTTACTTTCTCTTTTTTTTTTCCCCAAATACGGTACAACCCATAATCATTTGCACTAGTATAAAAGAAAGCCTGCAAAACTCAACGGGACAAAAACACACGACCCAAAAACTCCACAAGAGAATCCAATAGACATTAAAGACAACTTCAGAGACCAATAAAGCAAAGAGCACACCAACTTCAATTCATGAGATGGAAGCTCCACACCATCAAAGGACCACATTAACCTTTACTTAGATGCTCCACATAACATATGAAGTGACAAAATACTACAACATATTAGCAATCTTCCACACACATTCACCCTGGCAACACAACAAATCACCTACCGAACTCAATATGAACCAAAGTACACCAAACAAATATAACAAGAGGCACCACATATTTGCTACCTGACAATGGAACAGCAAATGGGTAACATATTATCTTCAGGCTTCCTAAACACGCAACACTAGTCAGTCACTTGGTGAGAAAAGCTTCCTTAAGAGGAGCTTTGTAAACCAAATACCTTTCAATGTAAAAGCTCAGACATCCTGACCATCAAGCACTCTCTAAACCAATCTGACACTGAACCTCAATCATAAACAATTCTATTTGGCTATTTAAAAGATTAAAGAGAGATGTTATAATTATATTTACTAAAATGTTGCAATATATAACAATTAGAATCGTTTACAAAGATTGATTCATACTTTCTTGGTAGTCTAAGTAATCTCTATCCCAAATGGAAAAGACTGCCACACCCTTATAAAAACTCTGATATTTGTTTCTGCCCCTAAATAATATCATATACATGTTATGTCCTTTACCATACAACTGTTAGAATGTGTTAGAATATTTCCTATTTTATTCTGATGAATATTCAGTATTCTTATTTTATGTCTTATGGCACTCTTGTAATTATGGTGATGATTTAATATAAAAGGGGATGAGATACCACTCATACCTCTAACTTTTCTCTTCTAAAAAATAACATGGTATCAAAGCCACTCTAAAACCCTAGAAATCACAACCCTATAGACACCGTCACACCACCACTGCACCACCACACCAAACGCCATTCCCCTAGGGTTTCGGTAAGACCAGTCACAGTCTCCTAGGGCCTCGACAGGCCTTGCCGCATCCTTCTAGGACTTCGGCAGACCTAGCCGCAGCCTCCTAGGGCTCGTCGGAGCCCCTCTATTTCCAACCCAGGTCTATCGGCAGGCTTGGAGGTTCAGTCGGGTGGGTTTTCCTCCCTCCTCATGGCTACCGACAGCCACTCAGGACCTCTCTGGTTCAGTCGGCTCTCTGGTTCAAGTCGATTCTTTCTTCTCTTTGGTTCAGTCCACTCTCTCTCGTGAGTCGACCATGTCGGCTCTGTCTTGGGTCTGAGTTAAAGTCCTTATTCAGTGATCTCATGTAATTTGTCTTCTTTCTGCTTTATTTTTTTTATTTTCTGTCTTCTTCCAAAAAAAAAATGCTCTCTTAAATTCTTTTGTTTTTGTTCTGTTTGGTATGTTTTCCCATCTTCCTGGGTTTGTGATTAGACCAGTGTTTGTTGTGAGGGTTCCTTAGTAGCATATTCATGACAGAATTGACTAGTGAGTCTACTACTTCACATGCTTCTCAGGGCGGGTGTCCTAGTTTGCCTATTACTATGACTGATTCTCTCAACCCTGGCCAAAAAATCACCACTTCTCTCTTTAATAGTCAGAATTATCTAGCGTGGTCGTAGAGTTTGACTATATTTTTGAAGAGTAAAGGGAAGCTGGGATATGTTGATTGGCGCATTCAGGCCCCCAGTCCCACCGATCCGGGTTATGATCAGTGGGAGATTGCCAATTCTCTCATCATGGGCTGGTTGATATATTCCATGGTTCTGGAGATTTGTGAGGGATACCTGTCTATGGACACAACACAGGATATTTGGGAGGCTGTGGCCACTGCATATTCCCGCAAAGACAATTTTTCCCAGACTTTTGAGTTGCGACGCTCAATTGGCCGGTCTGTCCAGGGATGAGATGACTATCCTCCAGTATTTTACTTTCCTTAGCAATGGGTGGAAGAGACTTGATCATACTTTGTTCGTGAAACACTACTCACATGGTAAGACAACAGCTCTTATATTTTTTATGTGGATGATATTGTACTCATAGGGGATGATGTTGAGGAGGTTCCTCGATTAAAGAAGTATTTGGCTAATGAGTTTGAAATCAAAGACTTAGGTAACTTGAAGTACTTTCTAGGTATTAAAGTTGCTCAGTCCAAATAGGGCATAATACAAATGAAACTACCACATCATTCTGGTGCAAAATTCTATATAAATATTCTAGTAGAATAGCATTTTCCTATGGATTAATTCTATTTCATGGAAGTGATCTTTTACCTTGATGCATGCTTTAGGTCTTCTTGGTGAATTGCTTGTAAGATGTTGAAATCCAATTTGGCAAACTCAAGGAACTTGGCATTCATGTCCAATCTCCTCTGATATGCATCAATGAACCACCTTGCCTCCATTTTTGGCGTTGCCCAATGTAATGGGAGCTCCAAAGCATGACTCACAAGCATGCCAAGATTTGGATCTATGCTCTCCTTCATGAGCCATTCTTTGAGATGTTTAGTTGTGAAATCTCTAGCTTCTTCCAATATACTTTCATCCTCCATTAAAAGATATGAAGCTTCATACAATGAAAGAAGTCCCTTTGTATCCTCACATAAAGACTTCTTGAAGTTCCCAAACTTGTCCCTGAAAGTATTAAAAACCTCTGCAAGCAAGCAAGTGTTTGTAATCAGTTTTTCAATTTGTACAGAAATTGATCATAGAACCTAGAATTTTTCTTATTGTTTTTAATTAGTAATTGCACTGATATAAGCAGCAACGTTTTAAATAGTAACATTGGGAAAAAATTGGTAAATGTCATGTAGTTGTATGCAGAGTATATATCCAATGATAAGTATTATAAATTGAACATTGCAGTCATAAGTTTTTAAAATCATTAACCGTGAAACATATTTACATTGAGATTGTAGAGCTTGATTAGTATTGTATACTTTATCACAACCATTAACTAAAGTTATTATAATAATTTTTTTGACATTAAACCTAACACACATACCCATATGAATTTGGGGATGCTGCTCCGCACCCCTGTGCGGCGAAATGGGCTCATTTCAGGGCTCATTTTGATAATTCGAACTGTTCATATTTTAAAATATATCAAGTAAAATATGTATACAAAAAATCAAGTTATTGGATATTATTTACCTATTCATTCACTTGCATTTGTATTCATTTTAATACTTTAAATCACAATTATTATTTATTTTTGTAGATAGAAATGTGAGTGGATGAATAGGTAAACAATATCCGATTAACCTAATTTTTTACAGACATGTTCTACTTGATGTCTTCTATAATGTGAACGGTCCGAATTACTAAAATAAATCCCAAAATGAGCCCATTTAACTGCATAACAGATGTTGCTGCGCACCCGTCACAGCAGCATCCCCAATCTCCATACATATAATTTATTAGTATTGTGTTGTATACTTTACCACACAAATATTCACGGATCTAACTAAAGTTATTATAATAATTTATTGACGTCAACCTAATAATTTATTGGCCCTTAATTTTTATTTTTTATCTTTTTTTTTTTTTGTTCATTTTGGTCCTTTGTGTTTTAAAATTTTCTTAATTTACTTCAAAAGTTAATTTATTTCTAAAATTAGACAAAAAATAATACATTGATAATCATGTGCATAAAAATAATTTATTATATATATTAATCCTATGGTTTGATTTTCATAATGTCTAAAATATTATAAGATAAATTATAATTTTTTAATATACATAGTTTACAACAATTTAACACAAAATATGAAAATGAATTTTATCATATTAATACAAGTTGCACCGATTGAAAAATATTTAAGTCTACTATACATCTTTTATATATATTTATATAAAATATAATAATAATAAAAGGAAAAGATCGACAAAACCACGTGGTGGCTTCTACATCATTTCAAATTCATTTCCATCTTAGTATTTAGTGGGTTTGATTTTAATTTTTTTAATTTAATTTTTAAAAAATTGAATTTTTATTTTTATTTTTAACGAGTATTTTTAAAATTTTAAATAATTGTTGTACTATTTTAGATATACCTTACTTAGATGTATCTGAATAGTAAAATATTTATGAAAAAAATATTTTAAAAAATTAATAAATATAAAAAAAAAATGTACTGAATTTTTATATTTTTAATATTTAGTGAATTTTTTTAAAAAAAATTCACAAATATTATAATTTTAAGTGTATTTATGTTAAATATGTCTAAAAATTAAAAAAAATTACTTAAAATATTAAAAGAGTTCAGTGAAAACAAAAAAATATGAAAAATGAATTTTAAAACTGTTGGTTTGTTTTTCAAAAAATAGAGTTGTATTATGAGTTTGTGAGTTTAGGAATTATGATTTGAAAAGGGTTTTGAATTTTTTATGTGATATATAAAGTGAGAAAAGTTGTTTGATTATGAATTTTGAAAAGAGTTTTCAAAACTTAATTGAAAAACTTATAACTCATAACCAAACACACAACTCAAAACTCTACTGAAAATTCTATTCAAAACTCATAATCAAACTCTTTTTAAAATTCAATTGAAAAAAATAATTTTTATATTCAAAAAATGTCAAAAACATATATTTTTTTTCCTCAAATAATAGGTGGCGATTGGCAATTGAAAAAAAAAAATATTACGGTTTCGATCAATCGGCCGGACATCCGGGGATGTCCGAGTGGACGACTGGGTAAATCAAAAATTTAAAAACTGTTTGGTTTACCAAACATGTTTTCAAAATATGTTTTAAAATTACTTTAAAATTATGATTTAAAAATTTCAACCAAACATAGCATTAGAATATAAAAATAAAATTAGTTTTAAAAAGTTAAATCAAACACGGACGAAATTTTAAAAAAAATAAATTTTAAAAACTTTAATCAAACAGAGTAATTATTTTTCCTTTCCGTGGGGTGTTGTGCAATATCACAAATTTTTCATGATCATTTTCATGAAAAAAATTTCATGATCCCTAACATTTCTCTTTTTCCTTTCCTTTCCTTTCTTTTCCTTTTTTTTTGGGACAAAACCACGTGGTGGTTTCCTTTTTTTGCAATATTTCCCTTTTTTGGAACAAAACCACGTGGTGGGTTGTACATCATTTCAAATTCATTTCCATCTTATTTTTCCTTTCCTTTATTTTTTGTGTGGTAAACCTGGCATTGTGTTGTATTATTTATTTATTTATTTTTATTTTTGTCAAGAATGGAAGAGTGCAATAGTTAGTAAATTCAAATGGAAGCAGGAATAAGGAAGGAAAGAGGTTCAACGGCTATATCTTTTGATAAGAAAAAGAATGCAGAGAAAAAATTTGTGATACTTATTTGCTCTAAAAAAATATTATTGTGCTTCATTATGTAATATTTTTTAAGAGAAATTTGTTGAGCATTGGAGCGTAGTTGTACAAGAATTTTCTAGTCTGTACTCTATTCTTATAAACGAAGATATTTTCGTGAGTGATTTTTTAAAATAAAATTATTTGGGTTAGGCGTGACTAAGGAGCAATTTGGAAACTTAGTAAAAAGTCAGCTTTTTGGCTTTTTACCACGTTTTCACAAAAGAGTCACCAACAAAGCCAGTTTTTTTGCCAAAAAGTCACTAAAAAAGTCAAAAGCCCAAAAAGCTTGTTTTCTACCAATTTTCCAAAACACTTCTAAACTAGTGGTTGGAGTGGTCGGGGGAGTGGTCGGGGGTGATCACTTGCTTAGATGTGACTAGTATTGAATTTAAAACTAGTTGGTGTAACACTATTTGATTAACAGTGGTGATACAGACCACTAAAATGGTAGCACTAGAGCCGGCAATGCAAGAAAAGGAAAAAAAAAAAACAAACAAACAAAGGCCAAATTATCACATTAGTGATAGGGTCTATATGGTGCCACATCATTAATGATGTATTAGTGGTGTTGAATTAGTGGTCTGAAACATTTTTCTTTGATTAATAGTGGAGAAATCTCAAGGAGAATCTTGAGAAGTAGACGTATGCTTTATTTGAACCGAACCACTATAAAGTATGTGTTTGCTTTCTTATCCCTTTGCTCATTTTACTTTTGTATATTGTTGTACAAATTTATTTGTTTATATTAATACTTTTAATTTAACAATTTAATTAGAAACTCAATTTACTCCATCTTGGATTGTCTTTTGGGTAACAATATATAATCCACTCTTTTAACCCACTCTTTTAATTAGAAACTCAATTTATTTGTTTTTTATACTATGTGGCAGTTGACGTGATATTTTTTATCTAGTTTTAAACATAATTTAACTGTAAGAGTAAACCGAAAAAAACTTAAAATATAAAGAGTCAAAGTAAAAATAAGGGTTAATTACACTAATAGTCCCTATAGTTTGGGACTTGTGTCACTTTGGTCCCTGACTTTTCAATTGTGACACATTTGACCCTGAAGTTTGAATCTTGTTCCAAATAAGGGCAATTGAAAATATTATTAGATTTTTTAAAGGTAAAATCGTCAATTTGATACAATATAAACTAATTTGACAAAAATAAATGTCAAAAAAATATTTTTAATATTTTTAAAATTATTTTTATCCACCGATGATAAAATTATTTAAAATTAATAAAAATTACATGATTAATTTTTTAAAATTAATTTTACATGATCATCATCCAAACACATAATAAAAATTAATTTTGTAAAAAAATAAATAAATGTCTAAAAGATTTATCAATTTTACATAATTTTATTTTTAGTGGGTAAAAATAATTTTTAAAAATTCAAAAATATTTGCTTGACATTTATTTTTGTCAAATTTGTTTATATTTTGTCAAATTGACAATTTTACCCTTGAAAAATCTAATTATATATTCAATTGTCCTTATTTGAAACAAGATTCAAAATTCAGAGTCAAATGTGTCACAATTGAAAAGTTAGGGACCAAAGTGACACAAGCCCCAAACTGTAGGGACTATTTGTGTAATTTGCACTAAAAATAAATAAATAAATAAAAATAATAATAAAATGAGCCCTCGTTTGGCTAAGATTTTGGAACTAAAAAAGCACAAAAAGACAAAATAAATTATATAAGCCAATAAGAAAAAATACTATTTTTACCCATAATCATTATACTTTTTTTCTCACAAAAGTCAAAAAAGCCAAACCAAATGAAGCTAAAAAAGTCTCAACAAAAAAATTTTTTTGACTATTTTAACCAATGTCAAACTAGCTACTAAACATATATATATATATATATATATATTATTGTACTCACCGCAACTGCATGCACTCTTTTCTTGTAGCTAATGAAACTAGTATGAGCTATCAACATGAGCAATTTTTTATACCATATTTTCTTATTTATGATTGATTCTTCTTGTTATTATTTGTGTACGTGGTTTATTTCACAACAATTTATTACCGCCTATTGGAAAAACCCACCACCCAACACTGCCGAACAGGGCTTATCGGTTGTGAGTTAATTTCACTACAGAAAATTAAGGTTTTAGTAATTAAAATTTAAGAATAAAATTATTTTATAGATATCAAATGTTTTTGTTACGACAAGTATTGTTATTATATTTTTAGTAATGAAAATTAGACATTAGTGGTGAATTATTATCTTTTTGGGGCTAAATTTTTTGTCTAAAAAAATAAACTCTTTTGAGACTAAATTATTTTGTCTCTAAAAGTATATTTATTAGTGATATTTTCAAAATTTTGTCGCTAAAAGACTTATTTTTGACTTTTTAAGACGATCTTTAAACGATTATCCTCATGATGATAAAAATTGGTTCTTAAATGTCTTTTACAACAAAATTTTTACTTTTAGCAAGTAAAAAATTTAATTTCTAAAACTCTTATATATTATAATGTGCGCATTAAATATAAAGTGATTTATCACGAATTGGCCAATACGTATGTGAAAAAAAAAAAATCAACAAGTATTGGCCTATACGTAAAACCATCATAACACAAAGACCAAATAATAATAAATAATAAAAAGGTAAATTATAAATGTACTTTTTGAGATTCGTTTAAAATACGAATTATTTTTTATGATTTAAAAAATTATAAATATCTTATTGTTAAAATTTTTTATTCAACAGAATTAATTGAAAAAAATGAAATTCTTAATTGTTTCTTATACAATAATAAAATTATGTGAATAATTAATTGAAATAAATTTTTAACATCATTAAAAATTGCTAATTAACTTAATAATTTATTAATAAAAATGAGTATTTGTTATGAATTAAAAACATTAGAGGACAATATGTAATTTTTAAAACTATAAAAGATAATTTATATTTTAAATAAATTTTAAAATATGTGTTTATAATTTACCCTAATATTGAGGGAATCATTGAAGTACCTTGGGGTATATTATAATGTTGTCTCAAAAGCCTAAATTGAAGAGCTGTAGAATGTAAATCCTCATTGTTCCACTTATCATCATTTCTAATATTGTCCAACACTCTCTTTATTTCATCCTCAAAGTGGTAAGACACTCCAAGCCTTTGCAAGTCATCAATCATCTCAAGTCCACCCAACGGATCCACCACTTCTGCAAGCATTCTCTTCACTTCTTCCTTCAACTTTTCAGCACCCTTTACATATATATCTCCCTAAAAAAGAAAAAAAAAAAAGTATTAATTAATGTTAGCAAGCAAAACATTGCTTCAAATGAAACACAATTTAGAAAGTAAATAAAATTAATAAAAATCATATATATACCACATATTTACTATTTTTTTTTTTTTTTGATCGGCAAAGAAAATCTTTATTGATGAAAGTTTGTAAAAAGATACAGAACATCAATAAAGAGGAGCTTGGAGCTAAATAAAGCTCCAAGCTCCAATTGGTGAGAAACCAACGAACAAAGAAAGAACAAAATAAGAACAATAAAAGTAGATCAGACTACACCCTGGATCCTTACAACTATAACACAGCACCAAAAGCTAATTGCAGAGAACACATTAGAAAAGCTTCAGACTACACAACATTGTAGCTCAGACCCCAAAACACACAAACTACACAACAGAGCAGAGCAGGGTGAGGATAAAAGCCAGAATACAGCAGACAGATTCAAAAGCTCAGAAATCCAGCCGCACAGATTGGTAATTACTGAAGCAGACCAGAACATCACAGCACAGCAACACACAACAGCACGCAGATTGGTAATTCCAGAAACAGACCAGAACAGCATAGCTACACACAACAGCCCCAACAGCAAAGGCACATCACAATAGTTCAGCACATGCCACCTACCCCTCCCAAACACCTCCTAATTTGCCTCAGATTGGCACCAAAGTCCTGCACAGAGAACTGAAAATCTCTGAAATATGGATTCACCCAGAAAGCAATCCTAGTCTTTATTAATTCACATAGATCCTCTAAATTTGGAGGAGTTGCTCTAAAGACACACTCATTCCTTACATCTCCAGATTGACCACATCACTGCCAATGGAATTGCACTCCAAATCAACCTTTCTTGCTTCTTAAACTTTCCCCTCAGCCGACCACATAGGAGAAGACTCTCCACAGAACATGGCAAAGCAGATTGGACCTCTCACCACTTTAGCATTTCAGTCCATATGTTCCACACAAATGGGCACCAGATTAGAACATGGTTCAATGATTCACTTTCACTGTTACAAAACACACAGACTATGGAGTCATTTTGACTGATCACTCCCACCTTTTGTAAGAACTCCCTGGTCTTGATTCTCCCTTTCCAAGCAAACCACCCAAACACCTGCACCTTAGGAGGGACATGTTTGAGCCACAACAATTTAGTAATTCTGAGGGTGGCACCAGCATTATTCACAACAAAACTATACAGATCTGCTACTTTTAGGACCCCAAGAGGTGATGCTAACCAAACTGGATGATCTTCACACTCAACACATATATCAGGGGCTATCATTAGGAAATTACTGAGCCTAACCAATTCCATCCCCTCCCATTCATATAGCTGTCTTCTAAAATCAAAAGACCAAACCCCTGCTAAGGTTTTTTTATCAATCAAGACTCTCAAGCACTCATTTTTTTCCAAAGACAACCTCTACAAAGTTGGGAATTCATCTTTCAAACACACAGATTGACACCAAGCATCTGACCAGAATCTAATCCTCACCCCATCCCCTACTTTCAATTTGAAGTTATGCAAATAAAACTCTTTAAGCTACTGCTCTGCTCAGCAATCGAGATAATTCCATTCCACACTGCTGAGTACCCATTGGATGGATTTAAAGATAGAATCCAACTAGTCACCATCAACTTATATCTACTACAAATGACCCTTTTCCACAAAGCATCCTTTTCGCTACCAAACCTCCACCACCACTTGATTAGTAAGCATTTATTTACATCTCTCAAGTTTCTAATGCCCAAACCACCTTGGTCTATTCTTTTTGACATTTCCTCCCATTTTATCATATGAATTTTCCTTTTCGAATCAGTACCACCCCATAAGAAATTAGCTTGAAGCTTCTCCAATTCTTTAGCAACCCCTTCAGGCATTTTAAACAGTGATAAATAAAACACAGGCAAAGCTGAAGTTACTGATTTAACCAGTATTAACCTCCCCGCAAAAGACAGCATCTTCCTCTTCCAACCAGCTAGTTTACTTTTCACTTTATCCACTACTGGTTTCCAAGTAGCTAACCTCCTTGGATTAGCTCCTAAAGGCATCCCTAGATAAGTAAGTGGCAAAGATTTAACTCTACAATTTAGTATTGCAGCCATATCATTCAACTTCTCCGCAGAAACACCCACACCACATACCACGCTCTTGTGAAAATTTATCTTCAAACTAGACATGATTTCAAAGCACCTTAGCACCCTTTTCAAATTCCTCACCTCCTCCACCTCTGCTTCACTAAATAGGAGTGAATCATCCGCAAACTGTAAATGAGTTAGCACCACACCCTCACAACCTACTTTTACCCCTTTGATAAGGTTTAACTCACAGGCTTTGCTCAACAACATGTGTAAGCCTTCAGCTACTAAATTGAACAGAAAATGGGACAATGGGTCACCTTGCCTTATACCCCTTTGAGGGCTAAACTCTTCGGTAGAAGAACCATTGACGAGTACTGAGACCCTTGCAGTTGTGACACACTCTTCATCCAATTAATCCATTTAGCTCCAAACCCAAACTTGGATAACATGTCAAGCAGAAAACCCCAATTAATAGAGTCATATGCTTTCTCAAAATCCAACTTAATAAGCACACCCTTCTTCTTGGCCTTCTTCCATCCCTCAACAACCTCATTAGCAACAAGTACTCCATCTAGAATATTCCTGCCGCTTAAGAATGCCGACTGAGGCTCGCTGATAATATGTGGCATTATGGATTTCAATCTATTTGCCAACAGTTTTGCTATGATCTTGTACATTGAGCCTACCAAACTTATTGGTCTGTAATCAGGAAGCCCTGATGGATTATCCCTCTTCGGAATAAGGGTTATGAAAGAGCTATTTATACCTTTAACCAATTTCCCATTCGTATGAAATTCTTTCACAAAATTAATGACATCGCCCTTCATAACCTTCCAAAACTTCTAATAACACAGCAAGTTAAACCCATCCGGACCTGGTGCTTTATTCCCATCACAATCCATCACTGCAGATTTAATTTCTGATTCTGTAAATTCTGCTTCTAGCCATCCGAAACACACCCTACCTTCAACTGTTGAAAACTGACCCCTCAGCACAGGTCTTGAAGGCCATAGTTCTGCATACTGTAGCTTAAAAAATTCAAGCACTTTTCTCTTCACTTGACTTGGATCTTCAAACACCACCTCCCTTTCTGAAATAGAATTTATCTCATTTCTTATTGCTCTACACTTTGTAACTACATGAAAAAGTCTTGTATTTTTGTCCCCTTTCATGGCCCAGTTAAGCCTAGACTTTTGCATCCATAGCCACTCCACCATCCTACTCAACCTCCACATTTCAGCTCTAGCTTTACTTCTCCTCGCTTTTTCCTCTCCATCAAGGTCTCTACCCTCAGCCAGCAGATCAAAGCTATGAAGCTCACTGTAGACACCCCATTTTTGACCGACCTTAAGACTCAGACGTCACCGATTGGGCGCTTGGTGATGTTGCATATCGTGCTTGTCCAGAGGTTTCAGAGTCTCGGCCGTGAACCTTGCCTTCGGACTTTCGGGCTTTTCTGTGCCTTGCCTCGGTTTGCGAACCAGGCTCGGTTTTCTCTGTTTCTCTTCCCAAAGGGAGGGAGAGGTCTCGTAGATCATCTCTCGGTGGCCGCGGGCTACATTTCGTGGTCGTAAGCCATTTTGCCCATTTCGGAGCTCGATTTCCGATTTTCGGAGCCGTCAGGCCGAGTGCCTCGGTTCGGGACTGCCTAACCACCTCCGTTTGCTTCAGTTTTTGGCATGCACCTTATTTACTCCTTTTTAAGGGACACTGAGGTCCGAGAGACCAACTTCGTAGTCGAACACCACTCCCGGTGCCTAACAGTCGGTTTTCGGGGCCCCGGGCTGCGCGTTTCGGCCCCTGAACCTTCATTTTGCATCGGTTTTGGTTCATTTTTGGCAGGGACCTCTGTTTCATTGCTAGGAAGGTCATAGAAGGAGGGAGGGCAGTAATTGTTCTGTCAGCCAACTTTATCCCTTCATCGCCCTTCGTCGCCCGTTTTTTCTCACTTCAAAGCCAATGTTGACCACCCTTGGGCCATTTTCTTGCACCCTAAACCCCATATTTGTGATGTACGCATCTGGGAGGCCACCAATATTTGGTGGCCGGCTAGTAATTGCTTTTGAACCTTTTGAACCCCTTTGAAAAGTGGGTTGTTCTCTCTCCTGGTTCACTGTTTCCAATTTTTGACCACATGGCGGTGTTGAGCACACATGGGAGGCCATCAATCTGTGGTGGCCGGCCACTAATTACACTTGGCCTTTTTGACCCTTGGCCGGCTGGCCATAGGGAGGGCCGGCCGACCACCTTCAAACCCAATAACCAGCCGGCCTTGCGCCTTGCTGCAGGTACATTTCAAATATGCATCTCTTTTCCCCCCAGATTTTGTATCCGGTGGGGCCTTTTTTGGGGGGGGAAAACTTGAATTCATTTCCCCCCCCATTTTTTCCCCCTTTTTCTCCCCCTCTTTTGCCTATAAAACCAGCCTCCCAGCTCTGGTTTAAGGGTTAGAAAAACCACCTTTGAGCTCCCATATTGTATCTCTCTCCCTCTACACTTCCAAGCTTCAAAACCTTCTAAACCCTACACCATTTCTACACCACCACCTAGCACCACACCACCACTCCATTCTAGCAGCTTGGAGGGTCTTCTCAGAGCTTAGGAGGCACCTTTTCTCAAGCCAAGAAGTGTTGAAGTTTGGTCTACAAGGGTGAGCAACATTTCCCCTCTTTTTAAGCTTATTTTTGCATCCTATCTAAGCCCTTTGTGCTTGCATATTTGGGCTCCGACCCTAACTATAAATAGGCTTATTTTGAGCCATATTCCATGTTTGATTGAGGGCCTCTCACTGTTTGAGACCTCCTTATTGCACTTGCTTCATTATCTCCCTAATATGCCATTTTCTTACACATTGTTTTTGGCTTATGAATGAACTGTTTTGAGGCATGTTGTAAACTGTAAAGTAGTTTATTTTGTGCCCTTCTTAAATATTGTTGAGGGCTCATCACTGTTTGGGCCCCCGTTTTGTCACTTGCCTTTATATCCCTCTTTTGGCCCCATTTTTGCATGATTTGTTAGCCTCTTGTGCCTCTATCTTTGGGCTCTGGTCCGAACTACAAATGGCCTTATTTTGACCCCCTATTCATGTTTTATTAAGGATCTTTTATTGTTTGAGGCATCCTTTTTATACTTTGTGTTGTAGCTCTCTTTTTTGCCTTATCTTGCATAGTATTTTGAGCATACTTTTACACTGTTTTGGATTTGATCATCAACTATAAAAAGTCATATTTTAGGTCCCTCTTCAACTTTGTTGAAGGACCTTCATCTTTTTGGGGCCAGCATGCATCACTTACTTCTTTGTCCTCCTTTAGGCCCACTTTTTGCATGAGAGTTTTTCCATACTTGTGCCTGTTTTTGTGGTTTGTGGTAAACTGTAAAACATCATATTTTGGGCCCCTCTTCAACATTTTAGAAGGGCCCTTCTCTGTTTAGGGTCAGAAGCTTCCACTTACTTCATTATCTTGCTTTCGAGGCCCTTTAAGCATGCTAGTTTAGCCCCGTTTGCGTTCGCTGTTTGGCCTTACTTAGAACTGTAAATATGCTTATTTTTGGGCTGTTTTGATTCTGTCTTCACATCCCATGCTCGAATAATGCATGCATTGCATAGTCATAGGTCATTCGGTATGCCTAATTTCATGTTTTGGGACCTATTCCATGCATCGGATGTCATTTTGTCATCTTTCGGGGCTGTTTTGCATCATTTATTGCCTCTGAAATTTTCATGCTAGTATGCCATATTTCATACTTTGCCATATCATGTTAGAGTGGCATTTCGTGCCTTAGGGTCGGTCCTTGGTTTGCGTGCACGTGTGCACGTATTTCGAGTGTCTCATTTTCATCTAATGGCCTCTTATATGAGTGTGGCTGAGGCCCACTTGTGTTAGTGTAAGTCCATATTGCATTGTGTATGCCATTTCATCCCATAGCATTGTGTATGCTAGGTTGTATGTTAGCGCATTGTGTATGCCATGTTACCTCGTGCATCGTGTATGCCATTTCATAGCATCGTGCATGTTAGGTTGTATCTTAGTTGCATTTCATGCATGTCATGCATATTGCATTGTGTTCGGGATAGGAGTTAGCCCGGGCACGGGAAACGAGGGGCGTTTCGTACTCCGAGTGACGGAACGTGTCTCAATTCCCCAGTCACCGACGCTCCAGATTATCCATGATGGAGTTAGATTTTAGTTGAGTTTTCATGTGCATTCATTTCATATCAAGTTGTGCAATTCGATTCCTCGGCCATTATGCATCGATATGCGTGATTGGTGGCACGAGGATCGAGACATGCATACATTTGTAAAAATACATTGCCATGCCCTTTTCCTACTCTCTGTTGCAGCAAATCAAGAATCAGCAGTCTTCCGAGGCTTGGCGCGCTTTCCAAAAACCATTGCAAAACAGAGGCTAATTGGGGCATCACAGTGGATTTCCGCGTGAAGGCAACCCGAACATGCATCATTCATCATCTGAAGAAGAGTCATGACAGTCCCTGGTTTGCATGCCAGTTTATTCTTTTCTTAGTTAATTTGTCATTTAATTAGGAATTTGTACATATTTTGGACTGTATTATTTATTTGGACTGTACTATTCGGGACTGTATATTATTCATTCGGACCCTCTATGCGAGGACATAATTGTAATAAGTGTGCGTGTGTGTGATGCACGTCTTCCAACCCCACGTCTTTCTTCCCTTTTATTTATCCGCTAATGATGGTTAGATTAGGGCATGTTTCAATTAGCATACAGTATGATAGCATGTTTGCATTCATTCATCTATTTTGCATGCACCGGGCTCGGCGCATCATACTAACTGTATTTGTACTTCAATTCCGAGTTGAATACTTGATAACTGTTGCATCTCATATGCCATGTTTAGAATAGCCGAGCCTGCTATAGTTGCATTTTTGCATGTGTTGCATTAGGCACTTCTGTATACTTAGGATCATGCATGGATTTCTAATCGGTTTTTGTTTTGGCTTGGAGTACTTGGTGAGTTTTATGCTTTAGCATCCTTGCATGCGTGTGAGTGACTGCCATGAATAGCATGCTTACCATGAGGCTATTTGCTTATGTGATATAACTGCCTGAATGCCTGTGGGTGAAGGTTGGGTTATTTGGATTGGAACAATTCATCAAATGTTTGTTTTAAGCCCACTAGACAGTGGCAAAATCATGTTTTCTAAGCCCACCCGAGTGTGGCAAAATCCGCATTTTAAGCCTACTTGCGAGTAGCAAACCATTTTCACAAACAAACATGAAGTGTTTTATTCCAATTCAGACGACTCAGTCTATACTTGTATGCTGTGTGCATCACATAGTAAATCTAGGCTAATAACCGGAATAAGAGCGCACAATGTTTTCAAAATTAGATATCATGGTTAGTAGAGGCCGGTCTTTGATCGGGCGAGCGGGGGTGCTCACGAAGTGACCTTTCCCAATCGTACCCAAGTTCCCGAGCCGAGGCAACTTTGGTGATGACGGACACGTGGCCTTAGGCAAACGAGTCAGGGTTTCCTAAATTTTCCAAAAATAAAATATTTAGGTGGCGACTCTGTATCTGGCAAAGCAGTCCATGTTTGGCACTTCTTTTCTAAAAATCTGTTTTCTCAAAACGATTTGCCGGATTTGGACACTTTGGTTCAAGATTAAGAACCGTGACAAAAATCGAGTCCGAGCTATAGCGAGGTCCCCCGCGGGCCTGTTACAGTTTCTGGCGACTCCGCTGGGGATTTAGAGAGCTTGACTCGAACTCGTGATATCTGCTTTTGACTATACTTGTGTGTTTCTTTGCATTGCATGTGCATTGGTGCGCCTAGGACACCGTGTTTGCCATCCGCTATTCCCGAACGGTTTGCCGGAGGCTTGTCTTGTCAAGGCATGACCATAAGGCTGACCGGTTATGGGCTCTGCCAGTATGGGAACACAAACCCCGGTTTTACCGGGGCACCCTTTTTAACCATTCGACCTAGTGCATATCGAAATCCGTAGTGACCATTCCAAACTAGGACAGGTTGCTTACCCGATATAGGTTGTTTGAAACCGCTGCGTGCGTAGTGAAACCCTAGTTCCTGACAAAATAGGACAGGGAAACCCTACCCCAACATAGGGGTGTTTTGGCTCTCACTTATCTGTTATGTGCTTTTAGAGTGCGTCTCTACAGGAATGCATGTATCAGTGCATGAGTTTGGGCATTAGGCCTGCGGGCATCAGTCAGTGATTGAGAATCAGTTATCTGCGGGTATCGGATTCAGCCTTTGGGGAACAGTGATTCAGGGACAATGATCAATATTTGGGGATAGTGTGTTTTCAGCTTATCAACCATGTGTTGTATGCTCGACTATGTGTTGTATATTAATTTTAAGCTGTCATGCTGTTCATTTATCTGGTTATTTATTTCCTTTTCGCTTTATTTATCTTTTGCTAGGGCAGTTTTAGCACCATTGCTTCCGACCCAGTAGATATTCTCCAAGCACTTTGGACACGAGGTCGTCGACTCAATTGATCTGAAGATCTGGTTGACGGACATCCAGTGTTCTATTCTTTACCCCCCGTTGTCAGGAGAAAGCCAAAGAAGCGCAGTGTGTCAGAACAGAGGTTGCCAGAACAGTGGGTTACTCCATCAAAGGACAGTAGGACTGAGGTCTCAATTGTTGCTATAGAAATAGACATACCGGTCAGTCGGATGGATCAACAAAATACGTCAGGGGTGGAAGCCCTAATGCGCCAAATGTAGGAAAGCATGAGACAAATACAGGAGGACGTTGCCCGTCAAGCGGAGTTCTCCAAACAGCAGGCTGCGATCATGGCCCAGCAGGCCGAGCTAATCACTAGACTACAACAGCAGAATGCGGCATCTGCTTCACATCAGGTTCCTCCTCCACCAGGGCCCCCATTACCCGAGCAGGCACCTACTGTCCTAGAATGCTCTGCCAAACACCCAGAACACCATGCCAAATGTCCAGAACATCCAAGAGGACACAAACCTTCCAACGGGGCCAGCTTCGCCCCCGCTTCCGCCTCAACTGTCCAAGACCCATACACCCAACCACCCGGACTCTCCCTTTGAGTTCGAAATGGACCATACAGCTCTAAAACTGAGCAAGCTCGAGAAGCTTTTCAAGAAATCACAAGGGGTAAAGGCTATTCCGGACATCGAGGACGGATATACCGACGTGGCCGTGACATTGCCCGATAGGTTCAAGATGCCGCAAATTGACCGCTTCGACGGGTCCGGAGATCCCATGGTCCATCTTCGGCTATTCTCAGATATCCTGCGGCCAATGGGCCTAACCAGACCACAAAAGCTTTCGCTGTTCGGCCGAACCCTGTCGGGTGTGGCCGCCATCTGGTATGCAAAGTTAGAAGATGAGGTAAAAAGAAGCTGGGATGAGATGGCTGAGGCCTTTGTCGCACAATACTCGTACAATACCCAGATCGAGATTACAACTCGTGATCTCGAAACGATGAGGCAGGAACCCAAGGAGACTTTCTCAGACTTCGTAACTCGATGGAGGGCGAAGGCATCGATGATGACTTTGAGGCCTACAGACAAAGATCAAATTAGGATGATTGTGCGCAATCTCCAACCGAAATTGATGCAGAAGATGATTGTACTCCCCTTCCCCACTTTCTCAGATTTACACGAGATAGGGGTACAGATCGAGGATGCCATGAAACAAGGTCTGATCGACCAAGATAGGGAGCAACCTAGAAGGACTTTCAACCGTAACAACAATGTAGGCCTGAGTGGCGCTGCAACTGCACGAGCTTCAGAGGTGAGCATGGTCACCACCATTCCCGCTCCCCCAAGACCCATGGCAGCCACGCCTTTCTCTGGCACATCTGGAAGCAATACACAAAACACCAAATATCAACCCAGAGGCCAAAGAACCTTCACACCCCTATATATGCCCCTGTCTAAAGCTATGGGGGTACTAATCAGGAAGAAGCATTTGACGCCCCTAGAGCCGAGGCCACTGCCAAATCCACTCCCTCCCACTCATGACTCGGCAAAATACTGCGCGTATCACCAACAGCATGGTCATGACACCGACCGTTGCTTTAGATTGCGTTATGAGATCTAGGATCTTATTGACAAGCAGGTGATCACGCCTCCCGAAAAGCCCAACGTCACGACAAATCCTCTCCCACCACATAACCAAGCCCCTCCTCCCAACAGAATCAACTTCATCCAAACTGGGGTCGTGTCTTACGATCTTAGTATCTATCTCACCTCATCCCACCTACCTAAGCCGGAGGTGATGCTTCCTGTTTGCACTGACTTGTGCATGATGGACATCTCTACAACCCGATCTGAGCCGATGGTGGTGACCACCGAAGATGGAACAGGGCAGATTTCAGAGGAAAGTGGGGTTGCTGAGTCTGAGATTGAACAGTCTGGGAATCTTGCTGAAGGAGCCTATGATCCAAGTGAATACATCCAGTTAGTGGGCCAGTCTGAGCTAAGTGTAAGGCTGCCTGAAAGAGCAGAATTATGTGTGATTCAGGGGGACAGATTTGAACGGGGAACAGATGATCTAACAGCTGTAGGAGAGGACTTTGCCAACCTCTAGTTCTTCAGTGACCAAGAATCAGGGGATGCGGCAATCAACTGGTTTGAATATGAGGAGTCGGCAGAAGTTACCAGATGGTTAAATGATCAACCAGACGTCGTAGAATTTCAACTAGAACAGGGCCCGGCAGGGGCAAGAGTATCAGTGGTGGCCGGAAGGGCCGAGAGTCAGAACACGCCGCCGGAGAGCGCCGGCACTAAGAATTTCGCTCAGAATTTGGGCATTGTAAATGTAGGGAGTATTGAACAACCAGCTGCATTGACGCAGTTGGAATAACAAAAATTTGAGGATTCCGAGAGAATCAGAAAAGCTAAGGCCCATGTGGGGGTCGAGAGTGCTATGCGCACGGGAACAGAAAATGCTGCGGGCATATGGACTAAAGGTACTGCGAGTACGATCATACCGGAGCCGGACAGGTGTCTGTCGGTTGCCGACGGAATGTGGTGGGAAGACGATGATTTATGTCTTGCCCACACGGATAAGGATTGGGGAAGTAATCAACCAGATGATACCTGGTATATTAACGAGGTCGCTCATATGACAAGAAGTGGGCGGTATTTCAAGCCCCAGCACTTAGACCAACCTGAGGCGTCTGGGAAAGACAAAGAAGTTGAGAAACAGAAGGAGAAACAGATTGAAGAAGAAGCTATGCCCAAGCAATTGAAGAAGATACAAGCAGATATCTCCATCTGGGGACTGCTTATGGCATCACGAGTGCACAGACAGGCTGTCCTATCTGCCATGGACAAGGCCAAACTCTCTATAGACACTACACCAGAGTAGCTGTTGGGCTGGTTTTTTCGGGAGGAGGTTCCCCGGCATTAACCTTTTCAGACAAAGAACTACCGCTTGAGGGCACAAATCATAACAAACCCCTCTACGTTTCCGTGGAATGTAGAGACAAGTGGATACCGGTGGTACTTGTTGATACCGGGTCCGCCATCAATGTCTGCCCAGCCAGAACAGCGTATGCAATCGGGTTGAAGCCCGGAGACTTCGTGCCGACTACTCAGGTGATCAGAGCATATGATAATACTAGCAGGGAAGTGATGGAGACTGTCAAAATTCAGACTCAGGTTGGTCCGGGACAACATAACATTGAATTTCATGTCTTGGATGTTCCCGCAACCTTCAATCTACTCTTGGGGCAGCCGTGGTTGCACCAAGTAAAGGCAGTCTCTTCCACTCTACATCAGATGTTGAAGTACCCTCACAGGAAGGGGATGGCTATTGTCTTCGGGAATTCATCAATCCATCCGCCGCCAGAAGTGTCCACACCTGTCTTGGAAATCGAGCATGGCACAGAGGATGTTTTCTTTTCAGGGTTCACTTTGGCTGAGGCCCGGGCGGTGCAGAATATCATGGTTGTGAATGAGGGAGTGTACGTCAGTGCTCAATCTGTCTACCTCATGAACAAGCTACAACACATTCTTGGGATGGGATTAGGAAAGAGCGGCCGAAAAGGCGTTGTAGCATTGGGCGAAGTGCCACACAACCCTCATATCTTTGGCTTGGGTTATCTACCCACCAAAGAGGACTGGGTGAGGAAGGGAAAAGAAATAGCCGGAAGAGCCAGAGCAAAGCAGGCTGGGAAGCCTTTTGAGTTAATGCATAGGCCCATTCAGGGTACCCTGAACGGACGCTTCGTCCGGGAGGGGGAGGACTTTCCATTTTGCGGCTTCCCAGAGCCGTGGCTAAACGCGGAGAAGAAGCGCGTGCCAGGTTTCGAGATCTTCTTCGACCTGCAATTATCCGGGGATGACGTTGCCACAGAGCAGACAGACCCATCAGCTGAGGTTGAGCAGTGTAAGGCAGTGGATCCTGAGGGCACAGAATTTGAAGTGGGGGTAGCACTGGCATGTCTACTTTCTGATCCTCCGATCGACCATAAGTGCTTGGGGGATAACTTCTCGGTTTCCATGATTAGAGATGAAACGGCTGCGGGCCTACCAGCGACTATCTTGGATGCATCTATCGCACCCTCTCTCACTTGGCAATACGAGGAGGGATTTTTGTCCAGCAGTACCGGGTCAGGTAGTGAGCCGGAATCTGATTCCACCGAGTCTTGTGAGTCGGAATCAGGTTCCAGCTCGACTGAGTCTGAATCTGGTAATCCTGGGGATGATAACCTGGATACCACAGTCCTGTCTAGGTTGTCTTTTTCCTTTTCATTTGAGTCTGTTGTAAATGAATCGGACGATTTGGATGTGCTTAATGAGAATCAAGTAACTGTGGTTTCTAAGTACTTTTCTGTGCCCTTGATTTATTGCATTAATTCAGACTTTTAAAACTTTGATGAAAACGACGAGGACGAAGTTCCTCCGGTTTTGCAACGTTTAATTGAGCAAGAGCAAGGGAGATTTGTCAAACCTTTAATGGATGAAATCACTACCGTGAATATTGGTACTGAGGAGGACCCGCGGCTGGTCCAGATCGGGTCCACGTTGTCTTTGGAGGAACGCGAGTGCTTAGTCGCTTTATTAAAAGATTTCAAAGATGTTTTCGCGTGGTCCTACGAAGACATGCCTGGAATCGATCCTGAGATTGTATAGCATCGGATCCCCCTTGACCCCGAGGCCCGACCTGTCAAGCAGAAACTCAGGAGGATCCGCCCGGACTGGGCTCTCAATATTAAGGAAAAGGTCACCAAGCAAATCGACGTAAGCTTCCTGCTGGTATCCGAATACCCGACTTGGTTGGCCAACATCGTTCCAGTGCCGAAGAAAGATGGCAGGATCCGGGTATGTGTGAATTTCAGGGATTTGAACAGAGCTAGTCCGAAGGACGATTTTCCCTTACCGCACATCGATGAGTTGGTGGATTTCACAACAGGGCATGCTTTGCTATCATTCATGGATGGCTTCTCAGGCTACAACCAGATAGTGATGGGGACAGAAGACCGGGAAAAGACTGCATTCACCACCCCGTGGGGGACATACTGCTATAGAGTCATGCCATTTGGGTTGAAGAATGCTGGAGCTACTTATCAACGGGCCGCAACCACGATATTACACGACATGATCCACAAAGAGATTGAGGTGTACGTGGACGACATGATTGTCAAATCCAAAGAAAGAGAGGGCCACTACACCGCCTTGCACAAGTTTTTTCAAAGGATCAGGAAATTCCGGTTGCGGCTAAACCCTCAGAAGTGTACATTTGGTGTTACAGCGGGGAAAATGCTAGGGTTTCTGATTACACAAAAGGGCATCGAGGTTGACCATTCCAAAATCAAGGCCATCTTAGAAATGCCACCACCAAGGACTGAAAAGGAGATGCGAGGCTTTCTGGGTAAAGTGCAATTCATAAGACGGTTTATCTCAAAATTAACCTTGACTTGTGAACCACTTTTTGGCCTCCTCAAGAAAGGAAAAAAGTTCCAATGGGACGGCTGATGTCTAGCTGCATTTGAACAGATTAAAGAATATTTACAGAACCCGCCCGTGTTGTTACCGCCAGAACCAGGGAAACCGTTGATTTTGTATCTGTCAGTAACTGAGACTACAATGGGCTGCATGCTTGCGCAGGAATTAGAAGACAAGGTGGAGAGAGCCATCTACTATCTAAGCAATAAGATGCTAGAGTACGAAACCCGCTACACTTCGCTAGAAAAGGCTTGCTTAGCTTTGGTATGGGCTACCAGGAAGCTGCGGCACTACCTGTTAGCTCACTCTGTAATGATGGTTTCATGACTTGATCCCATCAAATATCTTTTCGAGAAACCAGCACTTACGGGTAGGCTAGCTCGTTGGTTGCTGTTGCTCTCCGAATTTGATCTAAAGTATGTAACACGCAAGTCGGTCAAAGGAAGAGCAGTGGCAGAGTTCTTAGCCGACCATCCAGTGGAAGGGGGTGAAGCAGTCGAGTACTTATTCCCAGATGAGGCCATTTTGCATATCAATGACGAAACTTGGATGATGTACTTTGACGGAGCATCAAATCAATACGGGTATGGGATAGGAGTGTTGCTGATAGCACCCGACAATTCCCGTATCCCTCTAGCCTTCAAACTCTGATTCAAAGTCTCGAACAACGAAGCAGAATATGAGGCGTGCATTGCTGGTCTAGAAGCAGCCCTGGAACTAGGGGCAAGACGGTTGGACGTCATTGGGGACTCAAACCTTGTTATATCTCAAGCTAAAGGAGACTGGAAAGTGAAAGAGGAAAAGATGATGATGTATCACCAGACCTTGGACTTGCTGATTCCTTGGTTTGAGAAGCTAAGTTTTACTCATCTACTAAGAGAGAACAACAGGTTCGCAGATTCATTAGCAACTCTATCTTCTATGATAGACATCCCGTGTGGTGTCCGGATGCGTCCAGTCATCATCGACCAGAAATGTGCACCTGTCTACGAGTCGATTGCCGCTATAGATGAAGTTCAGGATGAAAACCCCTGGTATTACGACATCTGGAACTTCTTGGAGACAGAAGCATACCCGCCAGGGGTCAATGCCAAAGACAAAAGGGCAATCAGAAGAGTGGCCGTTCAGTTCATCATCTGTGGGGGTAAGCTGTATAAAAGGGGTCATCTAGGAATGCATAAACTATGTGTTGATGCCGAAGAGTCAAAGCGTCTGATGGAAGCCATCCACGGGGGAGAATGCGGTGCTCACATGAATGGGGTAATGTTAGCACGAAAGATCCTCAGACAGGGGTACTACTGGTCCACCATGGAGGAGGATTGTATTGGTTTTGTCCGGCAATGCCACAAATGTCAGATTCATGCAAATCGCATGAACATTCCGCCGTCTAAGCTGTACAACATGACTTCGCCATGGCCATTTTCAGTCTGGGGAATCGATGTGATCGGGGCTGTCACCCCAAAGGGGTCGAATGGGCATGAGTTCATCTTGGTAGCGATAGATTATTTCACAAAGTGGGTTGAGGCCCAATCTTACGCAGTGTTGAAGGCTTCACACGTCGCAAAATTTATCAGAAACAACATCATCTGTCGCTACGGGGTCCCAAACGAAATAATTTCAGACAATGGTTCCCATTTCAAGAAGGAGGTGATTGATTTGTTGGAGAAATACAATGTGGCTTTTCATAAGTCATCTACCTATCGGCCGCAGACCAATGGAGCGGTTGAGGCCGCCAACAAGAATATCAAGCACATACTATAGAAGATAGTGGAAACCTACCGGGACTGGCCAGATAAGCTGTCGTTCGCTCTGTGGGGCTACCGGACTTCAATCAGAACTTCTACTGGGGCGACTCTGTACTCATTGGTTTATGGGATGGAGGCTGTTCTGCCTATTGAGATTGAGGTCCCGTCATTACGAGTATTGGCTGAGTGTCAGGTAACCGAAGCGGATTGGCAACAGAGCAGATTTGAGGAACTCGTGCTCTTTGATGAAAGAAGGCTGAAAGCACTGTACCATGTCCAAGGATATCAACGCAGAATTGCCCGGGCTTTCAACAAGAAGGTTAAGTCTAGAAATTTAAAAGAAGGAGATTTGGTGCTCAAGGACAACTGAGCTCCCATCCACGACCCAAGGAGCAAGTTCAGACCCAATTGGACTGGTCCCTACATTATCAAGTCAATCTGGTCAGGTGGAGCTGTGGTTCTGATGGATCTAGATGGCTTGGAGTTCTCACAATCGATCAATATGGACAAGTTGAAGAAATATTACCCTTGAGAGGCTCGCTAGGCCGAAAACCCGAAAGGGCGACCTAGGTAAAACTCAGAGCACAGAAAATTTGAAATCATAAAAACTGAGCTCGCAAGGTTGAAAACCCGCAAAGAGCGGCCTTGGCAAAAGTTAGAGCGTAAAAGGAGAGTGAAAATACCCGAGCGAACCTGAGCCTGAACTACGTAAGGCTTGATTGCTATCTTTGGGATACGTAGGCAACTTCATCTTGAAGTTCAGCCATAAACTTTTCCCCGATCAACTTTGTCCATTTTGATCATCTCAGTCATCTTTTTCCATCAGCATTCATCGCAATCTCCAATACAGTGCTATTCAGACTAGGGGCAACTTTCTGTTGCCACGCAGTGCCGCAGTACCATTCAGACTAGGGGCAACTTTCCAGTTGCTAGGATCCGGGGTTGTGCATCTCAGTGAAAAATCTCAGGCGTGCCCAGTTCTGATCCATATCGAAAATAGTTTTAAAAAGTTTTAATAAAAGTTGACTTTGTTCAAATTAATCTTTTTTTACAACAAGGACCATTTTTGGACCCAAGTGGAAAATTTTCAGTACCACAACTTTCAATTTCATTGATTTCAAAACAGAGTTCTCTTGCTCTTACATACAATTGGAGTTGCTTTTTATTACACTCATAAAGAAAACTTGAAAGTACAGATAAAGCAATAAGTCCGGGGCATAGTCAAGTCAGGTGTCCCTGCGCCTCCTCCCGGAGCTAGTCGAAGCCTCTGATGCCAAGCTAGGCCCATTCTATGCCTCTTCATTGAGCCAATCCTAGCACTCGTCAGAAAAAGTGCAACTGAAAGTGGGAGCAGGGGCCAGGAGCTCTCTAGTCCTCCATGCTGTGGCATATCGGGCAAGCTGTGCGCCTCGGACCGGAAAACCACCCGGGTACTCAATCCCCTCTGGCGGGCAAGTTTGATCATGGCCAAACTGGTGCTGGAACCGGAACGGAAAATAGAACACACAGTGAGTCAGACTAATCAGCTGGACCCCAGTCTGCCGGGACATGCTATAGCTCATTGCCGAAAAATTGAGCCAACGACAGTGCCAAGCAATGCGGTCAGCAGACAAATTGCACATCCAGTTGAACCACCATCTCTCATCAAGCGCATCAACCAGGCGTTGCCGAAAGAAGTAGCCGCGGGCTGAGTAGGCAGGGCAAGAGTCCACAACCTACAGTTTATCCATCAACCATACCTGGGGAGGGATGAAAAATGAGAGAATAAAGAATAGAGAGATGTGCGATGAGAGAACAGTGAGACAAGGGTTCTGTGAGAAAAACCAAGGCTGAGGGCCGAGTGATGCGAGCAAATACATATGTGAGATTGGGTGGGAAACATTACCTGCAGCAGTAGTGGACTCCCCGCAAATCTGGTCGTCTCCTGATGGTGGAAAGCGTCCAAGCCCATCAGTGTTTCAGCCAACGCCATAGCAATACAGCTCTTCCCTTCCTTCAAGCCCTGAGCAATTTCAATCAAACGGATGCTGGGTCCACCCAGGCCCGGGGCAAGCAGGAAGTGAGATAGCATGCACAAGTAGAGCGCATGTTGTCGGAAACCTTGCCAGTGGTGATCGTTGCGGTCACCGGCACCAGAAAAGCGATGGATCAAACCGAGGATATCTAGTTCCCTATTACAGATCAGCGATCGAGCATCATGCACGGTAAGTCCGCACATCCGCCCTAAAGCTTGGGCATGGCCAAAGCGGAACTGAGGCAAGATCTCTTCCGAACGTTCAGACTCTATCAAAACTTGAAAATCTTCAAAAGTTGGACATACCTCTTGCCCGCCAAAGCTAAAGACGTGCGTCACGGGGTTCCAGAACCTTGCCGCGGCATGGAGGAAAGGAAGGTGCAGTGGAGTACCACTCAGCGTGAATAGTGCCTTCAAGCCGAAACCCCGGAAGTTCAACTTTTCCGAGCCATCTAAAGAAGAGATCCAAGATGTGAGATTTTCTGTGAGAAATGCCTCCATTTTTTGTGCAAAGGAGTGATAAAATGAATGAGTCCCGAAGTTAGAGCTTTTAAAGAGGAGAAAACACTATTCGGGGGACACGTGTCAAAAAGTTGGTGGTTACTGGATTAAGTGGCCGGCCGGCCACCTTTTCTAGCAGGCTGGCCACATTTTTTCCCCTACATACAAAAAGCTAGCCGCCCGGCCCCCAAAAGTGGCCGGCCATGCTCCCATGTGTGTCCTTGGCCCTGTTTTACCCCCCGGGAGGAAGTTTCAAGCATTTCCATGCAACGGGTATGTCAAAGGCCTCCATTTCCCTCTATTTCGGGTGCATTCTGTTGCCCAGATCGTCCGAAGCACACTCTGTTTTGTTAAAGTTTTGTTTATCAAGTTGTTGTTTTGCTTATCGAGTTGTTGTTTTGCTTATCGAGTTGTTTGTCGAGCTGTCGTGTTTTCGTGTGTTTGAGTTGGTACTTTTTGTTTAAGCAATTTTCTTATTAAGTTTTGTTTATTAAGTTGTCAACACTGTCGTATTTTGCTTATCGAGTTGTAAACTTGCTGAGGTTTTGTTATATCTTAGTAAGTTAAGTTATTGTGTCGGTTCACTACCTGACTGGGCAAATGCACAATGCACATTTTCATTCAATCTCATTATGGTGCAAAACGATGCGATATGATGCTAAGAGTTTAAAATACAACACTTTTTTCGAAAGATGTTTCATTCCATCATGCTTTATTTTGCAAACAAAGGGCACAAGTTTTACAAAAATAAAAACTTCCTAATAATGTACAATGTGCTACAACTACTAGCGAAAGGTAAATAAAACAGGGAACCGTAACATCAATGCTCTCAAGAGCGGGAATAAGAGGCCCTTTTCATCCTCTTCTGCGGAATAGCCTCTGTACCCCCATCACCGTCCGAGTCGGAGCTGTCATCCTCAGGATCCCCCTTAGCCTTGCCTTCACTCCCGGAGCCAAGACCGAAGCCCTCGTCTCTGTCAGCAGATGTCTTTGACTGACGATCTGCAACATCCTCCTCCTCATCCTCATCGGGCTCCGCCTCTATAATATGTGCCCTGCATCTGCAAGATGATCCCTCTCCTCGAGCTCCTCGAAAAGGCCTGGATGGCCTAGCTCCTCGAGAAGGCCTGGATGGCCCAGCTCCTCGAAAAGGCCCAGATGGCCCAGCTCCTCAAAAAGACCCAGATGGTCCGCCTCCTCGAGAAGGCTCATGTGGCCTAGCCTGCGGCTGAGCATATACTGGAGGCATCTGAAAATGAAAAGTGCAATATATCAGCTAAAACATGTACATCAGATGCAGATACAAGAGAACTACATGAAGTGGGTACATGTAAATACAGTGTGTAAGTGGGGTGTGTGTTAGATGTGCTCTACACAAATAGCCTATTAATGCAGTAAAATGTCCAAAATCAGCATGTGATCAAAAGTACAATGCTGGAAAACTAAAGGGTACCTGGAAGCCCATGATGGACAACTGCGCTTCCCTCCACAGGACCATCCCCTCAAGTGAGGCTACCATCTCGAGCACCTGATCCATGTACTCAACAAGGGGCTGTAGATGCAAAAAGCAGGGGTATCAATAAAGGAATGAGTGACTAAGTATCTGAGTAGTGAATTAAAGCTGTAAAACATACCGGTGGTGAGTCAGGGTCTCTGATGTAGCGGTGGCCAGGTACTGGAGGCTCTATTGGGATAGGAATCGGAGAGGTAGTCCCATATTGCCACCCCATCAGCTCAGTCGGCATATCCGGCCATCCAGGATGATGATAAGTCGGGGGAATCGGGGAAATAAATCCGCGCCCGCCTCTGGATGTACCAGCCCCGCTGGTGGAAGGAGCGTCCGCAGCACGAGCCTGGGCCTGACTCGAAGATGGCATACTAGCAGGCCTCATCGTCGGAGTACGGACTCCCGTTAATGGAGGCATCAGGTATATGTGACGGTAAGTAGTATAATCCCCCTCCTCAAGATAAAGCAAAGCATCAGTACCCAGCATAGCATTAACAACATCCCGAGAAGAGAGCCTATCAGCAATCCGCATCTTGACTGGGGGTGTTGAGGGAGGGTCCTGAGAAATATAGCCCCATACCTGACGCAAGAAGCGCTCCCCCAGAAACCAGGCTCTACCAACTGGCCCCTCGAATAGGATCCTGTACTGGGAGGCACCCCGCCCTTTAGCAAACTGGTATCGGAGACCCTCACCAAAGGGTACCCAGGGCTCCCATGTAATCTGCGGGTAACCAATCAATCAGAAATCGGGAAGGTACAAGACCAATCAAAGATGAAAACACAAAGAACTGAGAGTTCTGAAAATACCTCTGTCGACCGTACTGTGTCGAAATACTGCCGTAGATAAATGAGAGACTCCCGGGGTCTTGGCTGGTGCTGGCCCTCAAATACGAGTGAGTACGGGGTCACGAGGGGCCCCTCCACCACCATCTCTGGGGCTAATATCGAGAAGTACGCATAGACCCATAACTGTGGAAAACAGTGCAGAATGTAAAGGCAAAGTACTAAGGGCAAAATACAGTGTGTAAAGTATGCCGTGTGTGCAGTGTACAAGTAATGAGGAGCAGAAATATAAATCAAAAGGGTAGAAAGTACCTCCCAGGCTCTCCAGTAACCACCAAACAAATCCCCCCGCCCGCGGGAGGTCGCGCTCATATAGCAGTAAAGGGTAGCCAAGCCGGCGCCACCCCAGTCATACCGTCTGACCTGTGATAGGTCCACCAAGGCGCTCAACAGATACAGCCCAACAGTGTTCCCCCTGTCGGCAAACAAAGTGGTCCCAAAGAGGAACATTAGAAAACCACAGGCATACTGTGCTGCCTCCTCAAGAGTCTCGGGCTCCATCTCCACCCTCCGAAAATGGGAAGAGAACCAAGTGTATCGGACTCTGCCCGAAGCTCTATCAACAGGCGGGTGAGCCCCCAGTAAATATACCCAAGCAGCCTCCCACTGGCCCATGTCCTCGTCGTAAGGGATGGGCCAACCTCCCACGTCGAGGCCAGTCAACACAGCAAAGTCGAGCGGGGTCATAGTCAAGTCCCCCGTGGCGGAAAAATGAAAGGAGTTGGTGGTGTCCCACCATCTCTCTACCAAAACTGCCATCAACGTCCTCTTGGTGGGACAACGAGAAAGCCCGGTACAGAAGGGCCCAAACCCTGCCAAATCAACCAAATCCCGGACAGCCTCCGGAAGCTCGGCGTACCAATCTCTAGCTACGGTGGAGCCGTATCCCCGCACAGTGCGAGAAGTCACCTGCATTCAGAATGAATACACGCTTCAATAAAATGAGTGAGCTGTGTGCAAATAAAATGAATGAGTTGTGTGCAAATGAAATGAATGAGCTGTGTGCAAATGAATGGGCTGTGTGCAAAGTAAAGTGAATGAGCCGCGTGTTCAGATTTCAAAGTGTAAGCTGTGTGCTAGAAATCAGTGTTTGGGCTGCGTGTTCAACTCTCAATCAGTGTGTGCCGTGTGTTCACCTTTGGTTCGAACTGTGTGTTCAGAAAATCAGTGTTTGGGTTGTGTGTTCAAAACTCAATCAGTGTGTGCCGTGTGTTCAACTTCAATTCGGACTGTGTGTTCAGAAAATCAGTGTTTGGACTGCGTGTTCAAATCTTAACCAGTGTGTGCCGTGTGTTCACCTTCAATTCGAACTGTGTGTTCAGAAAATCAGTGTTTGGGCTGCATGTTCAACTCTCAATCAGTGTGTACCCGTGTGTTCATCTTCAATTCGGACTATGTGTTCAGAAAATCAGTGTTTGGGCTGCGTGTTCAAATCTCAACCAGTGTGTGCCGTATGTTCACCTTCAATTCGAATTGTGTGTTCAGAAAATCAGCGTTTGGGCTGCGTGTTCAACTCTCAATCAGTGTGTACCGTGTGTTCACCTTCAACTTGGGCTGTGTGTTCAGAAAATCAGTGTTTGGGCCGCGTGTTCAAATCTCGATCAGTGTGTGCCGCGTGTTCACCTTCAATTTGAACTATGTGTTCAGAAAATCAGTGTTCGAGTTGTGTGTTCAAAACTCATTCAGTGTGTGCCGTGTGTTCACCTTCAATTCAGACTGTGTGTTCAGAAAATCAGTGTTTGGGCTGTGTGTTCAAAACTCAATCAGTGTGTGCCGTGTGTTCACAATCAATTTGTGGGCTAAGTGTTCAGAAACTCAAGTGATTGAACCGTGTGTTCAGAATGTAAACAGAATGCACGAAAAATGCAGAATATGTTGCAGAAAAGATAAAAACGAAGTAAATACCTCTCGTGCCTCATGAGAGAGGTGATACTCTGGCTCCCGCAGAAGGAGATCCCCGGGTGCTCGCTCATCAAAGCCAGTGAAGTGATGGAAAACAGCTCGCGGAAGAATGTGTGCTGGTGGGTCGCACCTCTCGGGTATGAAGGGTCGAACCCTCGGAGGCAGAGCCATAATATCGGGATCACCTCCGGCATCCGCAGGACCTCCACCGTGAGGAAAATGACCGGCCATTTCAGAAAATCTGCAAAAATGAGCAAAAATTGGAAAAAGTCAACAAAAATCAACTACCGGGAAATGAAAAAGTCAACAAAAGTCGACTCCTGAGAAAATCTTCCAAATGTTGAGATAAACTCACCTCAAGTGGCGAAAATGAGAAAGAAGCACCGAAATCAAAATTTAATCGGTTCAAAGTGCTTAAAACTAAAAGTTTTCGCGAAAACAACTTGCGTGGGACGTTGGAAAACGCGTATAGAACTCAGATCTGAGGAGGAAAATGGTTTGGGAAGCTAGAGGAGATGATTTCGGAGCTGAGGTTGTGAGCTCAAAATGTTTGGTCGAATGGTTTTAAAGAAAAAGAGGTGAAAAGACAAAAATGCCCACAGTTTTGGACAAATGGCCGGCCGGCCACCTTTTCAGGCTTGCCGGCCATCTCCTTTTTGAAAACTGGCCGGTGGCCTCCCCTAGGAAATAAAACTGGCCGGTGGTGTTCTCCACACCCCCCAAGCTCTCTGCAAATTTTGAGGAAGATTGGAGTTCCCGGGACCTGAAAAAGTACAAGAGAAGTGCACTTTCTATCGCGAAATCGCTCCGTCGGAACTTCAGCTTCAACTTCTGACGTGTGTCTCATCATTACTCATCAAAATCAAGGTGTATCCTTTTGAACATGTTGTAACCTCTCCGGGAGGTGAACTGGAGGCCACGATCGAGTCGTCCTCGCCGAAACGCGCATTTCCTTGCTCGCCGTTTTGTGACGAACACGCATCCTGATTTGCGTTTGTTCTGCATTATTGTGCATCTAACTTGCATTCTCATGAACATACTTTCATTGTTATGCACGTCTCTTTGATATTACCATGCCTCTGTGTTTAAAGCTCGTGTTATCATGCACACTCCTTTCTCGCATTGCGATGCACTCACCCACCGACACCGCGCTTGTCGAACTTTCGATATCGCATTGAACATATGTTATTAGCATGTTGTGCTTGTTGAGTTTCTCTCTTTTGCAGGCACGATATTGTATGTACGGTTCATTTGAAGCTGGTGTGACCAGACGAATCGCGCAGGTATCGTATCTTCTCCGTGTGAGATGTGACGAGAATTGAATAATTCTCCGTATTCCTAACTGCATGAAATGTAGTTGTTGCTTTGCATTCTTGCTTAAAACTGTTGCATCTGTTTGCGAATATTTGCTTCATTACAGCTTGATGCGCTTGCATGAACATCAAGTTACATTTGGCCTTGTGCATATCATTTTGCATTTTGCCCCTTTGCCTGTGGGCACACCTTTGTTTATCTCGCCTGTTTGTCTAAGTCTTCGGCCTTGTCAAAAATGGGTCGTCTCTGGGCTTCGACATTCACTCCCGTCACTTATGACTTTCGAGTTCTGTCAAAGAGGGGCAACTGTAGACACCCCATTTTTGACCGACCTTAAGACTCAGACGTCACCGATTGGGCGCTTGGTGATGTTGCATATCGTGCTCGTCTAGAGGTTTTAGAGTCTCGGCCGTGAGCCTTGCCTCCGGACTTCCGGGCTTTTCTGTGCCTTGCCTCGGTTTGCGAACCAGGCTCGGTTTTCTCTGTTTCTCTTCCCAAAGGGAGGGAGAGGTCTCGTAGATCATCTCTCGGTGGCTGCGGGCTACATTTCGTGGTCGTAAGCCATTTTGTCCATTTCGGAGTTCGGTTCCCGGTTTTCGGAGCCGTCAGGCCGAGTGCCTCGGTTCGGGACCGCCTAACCACCTCCGTTTGCTCCGGTTTTTGGCTTGCATCTTATTTACTCCCTTTTAAGGAACACTGAGGTCCAAGAGACCCACTTCGTGGTCAAACAGCACTCCTGGTGCCTAACAGTCGGCTTTCGGGGCTCCGGGCTGCGCGTTTCGGCCCCCGAACCTTCATTTTGCATCGATTTTGGTTCATTTTTGGCAGGGACCTCTGTTTCATTGCTAGGACTGTCATAGAAGGAGGGAGGCCAGTAATTGTTCTGTCAGCCAACTTTATCCCTTCATCGCCCTCCGTCGCCCGTTTTTTCTCACTTCAAAGCCAATGTTGGCCACCCTTGGGCCATTTTCTTGCACCCTAAACCCCATATTTGTGATGTACACATCTGGGAGGCCACCAATATTTGGTGGCCGGCTAGTAATTGCTTTTGAACCTTTTGAACCCCTTTGAAAAGTGGGTTGTTCTCTCTCCTGGTTCACTGTTTCCAGTTTTTGACCACATGGCAGTGTTGAGCACACATGGGAGGCCACCAATCTGTGGTGGCCGGCCACTAATTACACTTGGCCTTTTTGACCTTTGGCCGGCCGGCCATGGGGAGGGCCGGCCGGCCACCTTCAAACCCAATAACCAGTCGGCCTTGCTCCTTGCTGCAGGTACATTTCAAATATGCATCTCTTTTCCTTCCAGATTTTGTATCTGGGGGGCTTTTTTTTTGGGGGGAAACTTGAATTCATTTCCCCTACATTTTCCCCCCCTTTTCTCCCCCTCTTTTGCCTATAAAACCAGCCTCCCAGCTCTGGTTGAAGGGTTAGAAAAACCACCTTTGAGCTCCCATATTGTGATGGTGTTTGGGAAGTGAGTTTTTATGTAGATTTTATTAGATGTAGGTTTTTATGAGATAAAAAATTTTTGGTGTTTGGGAAGATAGTTGGGTTTTTATGTGGTTGGATGTGATGTTTGTGAGAGAAAAAGTGAAATAATTATGGGGTTGGATGTGATATTTTGTTTGGATGTGTTTTTTTTGGTTTTGCAAAACTTTGGGAACTTGCTTCGCAGACACCACCTGTATCTCTCTCCCTCTACACTTCCAAGCTTCAAAACCTTCTAAACCTACACCATTTCTACACCACCACCTAGCACCACACCACCACTCCATTCCAGCAGCTTGGAGGGTCTTCTCAGAGCTTAGGAGGCACCTTTTCTCAAGCCAAGAAGTGTTGAAGTTTGGTCTACAAGGGTAAGCAACATTTCCCCTCTTTTTAAGCTTATTTTTGCATCCTATCTAAGCCCTTTGTGCTTGCATATTTGGGCTCCGACCCTAACTAGAAATAGGCTTATTTTGAGCCATATTCCATGTTTGATTCAGGGCCTCTCACTGTTTGAGGCCTCCTTATTGCACTTGCTTCATTATCTCCCTAATATGCCATTTTTTTGCACACTATTTTTGGCTTATGAATGAACTGTTTTGAGGCATGCTATAAACTGTAAAGTAGTTTATTTTGAGCCCTTATTCAACATTGTTGAAGGGCTCATCACTGTTTGGGCCCCACTTTTGTCACTTGCCTTTATATCCCTCTTTTAGCCCCATTTTTGCATGATTTGTTAGCCTCTTGTGCCTCTGTCTTTGGGCTCTGGTCCGAACTAAAAATGGCCTTATTTTGACCCCCTATTCATGTTTCATTAAGGGTCTTTTATTTTTTGAGGCATCCTTTTTATACTTTGTGTTATAGCTCTCTTTCTTGCCTTATCTTGCATAGTATTTTGAGCATACTTGTACACTGTTTTGGGTTTGATCATCAACTGTAAAAAGTCATATTTTAGGTCCCTCTTCAACTTTGTTGAAGGACCTTCATCTGTTTGGGGCCAGAATGCATCACTTACTTCTTTGTCCTCCTTTAGGCCCACTTTTTGCATGAGAGTTTTTCCATACTTGTGTCTATTTTTGTGGTTTGTAGTAAACTGTAAAACATCATATTTTGGGCCCCTATTCAACATTGTAGAAGGGCCCTTCTCTATTTAGGGTCAGAAGTTTCCACTTGCTTCATTATCTTGCTTTCGGGGCCCTTTTTGCATGCTAGTTTAGCCCCGTTTGCGTTCGCTGTTTGGCCTTACTTAGAACTGTAAATATGCTTATTTTTGGGCTGTATTGATTTTGTCTTCACATCCCATGCTTGAATAATGCATGCATTGCATAGTCATAGGTCATTCGGTATGCCTAATTTCATGTTTTGGGACCTATTCCATGCATCGGATGTCATTTTGTCATCTTTCGGGGCTGTTTTGCATCATTTATTGCCTCTGAAATTTGCATGCTAGTATGCCGTATTCCATGCTTTTCCATATCATGTTAGAGTGGCATTTCGTGCCTTAGGGTCAGTCCTTGGTTTGTGTGCACGTGTGTACGTATTTCGAGTGTCTCATTTTCATCTAATGGCCTCTTATGTGAGTGTGGCTGAGGCCCACTTGTGTTAGTGTAAGTCCATATTGCATTGTGTATGCCATTTCATCCCATAGCATTGTGTATGCTAGGTTGTATGTTAGCGCATTGTGTATGCCATGTTACCCCGTGCATCGTGTATGCCATTTCATAGCATTGTGCATGTTAGGTTGTATCTTAGTTGCATTTCATGCATGTCATGCATATTGCATTGTGTTCGGGATAGGAGTTAGCCCGGGCACGGGAAACGAGGGGCGTTTCGTACTCCGAGTGACGGAACGTGTCTCAATTCCCCAGTCACCGACACTCCGGATTATCCATGATGGAGTTAGGTTTTAGTTGAGTTTTCATGTGCATTCATTCCATATCAAGTTGTGCAATTCGATTCCTCGGCCATTATGCATCGATATGCGTGATTGGTGGCACGAGGATCGAGGCATGCATATATTTGTGAAAATACATTGCCATGCCCTTTTCCTGCTCTCTGTTGCAGCAAATCAAGAATCAGCAGTCTTCCGAGGCTTGGCGCGCTTTCCAAAAACCATTGCAAAACAGAGGCTAATTGGGGCATCACAGTGGATTTCCGCGCGAAGGCAACCCGGACATGCATCATTCATCATCTGAAGAAGAGTCAAGACAGTCCATGGCTTGTATGCCAGTTTATTCTTTTCTTAGTTAATTTGTTAATTAATTAGGAATTTGTACATATTTTGGACTGTATTATTTATTTGGACTGTACTATTCGGGACTGTATATTATTCATTCGGACCCTCTGCGCGAGGGCATAATTGTAATAAGTGTGCGTGTGTGTGATGTATGTCTTCCAACCCCACGTCTTTCTTCCCTTTTATTTATCTGCTTATGATGGTTAGATTAGGGCATGTTTCAATTAGCATCTAGTATGATAGCATGTTTGCATTCATTCATCTGTTTTGCATGCACCGGGCTCGGCGCATCATACTAACTGCATTTGTACTTCAATTCCGAGTTGAATACTTGATAACTGTTGCATCTCATATGCCATGTTTAGAATAGCCGAGCCTGCTATAGTTGCATTTTTGCATGTGTTGCATTAGGCACTTCTGTATACTTAGGATCATGCATGGATTTCTAATCGGTTTCTGTTTTGGCTTGGAGTACTCGGTGAGTTTTATGCTTTAGCATCCTTGCATGCGTGTGAGTGACTGCCATGAATAGCATGCTTACCATGAGGCTATTTGCTTATGTGATATAACTGCCTGAATGCCTGTGGGTGAAGGTTGGGTTATTTGGATTGGAACAATTCATCAAATGTTTGTTTTAAGCCCACTAGACAGTGGCAAAATCATGTTTTCTAAGCCCACCCGAGTGTGGCAAAATCCGCATTTTAAGCCTACTTGCGAGTAGCAAACCATTTTCACAAACAAACATGAAGTGTTTTATTCCAATTCAGACGACTCAGTCTATACTTGTATACTGTGCGCATCACATAGTAAATCTAGGCTAATAACCGGAATAAGAGCGCACAATGTTTTCAAAATTAGATATCATGGTTAGTAGAGGCCGGTCTTTGATCGGGCGAGCGGGGGTGCTCACGAAGTGACCTTTCCCAATCGTACCCAAGTTCCCGAGCCGAGGCAACTTTGGTGATGACGGACATGTGGCCTTAGGCAAACGAGTCAGGGTTTCCTAAATTTCCCAAAAATAAAATATTTAAGTGGCGACTCTGTATCTGGCAAAGCAGTCCATGTTTGGCACTTCTTTTCTAAAAATCTGTTTTCTCAAAACGATTTGCCGGATTTGGACTCTTTGGTTCAAGATTAAGAACTGTGACAAAAATCGAGTCCGAGCTACAGCGAGGTCCCCCGCGGGCCTGTTACACTCACCCTGTACTAACTTCAGTTTATTTGTAACATTACCAAATACCTCCACATTCCAACTTTTAAGACAAATTTTCAAATACTTAAGCTTATGTGCCAGTATAAACCCAACCCAACCCACAATAATGACCTCTTCCCATTTAGACTCCCAGAAACTTCTAAGGTTTTTATGCAAGAACCAAGCATTTAGTACCCTAAAAGGTTTTGGGCCCCAATCCCTCTCATCCTCAATCACAAGAAGAGGACAGTGATCCGAGACCAATCGAGGCAAGCCCCATAACTTTAACTTGAACACCTCAAGCCATTTTGGATCTACTAACACTCTATGTATTTTGCTCCACTTCTCCCCAACAAAAGAATTGCACCAAGTAAATCTCCTTCCAAGTAAAGGTAATTCAGAAACCTCACACTTATCAATGAACTCATTAAATTCTTTCATGCATCTATCCCTCCTTGAGCACCCTCTCCTATCCCCAAGCTGTCTAATCTCATTGAAGTCCCCTCCTAAACACCAAGGGTCAGGAAACTCCTCATTCAATTTTAGTAAACAATTCCACAGCTTCCCTCTTGAGCCCACATCATTCGGTGCATAAATGTTAATAATAGCACAATTGAACTGATAAAATAAAGTACCTGATAATAAGATGAACCTTCTATTACTGCAGCAGTCCTTCACTTGGAATACATCTGGGTCCCATATACACAATAAACCCCCTGCCGAGCCTATAGCATCCACCACCATAAACTCCATTTTGGCTCTGACCCATACAGATCTGACATCTTCCTCTGAAAACTCTGATTTTTTTGTCTCTTGGAACAGTACCATGTCTACATTTCTCTCCTTTAAGAGCTTCTTAACTTTGCCTCTCTTCTCCTTCCTTCCCAACCCTCTAACATTCCATGAAATCAGCTTCATAATAAACCATTTTTACACCTAAACTACCCCCCGCTAGTGTACTTTTATACCCCAGCTTTCTTCCCCCCTTCAATACGCTCCAAATCCTTCAATTCAAGATCCACTATTTCCTTTACCACTTCAGCTCTCTTACCATTAAACTGCATTCCGAGAATTTCTCCCATTTTTACGGTTGCTTCAGCTTCATTCAGTATAAACCTCCCTTTATCGACTCCACCCTCTATTGAAGCAGATAGAGACGTTGCCGCCACTGCTGCACGCCAAGCTGCTGCCTTATGCATGGCTCTACTAGTTGACGCACCTCTGCTCCCATACTTTCTCAACAACTCGAAGGGTCTTCTCCTTAAAATGTTCTGATTATCTTTTCTCCTACTATTACTCCTCTCCTTTTCCTTTTCCTTCCCCTTTCTACGTCTTGAAATCTTATTACTTGGCTCCTTCTCTTGGGCTTCAGAGAGGCTTGACAATCTCCCACAATACCCTACTTCAGCAGAGTTAATTCTTTCAGCTGACTCCTGCTGCCCCAGCCCAGTTTGTATTGGCCCCAGCCCAATTTCTGCTTGACACAGCCCACCCACCTGTTGTAATATATTAGTATGGCCCAAGACTACTTCTATATTCACACCTGGCCTTTCAAGGCTAGACCCTCCAAGACTTCTAACAAAACCTGGCGTGCACACTTGGTTCTCCACACTCTCACTGACAACCGTCTCCTCCGTAGAGCCGATCCTCTGGCTTCGCACTTCCATCATTTCTTTACAGGCCTCATCACTCATTACTTTGCCCCCATCACTTCGAGCCACATTTTCCACCTCCTTCCTCACACTACAACCACTTGGTCTGATTTCTTGGTCCACCCCATAGCCAACCTCTAGGTCAGCCGCTGACTCATCCTCCATGCCAGCAGCATCATCTTCTTCTTTACTGCAATTTCTATCCTCATCTTGTCCTCCCACCACATTTGAACTCCCCAACTCATCTACAACTTGCTGCTTATGACATCTACATGTAAATTTCAGAGTTCTCACGGTTACCACCTGCTCTTCGCATACTCTTACTGGAAATACCATACCTCTGCATTCCAGTTTCACAACTGAGTTTATGGGATCCATCCATTTAGTGGAGACCTTCATCTTAGCACACACAAAGGATAGTGGTTGGCTCATATCACCTTCAAAACACAGCACCTGCCTCCAGATCCCACCTATCTTACTGAGATTAGCACTATTCCACAAATGTAATGGAATTCCATAGCAACTTAACCATACACATCTTTCCTGCTCCAGTACCTGCCCAGATTGTCCTTCAGCAATATCTTCACACCAATCCGAGATCAGTTCCGTAATCACTGATAATTTCAATGCCCTCTCCTCCTTAGATTTAAACGTAATTACCACATCTCTTCCCCCACTTTCCCTCACCATGATATCCTCCACTCCTATTGCTGCCAATTCCTTTTTCAGACTAACTTCAGCAAATTGGGCCTTCAATCTTACAATGATACTCTCAAACAACCAGCCATTTCCTGCCTCCTCTGCCTTTAGTAGGATGTTCCCTATTTCCCCTGTCATTTTTCCTTCCACAGCCTCTGCATAGGATCTTCTATCTCTGATGCCACAAGCTCCAGCTCTAACCACTCCAGCTTGAACCGCGGTTGCTACTGATCTCTGAACTTGATTTTTTAATGGTAGCCTTACATCTTTAACACCTCCCTTTTCCTTCACATACTCTGCGTGGTTAACCCTTAATGGTCGATCGTCCACCCACAGGCCATTTGCCTTCTGTACAGCTATCTTGGCTGCTACATAGCAATTAAATCTCACAAAGCCAAACCTCGTGTTAGAAACCTTCCGTCTCTTCTGCGGTATGAAAACGTCTAACACCACTCCAAACTTTGTAAACAGATTGAACAGCTCCTTGGGGTTCAACGATGCTGGAAGGTTGTCCACAAACACGGTGAACACGCTTACATTTCCCCTCGACCTCCATGGGCCTGATCTTCCTCTACTCTTCATGACTGGTATCCACCCCCCTGCCATGACTGTGAAGATCGATCTGCAAATGATTAACTGAGGCAATTGAGCTCCAATTTGGATGTTGTTGTTCCAGAAATCGCCTTTCAAACGGAAATCGTCTTTTCAATCGGAAATCGCCCTTCCACATATTTACTATTTAGTGACTGCAGAGAGGCATAGTCCCAAATGAGAGGTTTATAGTTGGCGGTTCGCCTAACAATCGTTTGATCACAAGTCTGGTTCAAACTGACGCATCGAACGGTGCGCAGAGCTCGGCCATGATCAATGGAAGCAGCAGATTGTAATGATGCACAGCTTTGAGATGGTATCCTAGTTGAAGTGTAAAGAGAAGAGGTTGGAACTACAAGTTTAAGAAGAGCAAGAGCCATTGCAACGAGTTTCTAACAAAATTGCTGCTGATGCTGCTGTTGTGATTGTTTGGCTGTGAAACAACCTTTATTTAAAGGAAAGGAAATGGGTTAATTACACTTATTGTAATGTCATTTTGGCCTTTTCCCTTTTAATTATGTCAGCTAGTGTCTTACATTTTAAATTAAGCTATAATATCACACTTTTGTCCATTTATAATTAATATGATTGACGTAACTTGTCAAATTTGGTAAAAGTGACATTTTTTTTTTCTAATCAACATTTCTACATTTTTATCAAAATTACTTTAATCCTTTCACTTTCACTTTCATTAAAATTTTAATTTTCGTCAACTTTATTGACAGCAGATAGATAGAATGATAACATTGCAACTTGATTTAAAATATAAAAAGTTGACTATCAATCACAATTGAAAATAAATAGATCAAAATTAAGATTAGGATGAAAGTGTAAATGTGACAAGTGTAATTAACTCAAAAATAAAAAATAAAAATGATACATATATGCAGAAAGGGTTTATCCGATTTCATTACTACTGAATATAACATTATTACTCTTTTAAGAAAAAGTAAATTACATTTTATCCTTTATGTATCACCATTTTCTCATTTAGAAGTAAAAAATTATTTCTCTCCGTCACCTCCTCCATGCAAACCGAAGCAACACACATTCAAAAGAACTCTACTCACCTCCACCATTTTCTCATTTTATCCTTTCATTATTTCTTATTTTCTCACATCTTTCCTCTCCTCTTCTTCTTCTTCTTCTTCTGCTTTTTTTTTTTTTTTTTTGTTTTTTTTTTTGAGACTAAAAATATAAAAAATTGAAAGAATAATGTTAAAAATATTTTTCATATGATTAAATATTAATATTTTCATATGATTTCTCTCTCTCTCTCTCTCTCTCTCGGTAAATAATTTTTAAAATTTTTAATTTTTTTTTGTGTTTATTTTTTTAAATTAGTTTTTCTATTAAATTAAAATTTAAAAATTAAATTTCAACCAAACACATATGATGATAGGATGAATTGGGTTCACTACAAGAAAATGCAGAATTGGCGACTAAAATAAGTATTTTCGTTGCTGAAAGTAGTACAAATGGCGACTAAAATCAGTTTAGTCGCCAAACTTGAGCACTTTTGCCGACTAAAGCACTTTTGAATTTTAGTCGCCAAATATAGGAGTTTTAGCGACTGAAAAAATTTTAGTAGCTAAAAGGCATGGTTTTTGGCGACTAAAAGCATTTAGTCGCCAAAACCTATAACTATAGGTTTTGGCGACTAAAAAATACTTTAGTCGCCGAATATAGGTGTTTTACCGACAAACAAATTTTTTGTAGCCAAAAGTAAAGGTTTTTGGCTAGTAAAAAAAATTTAGTAGCTAAAAGTGGACAAATGGCGACTAAAACTGAGTTTAGTCGGCAAAAGTGGAGCTTTTGGCGACTAAAAATCAGTTTAGTCGCCGAAAGTTGTTTTTTTTGGGCGGAAATTAATGTATTTAGCAACAATACAACATTTAGTAGCCAAAAAGCATAGAATTGGCGACTAAAATTCATATTTAGTCGCCAAAAGTGCTCCCCTATTTTTTTAAGTAAATACTTTATTTTTTTCGTAAAATATATTAAATAAAAATAATTATTTATATATATATATTGTTTTCTATTAATATCGGTCAATATATTATATAAATAATATATGTTGCATTTATATTCATGTGATGTTCTTGTGGCGTAGTGGGGAGAGTGTTGGTAAAGGTTTACAGAGGCTGGGACATTAGTGGTTCGAAACCTGGGAGTAGCAAAGGCTGAATTTTTTTTTTTTTTCGGAAAAATGCTTTCAGCGACTAAACTGTTTCGTCGCCAAATGTGTTGTTTTGGGCGACTAATGAGTTTAGTTGGCGATTCATGACCTATTGGTGACTAAAATAGTTGTCGCTAAATGGATAATTTGAAAAAGTGGAATTGAGTATTGGCGACCAAAAGTTTGGTCGCTGAAGACCTCACTTTTTGCCAACTAAAACGTTTTTAGTCGCCAAAACCTTGGGCGACCATTTATTCGCGACAACACTGGCGACAAAAAAAATCAGTCGGGGAAGGTATAAAAGTGACTTTTGGCGACTAAAAGGTGATTTTTGTTGTAGTGGTTGATATTAATTGTGTGAATGTATTGGTTTAGACAGAGAAAATGAAGAGTGAAATGTTTGCCGGGTATGTATTATAAATATATTATTGTCCTGTGTAATAATGCAATGCAACATGTGAGGTAAAAGAGTGCTTGTATTGTATTGTATTGTATTTTTTTTATTATTTTTATTTGTATTACTTGTCCTATAATTATATGAGTGAGAGTGACCGCGTATGTTGCTTTATTAAATAAAAATGTCGTTGAAACAAAGAGATATATAAGTTAATGTAAATATATAAAGTCTTCATATACATATTTAAACAGCTTTGAGATAGTATCCTAGTTGAAGTGTAAAGAGAAGAGGTTGGAGCTACAAGTTTAAGAAGAGGAAGAGCCATTGCAATGAGTTTCTAACAAAGCTGCTGCTGATGCTCCTGCTGTTGTGATTGTTTGGCCGTGAAACAACCTCTATTTAAAGGAAAGGAAATGGGTTAATTACACTTATTGTAATGTCATTTTGGCCTTTTCCCTTTTAATTATGTCAGCTAATGTCTTACATTTTAAATTAAGCTATAATATCACACTTTTGTCCATTTATAATTAATATGATTGACGTAACTGGTCAAATTGGTAAAAGTGACATTTTTTTTTTCTCATTAACATTTCGACATTTTATCAAAATTATTTTAATCTTTACACTTTCATTAATATCCTAATTTTCACCAATTTCATTGACAGTAAATAAATAGAATGATGACATTGTAACTTGATTACTGTGAGGTTGATTACTGTTGGGTGTTCGGAGTTCATCTGTTGAATCTGTTATTCTGCTATGTTTGGAGTTCATCTGTTGAGTTCATGGTAAGAGGCAAGTGTTCTGTTATGTGATGTTCTGAGAAGCTTTGCATCTGTGTGAGGAACTGATATGTGTTGTAGTGTTGAATCTGCTTGTAGTCTGTGTATTCTGGGTTTTGGTGTGCTATATCTGTTGTGCAGTCTGCTTGTTCTGAAGCTTGTTTTGCAATCTGCTTCTGCTTCAGAAATGAGAAGGCTGTTCTGTGTCACTCGTTTTGTTCTGTTACTGCGATCATCTGAAGGCAAATGGATTGAATTGTACAGGTAGGCTGTGGCTTTGAACTTGATCAGAAATGGATGGCTGGTTTAGTGAGGATTGAATTGACCAGAAATGGGTAATGTCTACTTCTGTGTGAGGTTATGGCTCTGTGTTTAGTGAGGATTCTGCTTGGGATTGGCTCTGTGTTTTTGCTTCTGTTTGTTGTCCTTTCTCTTTCTCTCTTTTTGTTGGTTTCTCACCAACTTGCGCTTGGTACTTTTCTAGCCCCAAGCTCCTCTTTATTGATGTAATCTTCCATACTTTGTATGTTTCATCAATAAAGATTTTCTTTGCCGATAAAAAAAAAAAAAAAAAAAAAAAAAAAAAAAAAAAAAAAAAAACATTGTAACTTGATTTAAAATATACAGAATTGGCTATCAATCACAATTGAAAATAAATAGATCAAAAGTAAGAATATAATAAAAGTGTAAGAGAGATAAGTGTAATTAACTCAAAAAAAAAAAAAAAAAAGAAAGAAAAAAAGATACGTATGCAGAAAGGGTTTATCCGATTTCATTACTATTGAATATGACATTATTACTCTTTTAAGAAAAAGTAAATTACATTTTATCCTTTATGTTTCACCATTTCCTTATTTAGAAATAAAAAATTATTCGTCTCCATCACCTCCTCCGTGCAAACCGAAGCAATACACACTCCTCAAAAGAACTCTACTGAAGTCATAGATTTCTTATTTTCTCACATCTTCCCCCCCCCCCCCCCCCCCCCCCCCCCCCCCCCTCTTTTTTTTGGGTTAGATAAAAAATATTAAAAAAAACTTGAAAAAATAATGTTACAAATATTTTTCATGTGATTAAATATTAATATTTTCATATGATTTTTTTTGAGGTAGAAATAATTTTTAAAATTTTAAAATATTTTTTGTGTTTATTTTTTTCAAATTAATTTTAAATTAGTTTTTCTATTAAATTAAAATTTAAAATTTAAAAATTCAACCAAACACATATGATGATAGTATGAAGTGGGTTGATATTAATTGTGGGAAAATGTTTGAGGGCCACAATTTTTGTGGCCACAATGGCTCAAAACTACCAAAACGACGTCGTTTTGAGTGCAAAACATGCCAAAACGACATCGTTTTGACAGTTTTGAGCCATTGTGACCACAAAAATTGTGCCCTCTAGCATTGTTGTTAATTGTGTGAATGTATTGGTTTAGACAGAGAAAATAAAGAGTGAAATGTTTGTCGTGTACGCATTATAAATATATTATCGTCTTGTGTAATAATGCAATGCAAAACATGAGGTAAGAGTGCTTGTATTGTTATTATTGTTATTTATTTATTTTTTTCCTATTTGTATTACTTGTCCTATAATTATATGAGTGACGGTGACAACCAGGTTGTCTATGTGAATGAATAGTTATTAAATAAAAATTTCGTTCAAACAAAGAGATATATAAGTTAATGTAAATATATAAAGTCTTCACATACAAATTTAAGATATATTGTGTACTAGGTTGGTTTATTGCGAGTTTTTATTTATACACAACATAAATAATTTGGCTATTGATTGGGGCTAAATATTACATATTTGACCCATTAAAATATATTTTATTAATCTATTTACTTTTGCTATTTTATAATTTTACATATTTTTATGTGTTTTAATATATTTTAAATGTTTGTACAAATATTAAAGTGAATAATACATATTAAATATTTTATATATTATATTATTATATATATTAGAAAATAAATTAAATAAAAAAATAAAAATTATCAACGAGAGTGTCGGCTTGCCTACACCCCCTTCCCACTGATATTATATATATATATATATATAAGGATGGTACACGTAATACGTGTGTAATTTAGATAACCAATAATAAAAATACATAATAAAAAATTTAATATTATAATATGTATATTGTTTAAGTAAGAAATATGTTCTTAATGAAATTAAATATTTTGGGTTCAAAACTTATTTACGTTGTGTATAATAATTTTTTTTTTTATTTTTTGTTTTAGCGTATATAAAGTTGATACGTTGTAAGTTTCACTAAATTAATTTGGGTATTTACTTAATAATATAGATAATATAATATTTCGTTATTATATTATACTTTGCGTTTTGTTCTGCAGGTTCTCTCCTCTATAAAAAGGGAGCTCGGTTGAGGCAAGAAAAAAAGGAAGCAGAAAGCTTCGGCCAATAGCGAAAAAGAAAGAAAAAAAGAGAGTGGGAGGATATAATTTGTATATAGAGTGTAGTAGTTATATGAGTGCTAATAATTAATATTTTTTTCTTAAAATAGAGATGAAATCTTGACCAAATAATTGAGATAAATTGTATTTGATATTTTTATTTTTAATTTGATTTGTATAAATTATATAACTTGTACCACTTTTTGTCCAATAAATATTTTATTCAAATTATGTTATACAATTATTTTCATTGCGATGTATTGAAATTGTTAGACGGCTCATTTCTAGTAAGACGGGTTGTGCATCAACCATAGTTTAGTTTAGTTTGGTGGTTATGGTCTATGCTAAGCGAATATGATTTGTGACTTTCGGGTTTGGTTGTTTGGGATGACTCAAATAAGTGCACTTTTTTTCTTTTTACGAAAAGATGTGCAGAAACGTAGAGAGGTGATGTGATAGAAAAAAGATAAAAAGATAAAAAGATGGATTATTTTAATGTTGCCAAACTTGGCTTTATCTTCTTGATGATGTATTTTTGATCAATTTACATCATTTTACCTGAATTAATGATTTTCTGAAAACTAATACAATAACCCCTAATTATTAGATTTGCGGTGGATTCAAAACCCTAAGATATTTCTTATTTTATTTTACTTATTTTATGTTTTATTAAGTTTAGTTTTATTATTTTCAAAACTAATTTTCAAAATCAATCATTTTAAATTACTTTCATTATTATTTTTGAGTCAACACAACTGGATTAGTCTCTGAAGATCAACACCTGGTCATACCCGTTGTACTTTGGAGTAGTAGTTATTACTTGGTTATATATAGAATATTTTGGTGTGCAAACGACAACATCAGTCACGTTTTTTGGCTACACAGAATGGAGGAGATCAAGAGTATGGTGAGATTGAGTGAGGAGATTATTAGTATAATGACATTAAGTTAGAGATATAAGATAAAAAAGTGTTTGTTTGTACACCATCGTATTATTAATACTATAGATAGCATTAATATATAAAATTAATATTTTTTTAATTATTAATATTTTTTTAATATTATAATTATTATTTTTTTTTTGTTCTAAAAAATATAATTTTGGCTTATAAATTATTTAAAAATTCACTAATTCCCTCACTTAATTTCTAATCTCAACCTTTCCATAGCTTTATTTGTCTTACATTACAACATATAAGAGTTTTAGAAAGTAAATTTTTTTGTCTCTAAAAGTGAAAATTTTGTTGCAAAATATATTTAGGGACTAATTTCTATCGTATTGAAAATAGTTGCTCACATGTCATTCCGAGAAGTTAAAAAAAAAACTTTTAACGACAATTTTGAAAACGTTACTAATAAATACATTTGTAGGGACAAAATAATTTGATCTAAAAAATGTTTATTTTTTGGGAGAAAAAATTTGGTCCTTAAAAGATAATAATTCATCACTAATTTTCAATTTCCATTGCTAAAAATATAATGACAACACTTATCGCAACAAAATATTTGATCCCTAAAAAATAATCGTGTCCTTAAATTTTGGTCTCTAAAATCTTAATTTTTTGTAATGCTACCACATTGGGTGATTACTAGTCTAAGGAAATAGTTAATCCCCCCACTTATGTTCCCAATCAAACACTCACAAGCTATTTGTCCAATCCTCTTTTCCAAAGAGCCAAACAAACATGGTATTTGTGCACATCCTTTTTTTTTAATCAATCAAAAGAGAACCTTTATTAATAAATCAACCAATACAAAGTATAGGCGATACAACAATAAAGGAAAAAACAGGAAGGAATGAGAAGGTGCAAACATCATCAAACTTCCCAATCCCAACTATGTTGGCACCAAGAAGCAAACTCAATCATCTAACAACACCACCCCAAGGCTAGTAAGATACCAACCAAATAGCAAAAATAAAAACAAAGTAGCAGTAGAACACACTAGCCCCCATCCACCTGCAGAACACAGCAACCACCTATACCCAGACATCTCAAATGCATTGCCTCACCTGACTTAGATTCTCTACAATTTGATGCACTGAGTAATGGACATTAGGAAAAGAAGATCTAACCCACAACCCAACCCTCACTTTTACTAACTCACCAAGTTTTTTCATATCTGGCAGATGTCCTTTGAATACAACCTCATTCCTAAGCCTTCACGTTGACCACAACATTGCCACTAGTACCATCACCCAGATTTTCTTTACTAATTTCCCATGCTTAGTTCCCAACCACCAAGAAAGCACACCATCCACTAAAGCAGGAGATACCCAGCATAAATTCCACCATTGCAACAACCTTTCCCAAACCTTCCATATTTCAGTACACTGCACAAAAAGATGACCCACATACTCTTCGGCAGCTGAACAGAATGGGCATACAACACTCACACTACTACCTAGCACCCCTAATCTTTGCAAAACAACTGATGACTTAACCCTTCCTCTCCAAGCCAACCAACTCAAGAATTGTGCTTTAGATGGTGCCAAATTATTCCATAGCATCTTAGGAACCAGTAGACTAGGACTAGAATTTTTGTGAAGCCACACTCTCACAGATGCCACTGTGAACACACCAGATGAGGATGCAGTCCACTTGACAACATCACACAGATTATCATTCAACATGGGCATATCCTTTGTCATCATTTGCAGCTTCTTAACCTCCTCTACCTCCCACGCAAACAAAGATCTTCTAAATTGTAGTCTCCAATGACCATCTCTGTCCCTCCTCTGCATAAAACAACTTAGCTTTCATCTTTCTCCACAGAGAGTCTAAACAACCTAGGGAACTTCTCTTTTAACTGCAAATCCATGCACCACCTATCATGCCAAAACTGTATCCGACACCCATCCCCAACCACAATCTTCAGCTTTGATACAAAAAATTGATACAACTCAGGATTAACTTCTGCCATTCTCGGAATATCACTCCACAAAATAGACTCCTTGCTTTCCCTATTCTATATTGGTATCCACCTGCCCCCATCAACTCCATACTTGCTAACCACAACCCTTTTCTACAGTGACTCATCCTCCACCCCATATCTCCACCATCACTTTAGCAACATACAATCATTTATATCCTTAGCCTTCCTTATACCTAGCCCTCCCTAATCTTTACTCTTTGTGACATCCTTCCATTTTACCATATGAACTTTTCTTTTTAACTTAGTACTGCCCCATAAGAAAGCAGCCTTCAACTTATCAATTTCCCTAGCCATACCTTTAGGTAATTTAAAGATTGAAATATAATACCCAGGTAAACTATCCATAACTGATTTAAACAAGGTTAGCCTACCAGCAAATAACAAAAGCTTCCTCTTCCAAAGAGCTAATCTGGACTTGACCTTATCCACCATAGGTTGCCAAGTTTGTTTCCTCCTAGGATTTGCACCAAGTGGTAGACCTAAACACTTTAGAGGTAATTTTTGACATAAACAATGCAAGAAAGAAGCAAATTCATGAACCTGATCATCACTTATTCTTACACCACACATCACACTTTTATGGAAATTGATCTTCAAACCTGACATTATCTCACAGCATCTGAGAAGTCTTTTAACATTAACAATCTCCTCCCATTTTGCTGCACAAAACAGTATAGTATCATCTGCAAATTGAAGGTGAGATAGTTTCAACCCAGCTAACCCAACAGTAGCTCCCTTAAAAACACCTAAACTCTTAGCCCTTTCTAGCAACAGATTCAATCCTTTTGCTACGATATTGAATAGGAAGGGTGACAAAGGATCACCCTGCCTCAACCTCTTTTGTAGGCAAAATTCATCAGTAGGTGATCCATTAACTAACATAGAAACTCTTGCTGTGGTAACACAAGCTTTCATCCATTTAATCCATCTTTCTCCAAACCCAAAATTTGCCATCATGGAAAACAAAAACTCCTAATTAACTAAATCATATGCTTTTTCAAAGTCAAGCTTTAATATAACTCCCTTCCCTTTTGACTTCTTCCACCAATACACAACTTCATTAGCAATCATTACTCCATCAAAAATATTTCTTCCACCCAAGAAGGCTGTTTGAACTTCACTAATAATATCTGGTTACACCTTCTTCAATCTTCTTGAAAGCACCTTAGCCAAGATTTTATAGACAACCCCCACCAAACTAATAGGTCGATAATCTGTCAAACCACTAGGACACTCTTTTTTGGGGACAAGGGTGATAAAGGAGCTGTTAAGTCCTCTAACCAGTTTACCATGATGATAAAACTCCTTCATAAAGTCAAAAAAAATCACTCTTTATAAACTTCCAACATTTCTGAATGCATAGCATATTGAACCCATCCGGCCCTGGCGCTTTATTCCCATCACACTCTTTCACTGCTTCCTAGACTTTTTCCATTGTAAATTCAGGTTCAAGTGCCTCCACACTCTTTACATTACCAATTGGTACAAAACTTCCAGACATCTTTGGCCTGGATGGCCACTCTTTAGCAAATGCCTTTGAAAAGTGTCGTACCACTTCAAGCCTCACAAGCTCAGGATCTTCAATGCTGACCCCATTAACTACCACTGAGTCCACCATATTTCTTCTTTGCCTCTTACTTGCAATAATATGAAAATACCTCGTGTTTCTATCCCCATGTTGTGCCCAATTCAATCTAGACTTCTGAAACCATATCCAGTCCATTCTTTTTCTCAGCTTCCAGACTAGATATTTTGCCTCCCTTCTAGATTCAACTTCATTGGATGCCAGCTCCCTAGATTCTGCTAATGAGTCATATGAATGCAAATCCTCCTTTGCTTTTTTTAGTTGCTCCTCAACCACTCCAAATACTTCTATGTTCCATTTTTTCAGTTCAATTTTCATACCTCCTAACTTTCTTTACACTCTATATCCAGCCTAGCCTTGTACCTGGTACTCAGACCAAGCTTGTTTAGCAATTGACATAAAACTTGAGTGCAGTGTCCATGCATTAAGGAACCTGAATGGTCTTGGTCCCCAATTCCTCTCATCTTCCATCAACAAAAGTGGACAGTGATCATACACCAACTTGGGTAAACCCCACATCGGTAGCCTAAACTTCTCCAACCATATTGTGTCTAGCAAGAACTTATCAATCTTACTCTACCGCTCCCCATCCAAAGAATTACACCAAGTAAATCTTCTGCCTAACATTGGAACCTCCACCAACTCCAGTTGGTTAATGAAATTGTTAAACTCTATCATTCCTTTATCTCTTCTTATACATCCTTTTCTATCCTCAATATTTCTAATTTCATTGTAGTCTCCTCCCATACACCAAGGCTTTTGGAAACTTGCTCTAATATTAACAATAGATTCCCACAACCGTGCTCTTTTGGACACATCATTAGGACCATATACATTTAGAAAAACACATTCAAATGAACCAAGAGCTATTCCTGAAATGAGTAGGAAATTTCTTTGACTGCAACATTCTAGTAGCTTAAACACCTCTGGATTCCAGACACTCAATATTTCTCCAACACTACCTTCAGAATCAACAGCCATAAACTCCATTCTTTTCCATGGCCAAATTGATCTAATAAACATCTCATCCATGCTGCTTTTTTTCATTTCTTGAAGAAGCAAAACATCCACCTTCCTTTCCTGCAGAACCTGTCTGACTCTACGCCATTTATCTACTCTTCCCAACCCTCTAACATTCCAAGTCATTACCTTCATTGATCACTAGTTTATACTCCAATTAGACCCCAATCTTTTTGGTCAATTAGGTTTGACCCAGCACACCCCGTTTTCCCTTTTCAAATCGTTCTTCATCTTGTAGCTCCAGCTGAACAATTCTTTGAATTACTTCATTCTCTTTGCCTTCACAATTCATCCCCAAACGTTGACCAAGCTGCAGAGTTGCTTGTGCTTCCTCAATGCTCTTCTCCTCCTCTTACTCAGTTGACTTTCATTTGATAGAGAGTGAGGTAAAACAGTAGCTGCTGCCCTGAATACTGCTCCTCTTTGAAACCCAGATAAGAATGAAGTTTGTTTTCTCTGTACTCTCCTCCTCTCCTGTCACGACCCCAAACCGCCCCTAGTAGAAAGGCGCCGTGATGGCCAGTAACCCGCGATTACCGAAGGCCAACTTTCAAAGATTTAACATAATCAGAGTATAATACAGGAGGCTCACAAATGCGGAAGCAATAAATCAAAATACAAGTGGTCCATAAGAGCTGTGCATAGATCAAACGTAATGACGTACATGACATAGTTTCACATTCGGGTGATAATAAACAAAATACATATTAGAATCTTGATCAAAAGGCTTCTAAAGCCGACATGTGCAAATACAATGATTACAAGCCAAAGAAGCATAATCTTCAAGATTCGCCGACGTAGATACAAATTTTCCGACATAAAACAAGTCAAGCCGACATGACAAGAATCCAAAACAAGCTTTGCAAAACACATCTAGGCGTCGCTGCCGTCCTACTCATCACCTACATATATATAGAGAGGGTGAGCTTGGATACTCAGTGGATGGTACTAGTAATAAAGGTTTTGCATGAATATAGCCAAAGTCTTTCAAAACAAAACGTGCCAAAACCATACGAATATTAGCCGAGATCCTTTCAGAGCAAAACACATCAAAACTTTATCAAATCAAGAGATGAACCGTATTCACCTATCAAGTCTTACAAGTCTCAAGGGATGCCTACTGGCATCGGCAAAACACCAATCAAGCTTTCCGAACAAACAAATCCACGCGGTAAACCGTCAGTGGCAAACCAAAGGCTGCACGATCCGTAATCGATTAGTCAAAGGTACTGCGAAAGTTTATAGTCCTCCAGCACAAGGGACTTGTGTTACTTAAGCCCGTAGCTCTTTTTAACATGATGGTCTTGTGTTACTTAGGCCCGTAGCCCGCTTTAACACGATTGTCTTTCCAAGAAAGGACCGTATCCTTTTATGCTTAGTACTGCGAAAGTTTAGAGTCCTCCAGCACAAGGGACTTTTATACTTGGTACATAAAAATAGAGCTAATCATTCATGCTTAACAAATACTTTCATCAAAACAAAGCAAGGCAAGATTTATCAAAACAGTATAACATAGCTTTATTAAAAATACCACTCACATAGATCTTCTCGGGTGCAAGCTCAAAGCAAAGATCAAGGACCTACAATCACATGGCAAATACATTCTCAAAACGAGCTTTACATGCATGCAAATGATCTGGGCATTCACACCAAATCTATGTCAAGGTCAAAGCAGAACTTGCTGGGAGTTAAAACACAGTTTTTTTTTCATCTCATGAAAACACACTGGGTACCAACCAGGTCTTTGCCGAAATCCCGCACCTCCTTGCCGAGGTGTGGTCCCGATGGCCACATTCAAAACGAAGTCAAGAAAGCCTAAGTTTCCCTTTGAAGAACATGAAGAATCAAGAACATCAAGAACATGCATGCTTAAATCACAACTTGTTTATACAAAGAAAGATCTGAGATTCCATGCTAAGATTTCAAAAACATGGACCTGGGTACCCACACAAGGAAATCATGTGAAAACAAACACAAAAACATGGTTTTTGACATGAACTTCTGGATCAAAACAAGACTTTCTTCAAGAACACATGAATATTATTTCCTCTTCCAAAACCAACTTTAAATCAATGCATGGTATGCAAAACAGATTCGATCATACATTGCAGCTTGATAATCAACAAGAATAACCAAAGTAGATTAAGATTCAAACCTCAAAACTCGAATTTAACGGTTCAACCTCCAAAGATCAAGCTCGAAAATCAACTTCTCTCTCTAGAACTCTACCTCCTTCCTCTAGAGCTTCTCTCTCTAAAGGCAAAGATTTGAGACAAAAATGATTTGTTTCTAGGTCTGCCGCCTGTCTTAACATTCAATTCGGACAACCTCCACCCACAGGCATTCAAGGCAGTTATCTCACATAAGCATTTAGCCTCATGGTAAGCATGTTATTCATGGTAGTCACTCACACGCATGCGAGGATGCTAAAGCATAAAACTTACCGAGTACTCCAAGCCAAAACAGAAGCCTTATTAGAAATCATGCATGATCCTAAGTATACTGAAATGCCTAATGCAACACATGCAAAGATGCAACTATAGCAGGCTCGGCTATTCTAAACATGGCATGTGGAATGCTACAACTAACACGTATTCACTTTGGAATTGAAATACAAATGCAGTTTGTATAATGCGCCGAGCCCGGTGCGTGCAAAACAGATGAATGATGCAAACATGCTGTCATACTGTTATGCTAATTGAAACATGCCCTATATCTAACCATCGTAAGCGGGTAAATAAAAGGGAAGAAAGAAGTGGGGGTTGGAAGACATACATCACACTCACCCACACTTATTACAATTATGCCCTCGTGCAGAGGGTCCGAATAAATAATAATACAGTCCGAAATAAAAGAATAATACAGTCCGAATAAATATACAGATTTCTAATTAATTAACAGATTAACTAAGAAAAACTGTAAACTGGCATGCAAGCCAGGGGCTGCCTCGATTCTGATGAATGATATATGCTGGGCTGCCTTGCGCGGGAATCCACTGGGATGCCCCAATTAGCCTCTGTTTGCACTTTTCCTCGAAATGCGTGCCAGACTCCGAAAAGTTGCTGATATTTCATTTTGCTGTAACAGAGAGCAGGAAAGGGGCATAGCAATGTATTTCACAAATATATGCATGCCTCGATCCTCGTGCCACCAATCACGCATATCGATGCATGATGGCCGAGGAGTCGGATTGCACAACTCAATATAGGGTGAATGCAAATGAATGTTACAACCAAACCTAACTCCATCATGGGTAATCCGGAGTGTCGGTGACTTGGGAATTGAGACCCATTTCGTCGCTCGGAGTACGAGACGTGCCTCGTTTCCCGTGCCCGAACTAACTCCTATCCCGAACACGATGCAATATGCATGATATGCAATCCTAGCATACACAATGCTATGAAAATGAGTTGCCTTGAAATGCGTGCACTCGGGCACGCAAACCGAGGCGATAATCCTAAGGCATGACATGGCATACGCAATGCAATTGGACTTACACTAACATGAGTGGACCTCAGCCACACTCACATAAGAGGCTGTCGGATAAAAGTGAAGTGCCTCGAAATGCGTACACACGAGCACGCAAACCGAGGCAATGGCATACACAATGCAATGATGCTAAAATGAGGTGCCTCAAAATGCGTGCACATGGGCACGCAAACCGAGACGATGGCATACACGATGCGATGAGACTAAAATGAGATGTCTCGAAATGCGTGCACACGGGCACGCAAACCGAGAAAATGGCATACGAAATGCAATGATGCTAAAATGAGGTGCCTCGAAATGCGTGCACACGGGTACGCAAACCGAGGTGATGGCATACACGATGCGATGAGACTAAAATGAGATGTCTCGAAATGCGTGCACACGGGTACGCAAACCGAGAAAATGGCATACGGAATGCAATGATGCTAAAATGAGATGCAGAATGCAAAATGGACTTACACTAACATGAGTGAGCCTCAGCTACACTCACATAAGAGGCCGATGGATGAAAATGAAGTGCCTCGAAATGCGTGCACACGGGCACGCAAACCGAGGCAATGGCCCTAAGGCGTGAAATGGCATGGAAATGATATGAAAACATGCAAATGAATTTTGGCACTGAAATGTGGGGGAAAACAGCCCCGAAATGAGGCAAAAGTACACCCGATGCATGAAAGGGCCCCGAAACATGAATTTAGGCACCCGAAATGGCCTATAGCTATGCAATGCATGCACAATATGGATATGGAATGAAAATACAGTAGCAAGGCAGCCCCAAGACAAACATTTTTCAGTCATAAAAAGGGCTAAACAGCAAGCACACATAGGATTAAGCAAGAATGCGAAAATGGCTCCGCAAGTGGGGTATTGAAGCAAGTGATATATGCGATGCCCAAATGGAAAAATACCCTTCTACAACACTGATGAGGGACTAAAAATATGCACATTTACAGTAGATGAAATCCCCCAAATCAGTATGAAAATATGCTAAAAGTGCCATGCAAGATTGAGGCCACAAGAGGATATAACATGAAGTAGGCCAAACATTCATCAAACCAGAAAAGACCCTTAATTAAATATGTCAACAAGATCAAAATATGACTCTTTACAGTTCTGATGATGGCCGAAAACAGAAGCTAGATAAGCTTAAAAAAGCGTGCAAAAATGGGGGCCAAAGAGGGGTATAATGACAAGTATAACATGGAGGCCCCCAACAAGGTTGATCCATTCTAAAATGTTGTAGAGGGACTCAAAATAAGCTTACTCACAGTTCATGACATGCTCCAAAACAGACTACATGTAGGTCAAACAAATCATGCAAATTTACGGTAAATAGGAGAGATTATGAAGTAAGTTCAAGATAGAGGGCCCAAACAGGGTTGATCCCTTCTTCAATGTTGAAGAGGGGCTCAAAATAGGCCCTCTTACAGTTTACATTATGCTCGAAAACAGATCAATCATAGGCTAGAAAAAGCATGCAAAATATTGACATACAAGATGATATTGAAGCAAGTGCACCATAGAGGGCTCAAACAGGGTTGAGCCCTTGAACAAACATGAAGAATAGATCAAAATAGACCTAGTTTCAGTTAAGGTCGGAGCCCAAAACAGTGAGCAAATAGGCTAAGGAAATGAGGCAAAAATGAGCTCAAAAGAGGGTGAAATGGACTTACCCTTGAAGCTCAAGACTTTGGTTGCTTCTTGGACCAAATTTGTTGCCTCTAAGCTGCTGGAATCCCTTCCTTTGCTGCTAGAATGGAGTGGTGAGGGTAGAGCTTGAAGATGATGAAGAAATGGCACCAAAACTTGAAGGAAATGAAATTGTATGTATGTATATGCTCCAACCAATGCTTGTAATCTCTTCTCTTGAGTTGGGAGGACACCAATGTAGACAAGAGAGGGAGAGAGGAATCCTTGGCCAAATGGAGGGAAATGAGCTCTTATTTCCCTCCAAAAGGTTCCCCCGGACCAGATATTTTTTGGGGAAAAACCAAGATACAGCTGGAATAAACTCACACTGAGGAAGCAGGCCGGCTAGGCACTTTTGTTGCAGGTGGCCGGCCGGCCACCCCCCATGGCCGGCCGGCTAGGGGTCAAAAAGGTCACTGAGAATTTCTGGCCGGCCACCAAAGGTTGGTGTCCTCCCATGTGTGTACAACAAGGCTTTGTGGTTGGAATTTGACAACTCTGAAACAGGAGAGACAACATGCCACTTTTAGAAGGGGTTCAAAAGGTCCAAATGCAATTACTGGCCGGCCATGTGTTTTTAGGGTCCTTCCATGTGTGTACAACACAAATATGTGGTTTTGGCTCGAAGAAAATGGCCCTAGGGTGTTCAACATTAGCCCGGAAGTGAGAAAAACGGGTGCCGGGGGGCGTCGGAGGAGCATAACTGGTTGCTGAGACAATTGCTAGCCTCCCACCATCCAGTGATCTTTCTGGTGATAAAACAGAGGTACCTGCCAAAAATGAACAAAAACCGATGCAAAACGAATGCTCGGGGGCCAAAACACGCAGTTCGGGGTCCCGAAAACCGGCCGTTAAGCACCGAAAGTGGTGTTTGGCCACGAAGTGGGTATCTAATACCCCAGTGTCCCTCTAAAGGGAGTAAATGAGATGCATGCCAAAAACCGGAGGAATCGGAGATGGTTGGGTGGTCCCGAACCGAGGCACACGGCCTGACGGCTCCGAAAATCGGGAACCGGGCTCCGAAATGGGCACAATGGTCTACGGCCACGAAATGTAGCCCACGGCCACTAAGAGATGGTCTACGGGACCTCTCCCTCCCCTCAGGAAAGAAAACAGAGAAAATCGAGTCTGGTTCGCAAACCGAGACAAGGCACAGAAGAGAGTTCGGAAGTCCAGAGGCAGGGCGTGCGGCTGCGACTCTAAGACTTCTGAACGAGCACAATATACAACATCACCGAGCGCTCAATCGGTGACGTCTGAGTCTTAAGGTCGGTCAAAAACGGGGTGTCTACATCCTTATAGTGAGTGAGGTTTTGCACATCCCTTGTTTCTTTCTCCACCGATTGACTTTCAGCCATGGTATCATCATTTGGCTGCTTTGTTACACTTTTAATCTTCTTCTTGCTACGGTTTAGGAGATCAATCTCCTTCGTTGAGCAACTATCATCTCATCGTTCTTCAGATCAGAGAGCTTCATTAACGGTCATTTTCTAGAGAGAGAAAAAGTCTATTTTGAATTTTGAGTTTCAAGTCTTAATTTTTTAATGTAATGTAGTTTCATGCCAAGTAGCTACCAACGTGTCATTTTTTCATCCAAAAGATGATTTTGGGAGTACACTAAGAAAAACTACACATGTTAGGTGTCAAAGTGAGAAAAAATATTTTAAAAGTCAAAGTAAAAAAACCATGAAATTTGAGGGGCAAAATATAATTTGTCCATTTTTATGTCAATGTAGTAGGTGGCACATGGCGCCATGTGGTTGTCAACATGGCATTTTCCGTCTACAATTGAACCAAAAATAGGTTTGCTGGTAAATTTAAAAAAATTACAAACGTTAAGGGTCAAAATGAGAAATATATATGTTTTAACACTCAAAGTGAGAAAATTATAAAACTTCATATGGCAAAGTAAATTTAACCTAAATTATAATGATCAACGAATATAAAAGTTACTTTTATGTTCTCATTTTAAATTTTGATTTCCAAGAAACAAATCAATTAACTATATAATGTAAACACAGTAACATCATTGCTAAGGGTCGACATCGAGTTAGGCTGGTTGGCTAGCAAAAATTGAGCTCAAGATCGCTTGTGGCCTAAGACCAAGTTCTTTCTTCTTCTTTTTTTTTTTTTTTTTTTTTTTTTTTTTTTTTTTTTTTTGAGGGAGAGGGAGAAGAGAGGGGGAAGGGGGCTTAGTTTGGGTCAGGAGGCCAAAATTTATGCCCAAACCCTACTCAATGGTCTTGACCCAAACGAGCTGGCGGGCTGAACCAATGGGCAGGTTAATGGGCCTCCTCTATTAGGGCAAGAGACTGAGCTCGAGGGTATAATTATACTCATGGTCACTATAATTTGTCTCTTGTGCTAATTAGGCTCTTATAATTCCAATTTTGTCTATTGAATTTTCATAATATATCGATTTAGTTCAATTGATAACAATAATTAAGAAGTTTAACAAAAATCAATGACAAAATGATCTATTAAAAAAGGGAGTTTCTATTTACATAACCATTTTATCTCTTTACACCACTTTTTAAATGTCTTTTACTATGATCTCTCTTTAGTAAAATTACCTACACGGACTTAAAATAATATATATATATATCAAATAGAATTTCTCTTTACACTCTTTCCTCTTTCACTACTACAAAAACAGATAAAGATCACACTTTTTTTATGTGATGTATGTTATTTAATTATACCTTTTAAGTTTTATTCAAGTGTGATCTTTGGGAGTGTGATTAAAAATATTTAGATCACACCTTTTAAGTGTGATTAATAACATTTAGATCAAACCTTTTAGTCGCCAAAAGCTCATTTGTGAAAAAATAAAATAAAATTTACACTCACTAGCTTCTCATTTGCTCTTGTGGAGATTTAAACCTTATACAACACATTCTTTCCACTACACCTCTATAACACCATATGATTATATATGCAACATATATTATTTATACAGTACATAGACCCGTATTAATATAAAAGTATATATATATATAAAGATAATTATTTTTTATTGAACATAATTTATGTAAAAATAAATTATTTACTAGAACAAAAAAGAGACTACCTTTGGTGACTAAACATAATTTTAGGTCGCCAATTCTATACTTTTGGTTACTAATTATTTTTTAGTCGTTAAAAAATTTAATTCCCGGACTAAAATTACCACTTTTGGCAACTAAACTTCTTTTTAATCGCCAAAAAGCCTCACTTTTGGCTACTAAACATCTTTTTAGTCGCCCAATACCTCAGTTTTGGGTACTAAATTTTTCTTAGTCGCCAAAAAATCTCACTTTTGGCTACTAAAATTCTTTTAGTCGGTAAAAGCCTCACTTTTGGAGACCAAACATCTTTTTAGTCACCCAATACCTCACTTTTGGCTACTAATTTTTTTTTAGTTGCCAAAAATCCTTACTTTTGGCTACTAAAATTTTTTTAGTCGGTAAAAGCCATATATGGGCAACCAAATAGATTTTTAGTCGCCAAAACCTATATTTTTGGCTACTAAATTTTTTTAGTTGCCAATTTTTTTTAACTTTTGGCTACTAATGCTTTTTTAGTCGCCAAAACCTATACTTTCAGGTACCAAATGTGCTTTTTTAGTCGCCAAAGATACTTTTTCTTATAGTGGAGTGTGATTAAATAAATAAATATATATATATATATATATATAATTACACGTATTTAAAAAGTGTGATTAAAAAGTAGTAATGTATATATAATCACACTTTAATTAGAATGTGTGATTAATATATATATATATATATATAATCACACTTATTTAAAAAGTGTGATTAAAAAGTAGTAGTGTATATATAATCACACTTTAATTAGAATGTGTGATTAAAAAATATATATCTAATCACACTTATTTAAAAAATGTGATTAAAAAGTAATAGTGTATATATAATCACATTTTAATTAGAATGTGTGATTAAAAAAATATATATATAATCACACTTAATTGAAAAGTGACATAAAAAATGAATATTATCATACTCAATCAAATTAAGTGTGATTAAAATATCAATCTAATTTTTTTTTTATCACTTCTAATAAAAGTGATGGGTATGTTTGGTTTGAGTTTGGGAGATAAAAAGTACGAAAGGTTGTTTGGTTTGGTTTTTTTGAAAAGATGTTTTGAAAAATTATTTTGAGAGAGAGTTTTGGAAAAAGTGATTGATTTGATGTGTATGAGAGAGAGATTTGTTTGGAAAACTTGTTTGGTTTACAAGTTTTGGAAAAATTTGTTTGGTTTGAGTTTTTCTGAAAACTCATTTGTAGAGAAATTTTTCCAAAAATTTTTGGGAAATTCAAACCAAACGAACCCGATATTTTTTTTTTGTCAAAGTATGATCTTTAACTATTTTTGTAGTAGTGTTTCTTCTCATCACCCACCACCACTCTTCCCCCCCGTCAACCTCTACCACCCAACCACCATCATTTCTCTTCCACCTACCACCACCACCCGCTCCCCATTTTTTCTCACCCTCTCATCCCTTTGCAACTCCTAGTACAACTACTAGAATAAACATAAAAACACTAACAAAAAAACTATAAAAATAAAAAATTGATAGTTAAAACACACACACACACACACACATATGATAATTGTAAATAAATTATATACAAAATTTTAGTATATAAAAGATTTTTGGGTGTAATTTTCTATCATTTTAATATAGTTTCATGCTATTTAAAAAAAAAAAAATAGAGTCAAAACTTGTTTGGCTTTGATTCGTCAAATAAACTAAGATTGTTCGACCTTTAGTAGCTGAATATTTTAGGATTGTTCTGACTATTAAGGTTGAACATAACTAATTTCTCTATTTTTTGGCATGTTCAGCTTGCCAAAAAGAAGAAAAACTCGAATGCAAAAAAAGAAAAAAAAAAAGGAAAAAAAAAGTCATCCTTCATACCAATGAAAGGATTGGAAAGGTGTTGCGATGGTGGGAGAGTGTGTAGGAGCGATAGGGAGGATAGGAAAGAGGCTAGGGTGGGGTGGAGATGATGAAGGATATGAGTAAGGGTTTAGAAGGTTAAGAGTGTAGAGAGAAGAGGAAGACAAGGGATAAGGTTATTGTTGAAATTATAAGGGTTGCGAAGAGATAAAACAAAACTTTCAAAATTTTGAATCAAGTGTAACAAGAAAATGGGTGTAAGAAGGAGATTTTGTGGTGTAAATAAAAGCTTTCATTCAAAAGTGAATAAATTGTTTGAAATTGGATATCAACCCTTCACATATTTTATACCAGTTTATAACTCAAAAACTAATTACAACGATGAAGGAATACGACGGAAATGGTGGAGTAGGTGGATGGCAGCCTGTTATGTACGGGAGAAGAAGACCTGTTCAGAAGGTTGGAGTTCAGAAGGATATAGTGGGTGTCATTACGGTCTTTGTAGACAATATTCCATGGTCAATGAATCCGAAAGGTTTGTTTTATCTCTTCTCTAAGTTTGGTGTAGTTAAGGATGTTTTCATCCCAAATAAGACCAGGAAGTCCACAAGATCCAGATTTGGGTTTGTTCGATATGATTGTCCAGTGGCAGCTAATGTAGCAATCCAAAAAACCAATGGACTATGGTGCGATGACAAGGAACTCCATGTGAATATAGCAGATTTGGAGAAGGGTAGAAGTAATAAGAATATGAGGGGGGTGGTACAACAGGCAGCTCCCACTAGAGGCAACCTGAGTGGTTTTGTGGATAGAAATGATGGCAGAGCAGATAAGGAGCTAATGGGTCATCAATCCTACGCTGATGTTGTGGTTCAAGGTAATAAACAAGGAAACATAGCGCATGTCATAGTAGGGGTGGAATCAGGAAATAGTTGGTTGTACGCTAGCGTTATCGTCAAATTGAAAAGCTTCTATGCTTTCTATGAGTTTCGGGATAGTGTCCATCAAATTGGTTCGAAGGACGTTGTGATCAGAAAAGGAGGGGGAAGAATGGCCGTAGTGTCGTTTTCATCGGCAGAGGTCATGAATTCTCAGCTGGTCCTCTTAGATGAATGCCTAAAACAATGGTGTGTATCAGTCACAAAGTGGGAGAGGGGGGTATGTTTAACTCCGGAAAGGGGTGTGTGGCTTTGTTGTTATGGGGTTCCCCTGAATTTATGGAGTAGTGATACGTTCTTGAAGATTGGCCGGTTATGGGGAGAAATACTTCGGTTAGATGAGGATATTTCAAATCAAACATCATTTAGCTGTGGGAGGATAAATGTAGCAACAAATGTTATGTATTCCATTAACACAGTAGTCCATATCAAATGCAATGGTATAATGTATCCAGTTAGAGTGTGCGAAGAGCAGGTGTTGGTAACAAAAATGATAGGTGAACCCTGTGTAGAGAAGTCATCACGGAAGAGGGTTGATCTTTGCAGTGCAGTTGGGACGTCCAGCTATGCTGCTGGGCATGGTAAGCATTCGAACAATGAGGAGGCTGAGGTAGAGGATTCAGTTCAAAATGAGCTGAACACCTACGTTGATGTGGCAAGATCTTACAAGGAGGTGATGGCAACCAATGTACCTAGGGTGGTGGAGAAGATTCCGAATGATTGTTCCATCTCGGTAGTGGATGAGACGTTAGATGTTGCTTCGGGAAGACAAGAGTTAGAAGCATGCGTGGGAACTTTTGCAGTTAAGTTGTGTACAGCTTAAGGTCATAACGAAGGAAGCAAAAGTGTGGATGAAACTGGGCCGATTAATGGGTTCATGAGAAGTTTGAGTGATAATGGGCTGGATAGAGAGGGTATATCACTGGAAGTTAACTTAGGAGAAAAATACCATATTGAGCTATCAAATGGGCCGCTTATCAACGGTAATATTTTAAGAGGTGTGGGGTTGGATAATACAGGGTTGCAGGCCCATGGGAATGGATCAGACCCATTACCAGCACATCACAATTCTGTTCAAAGAAACACAGGTACGAAAAGGGGTGAGATGAAGCCGAGGAAAAAGCTGATGAGGAGGAGGGGGGCGTCATCTGCTAGCAGCAGCTCGATGGGAATTCAGAGGAAAGAAGGTGGTGGGAGTAGTGCGAGAAAGGGTGGAGCATTAGTTATGGGTAACTGGAGCAGAGGTGCTGTATTTAGGGCAAAATCGGGGCTGGTAGCAAGGTCTGTGTCACATGGGTCGACAGCAAAGTCAGATTTAAATGGGAGGTCTTCGAGTGTTGATAAGGTCCTACAAGATGAGGCAAAGGCAACAATTCACTTGGGCAAAGTTCTCGGCATCTGCTTTGAAGGAAAGGAAGAGGATGTAATGCTTAAGTTAAAAGAGATAGAAGTCAAGGATAAAGAAAGGGCAGCTAATAGGGGTACAGAAGCACAGTGTTGATGTGCTACTATTTAGGTGGTATAAGGTGGTAATCATTTTGTTTTAATGAAGCTAATATCATGGAATGTTAGGGGTTTGGGTAAAGCTGAAAAGAGGAGGAAGGTTAGAGGTATAATTAAAGATAGGAATATTGATTTTGTTTGTTTCCAAGAGACTAAGAGGTCTGATATTTCATCATTATTTGTTCAATCGTTATAGCCGGATGAAGATATGGAGTTTATGGCAGTTGACTCTATAGGCAGGGCAGGGGGTCTGTTGTGTATTTGGAAGTCGTCGGTGTTTCATCTTTCCCAGTGCTGTAGCACCAGGCATTGTATTATTCTCTCAGGGACTCTCTTGCCAAATTTTGAGTGCGTTCTGGTAAACACCCATGCACCATCTAATGTTAATGAGAGGGGTAAATTTTGGAGGGTTCTTTATAAACTGAAAACAGTGTTTTGTGATCCTTGGTGCTTAGTCGGTGACTTTAATGAGATAAGGAGCATTGGTGAGAGAAGGGGTTGCTCTAGAAGAGATAAAGGGATGAAGGAGTTTAACATATTCATAGATAATTTAGAGCTCATTGACTTACCTATGATGGGTAGGCAATTCACATGGTGTAACGCTATTGAAGGGGAAAGATGGAGTAGGATTGACAGAGTTTTGTTATCAACTGAGTGGATGGAAAGATACAACTTAAAATTATGGGGCTTGGAGAGAAGTGTGTCTGATCATTGCCCCCTGTTGCTGGTTGAAGATGGGAGGGATTGGGGTCCAAGGCCGTTTCGTTTTCTAAATGCTTGGACCCTTCATCCTAACTTCGGTAGTATTGTGAAGAAAGCTTGGAATGTGTCTACCTTTTCTGGATGGGCAGGTTATGTTATTTCAAACAAGCTGAAGGTACTTCGAACAGAGTTGAAAAAATGGAATAGGGAGGTTTTTGGAAATGTGTCTGCTGCGTTAAAGGTAGCAGAGGAGGAGCTCCATGCCATTGATTTAATGGCTGAGTCTAGAAGTCTGAAGGAGTATGAAATTAGATGAAGAAGAGAGTTAAGAAAAGAAGTGTGGTCACTATCTAGGCGTGAGGAATGGATTTGGAAGCAGAAATCTAGATTGAACTGGAATCTTCAAGGGGACAAAAACACAAGATTTTTTCATATTGTCGCTACCAGCAGACAGAACAAAAACTTGTTGAACTCAATTGTTGTCGATGGGGTGGTGTATGAAGACCCCTGTATAGTTAAGCAGGAGGTGTTTAATTACTTCAAGAAGAAATTTTCAGAAGAGTGGACTTCAAGGCCTAAGCTTCAAGGTATCTTCAGAACCATTGGGTGTGATGCTGTTTCAGACGGGTTAGTTGCACCATTCTCTGAGGAGGAGATATGGAGGGCTGTAAAGATGAGTGATGGCAATAAGGCTCCAGGCCCGGATGGGTTTAACCTGTCTTGCTTTCAGAAGTGCTGGAAGGTATTTAAAAAAGAAATTTTGCAGTTCTTCAATGAATTTTATGATAACGGGCGTCTAGCCAAAGGTATTAATAGTTCTTGCATCACGTTAATTCCTAAAAAAGATTGCCCGGAGGGCATCTCTGATTATAGACCAATCAGCCTTATTGGGTCTATTTATAAGGTTCTGTCCAAGGTCCTAGCAGACAGATTCAAAAAGGTACTTCCAAGGATAGTTGGGGAAGCCCAAACAGCCTTTGTTGGTGGAAGGAATATTCTGGATGGGGTGTTAATATCTAATGAAATTGTGGATTGGTGGAAGAAGAAAAAGCAGAAGGGGTTGATTTTGAAATTAGATTTTGAAAAAGCTTACGATACTATAAATTGGGAGTGTTTATTAGCTATGTTGTCCAGCCTTGGTTTTCAAAACAAGTGGATCGGGTGGATAAAGGAATGCCTGCAATCATCTAGAGTTTCAATCCTTGTGAATGGCTCACCCACGACTGAATTCTGTCCGGAAAAAGGACTTCGACAAGGGGATCCATTATCGCCGTTCCTCTTTATAATTGTGGCAGAAGGTCTTAATATGTTATTTCAAAGGGCAAAAGATTTGGGGATTATTAAAGGTGTGGTTATTGGAAATAGGAGGATTAATGTCACCCATTTGCAATTTGCGGATGATACTATTGTGTTATGCGAGGCTGATGAGCGTGAAGTGTTGAATATAAAACGGATTCTGAGATGTTTTGAAGTGCTGTCCGGTTTACGGATAAACTTCCATAAGAGTATGGTCTGTGGGGTGGGAGTTCAGGAGGAGGTGCTGGAGGTTATAGCACAGAAGCTGAACTGCCAGGGTCAAAAGCTGCCTTTCACTTATCTTGGGCTACCTCTTGGGGCCAGTCCAAAAAAGAAGCAAACTTGGTTGCCAGTAATTAATAAATTCAAGTCTAGATTAGCTTCTTGGAAGAGGAAGGTTCTATCTTTTGGGGGGAGGTTAACTCTGATCAAGTCAGTGTTAAATTCACTACCAGTGTTTTATTTATCTGTGTTTAAAATTCCAGTGGGTGTAGCGAAGTTGCTTGATAAAATCCAAGCCAGATTCTTGTGGGGGGGCAATGAAGTCAAAAAGAAGCTTCATATGGTAAAGTGGGAGGAGATCACCAAAAAGAAAGGGTGTGGAGGTTTGGGCATTAGAAGGCTGAGGGATGTTAATGAATGTCTCTTAGCAAAATGGTGGTGGAGATATGGTGGTGAAGATCACGCACTGTGGAAAGAGATTATCAACAGTAAATATAGTAGCTATGGAGGGAGATGGAGGCCTCTTCTGGTGGAAGGAGGTCAGTGCTCCAGAATCTGGGGTGACATTCTAAGTCTAGAACACAGCAGCCCCAATCTCTTCAGTTACTTCATGGAGAATTCTGTTATTAAAGTTGGGAATGGGAGGAGAATTAGTTTTTGGGAGGATCATTGGTCTTCGAATTGTAGCCTGAGGAGTGAGTTTCCAAGACTTTATGATCTGTCAGTTAACAAAGAGTCCACTCTTAAACAGATGATTGACAGGAAATATAGTTCAGATGGGTGGAGTTTTCAATTCAGAAGAGTCCTAAGGGCTTGGGAGGAACATGAAGTGGGTAGACTTAGAGCTTACCTATCGACGCATGAGCCAGTTTTATCAGTCAGTGTTGACTCCTGGGTTTGGAAAGCCTCAACCTCAGGTATGTTTACTGTGAAATCTTTATATAACAGACCAGAGGCAGCACTTGGGGTGGAGGAGGATAGGTGGATTTGGAAAAATTTATCTCCACCAAAAGTGCAGTTTTTTGGATGGCTCGCTTGGAAGGGTAGAATTAAGTCCAAAGCTTTCCTTCAACATGTGGGGTGTCTTAATCCGGATACTACAACAGAGTGTGTGTTTTGTGGGTGTGCTGTTGAAACGGATTGTCATGTGTTGGTTCAGTGCAAGTTTGTTTGGAAAATTTGGTCCAGAATTTTGTCCTGGTAGGGGATGCAATGGGTGATTCCTAAGAATGCTAGAGGGGTGCTGGAGTGGTGGAGTGGGTTCAAGTGGGGTAAGCTTGAAACCAAGATTTGGAATGTAATTCCATTCGCTGTGTTATGGTCTATTTGGACTCTGAGGAATGAGTGCATTTTCAAGGGTAAACAGCTCTACTTAGAGGAAGTCTGTGATCTGATCAAAACCAGAATTGCTTTGTGGATTAAATATAATTCTAGGCCATTGCATTATTCAGTCCATGATATGGTTGAGAATCTGGATCAGGTTCGTAGGTGTGTGGGGGGTAGGTGATTGTGTCCTTGCTTGCTGGGTGGATTCTCACTATGGTCAGGGATTGTTTTGGCTTAACTTAGAAGTCATTTTGGTGTTAGGTAAGCTTCCTTAATCTGTAGAGTTGGGTTTCTGTTATTCAGGCTGCTGCCATTTTGTAGTCCTCTGTGCTGTGCTGCTGGATCTGTTTCAGTACTGCTGTGAAGACCAGAGGAGATTCATGGAGGTTTACTATTATCTCTGGATGAGTGTTTGCTGGTGTTACTTGCTGAAGTGTCCTAGTATCTGCTCTGTTGGACCTGATCTGCTGTAATGTATATTGTTGTTATTGAGTAATTTGCTGGAGTGATGGTGGGCTACATATTGATGCAGTTTTGGGTTACATATTGGTAGTTTTGAGCATAATACTGCATCATCAGCAGCCATCAGCAGTATTGCTGCAGCGAAGTTTCTGGGATCTGAGGTTTAGATGTTTTCAAGTGTCCAGCGAAGTTCTTGGGATCAGAGGTTTAGATGTTTTCAAGTTTCTCTCTGCTGGTAGTTTTAGAGAGTTGCTCTTGACTGAATTCCTTGGCTTCTGAAGTATGTGGCATCAGCAGTTGTAGTGCATTGTAGCATCTCCTGGGTTGCATTTTTTATCTGATTTTCTTCTGATCTGTTTTTATTCTTTGGATGGGCTGCTGTGTAGATCATGCTATTAAATCAGGTGCTTGGTTAGGTAGCTTGGATGTGTTATTGCTGCGGTGGGTGAAGCACTCTAGAGGAATGGCTGAATGGTCTGTAGGCCTCGTTGGCTGATTGGTTAGTCTTGTGGTTGGTTGTAATTTCTGGAACGGATGTGATGCTGGGAAGATAGAACTGAGGCCAGCAGAATGTATTCCAGCAAGATGGTGGTTTGTTTGCTGGTTAGTTTGAACTGCTACCATGGGTGGACTCAAACAGATTCTAATCTGTATTGGTTTTGGTTTTTGGTCCTTCTCTCTCGTTGGTTCCTCACCAACTTTGGGGTGCTAGCAAATGATAGGATGAGTTTTTTGGTGCCAACCTAGTTGGGATCATTTAGCTTATTGTGATGCTCTGCACTCCCTTTTCTCTTTATTGGTGTAATTTCTTTCGTACCTTGTACTAGATTTTACATCAATGAAGTTTCTTTTTTGCTGATCAAAAAAAATAAAATAAAAAAAACCCTTCACATATTTTGAGGAAGGTGAATGGATTATTTTGTATCTTAGTTTCAATTCAATTTCTAAAGGAACGTTACTAATTAAACTAAATTGAAACAACATAAAATATTCAAGGGTAAAAATCTGATATAATTTAGAACCAAGATAACAAATTTAACACAAAAGACAATCTAGAAGAATTATGAGTTTACAAGTGTAATTCACCTTAAAATTGTTTATTTAATGTTGTATTTTAAAATATTCTACAGAGTATCTACAGAACGGAAAGCGAGGGTAGTTTTTTGGGATAAAAGCTCCATGTGATTTAAAGGAATATTTTGTGATTTTTTATTTTTATTTTTTAGATGCATTGAAGGTGTTAAAAGCTTCAAGATTCATCAGAAGTTGAGGACATGAATTTTTAAAAAAAATTTCTGTTTTTATTCTGTTTTTTTTTCTAATACAATGTACATAAGAGCTAAAGGCGGGTTGTTAGTGCCACCCAACTCTCCGATTCTGTCCCAAACCTCTCATGCGTTAGGATAGATGATAACCGGGTGGTTAGACGTCTGTTAGTTTGTTTTTGTTACGAGAGTCTGAAACTTCGATATCCAATAATGTTTGGACATATTTTTTTTAATAAAATTTTAAAAAAATTATAAATATATCTTTTAAGATTTATTTTAAATACATATTATTATATACTTTTGAAAATTATAAATATTTTTTTATCATAGTTTGTCATTTAACAGAGTTGATAGAAAAAATAAAATTCTTAACTATTTTCCTATATAATAATAAATAATCATAATGGTTAATTGAAATATATTGCTGATATCATTTAAAAATTGTTATTTGACTTAATAGTTAATTAATGAAATGAATTATTTGTTATGCGATTAAAATTTTTAAAGAACAATATGTAATTTCTAAAATCATAGAAGATAAAATGTATTTTAAATAAAACTCTTAGAATGTATTTATAATTTATCTTAGAAATTTTAATAAATATTTTGATACATATAACATTGCTTATGGAATAAAAGTAAAAATAAAAAGGAGTTACACCCCAATGGAGTCAGAAATAAAAACATATATACATGAAAAAGTTTACAATTTATGGTAATTTTTTGATAAATTTTCTTTTTAAGTATTTTATTTCATCTAACCCATATTCTTTTTAAGTATTCTATTAAGTCTTGTTTAATGTAATATGACCAAATCATCATTTTTAATTTTTTGCACATGTTTTTATTTTGAAACTAATACATAACAATAGTCTCTCATTTTATGGAGAAAATCTCTTCCTCATTCTAAAGAGAAAATCTTTCCCTTATTCCATAGAGAATAATTTTCCTTTATTCTAAGGAGAAAATCTCTTTTACATTCCATGGAGAAAATCTTAAATTATGAATTTTGAACCTTTTTATAATTTGAAAATTTTAAAAATAACTCAACAAAAAATCTAAATAAAAATCAGAATACAATGTGAATATTCACAGTAAATAACAAATATACAACTAACTTTTGAAAAAACAAAACACATACTAAAGTATAATATGAATGTTCACAATAAATAACAAATATACAGTTAACTTTCAAAAAAATAAAATTTATATCAAAATATAATGTGAATGTTCACAATTTATAATTGAGATACAACTAACCTTAAAAAAAAAAAAAACTTATATCAATGGAAACATTTATACTAAAACGTGAAAATATAAAACAAAATTAAAAAAAGTGAAAATCTACTATTTCAATTATTCAATGGTAACAAAAATGATTGTTCAACTAACAAACATGGTAACAAAAATAAAAAACATACAATTAACTTTTGAAAAATAAAATTTATACCAAAATACAATATGAATGTTCACAATTTACAATTAAAATATAACTAGTTAATAAAATAAATAAATAAATAAAAAAATTCATACCAATGTGAACATTCACATTGCAACTTGAAAACATAAAACAAATTTTTTTTTAAAAAAAGTGAAAATTGACTATTTTGATTGTTCAATGGTAACAAAAATCAACCAGCAAGCATAGTTAAAAAAAGAAAAAAAAAAAAAACTCATATCAAAATACAATGTGAATGTTCACAATTTACAATTAACATATAACTAATTTTAGAAAAACTAAATTCATACCAATGTAAACATTCACACTGCAACATGAAATAAAATTGAAAAAAAAAAATGACTATTTCAATTGTTTAATGATAACAAAAAATAATTGTTCAAATAACAAGTATAGTAACAAATAATCAATAATATGTAAACATTCACATCTTGCAAAATATTCAATTATGTCCATATCTATATTCCAACACTTATTTCTCAGACTTTCAAACAATGTGAAATGTGAACGTTCATACTGATTGACGAAAAAATAGAAACAATTGCAGCAATAGAATTTAAAAAAAAAAAACTATCTATGCAATTTCATCATTATCATCTCTAAAAATAAAAAAAAAATATCACCCACATCCTCATCGTCATTATCATTTTTATCATTATTGCTATCATTAACAATCTATGCAATTTCATCATTCTACCAATCTAAATAAAAGCAAACTTACATTTGAAGAATATGTTTGTAACAAAATTGACTGGACATGAACAGAGTTTCGACTTACAACAATGGAGAAATATAAAGTTTCAAACATAGAGTAACAATGAACGACCACAGAATTTCAAACACAAAGTGACAATAAAGAAACACAAAGTTTCATCGCAACAATAGAGGAACATAATATTATTTCACACCATGTGTAAACTAGAGTTTCAATATCTTACCAAATAGAGAATTTTAAAACCCTAGCACAATGAAACAATACCATAAATGTGAATGAAACTGATCAAAAAGAAAAACGTGAATAGGGGTAACTACCAAAATAAAGGTAGTAATAAAAAGGAAATGTATATATCATTTTTCTAAGTAATACTTCTCAACAATAGACATAATGGTATAATAGTCCAACAAACAATATAAATCAGGAAAAAAAAAAAGACCTCAAGTAATAAAAATATAAATACATTGAACTAATTAGGTTATAATTTTTCTTAGTAGACTTATCGGGTTAAAACACCTCTAAATATGATTTATCAATAAAAAATCCAAATCACTAATTTTTAATTATTTTTTAAAACCCACTTATGTGATATTTTCCTATAAAAAAAATATGTAGTTGACTAAGGGGTGATTTGCGATGTTCTAAATAAGTGTATTTTTTAATTTTTTATAAATAAAAAAATATGTAAAAAAATAGAGAAAGTGAGTAGAAAAATACAGAGAAAATATTGATAAATGTTAATTGATATAACCTAAATAAATACATATATACAAAAAATATATATATATTTTTCTAATACATGCAAATACCTACTAAGTCAATCCTGATCTTTAAAAAGAAATTCAAAGGAAGAGTCAAACCTCCACCTTTCCGTTTATAACCTATTATAAAGCTCCATTATTTTATTTTGTAAATACTATAATAGAACATTTTTGGATTTGAAATCTTTCCTTCCCATAAAAAATAATACGGCAGTGCTAGGCCTCGAATCTCAATTTTTTTATTTTATTATTATTTTTTTTTTTTTGAAGAGTGGACATCTCGTACTTACTCAGTCTAAATTAGACTGATTGAGTGATAAAATTGACTAATCAATTAGACTGTTGGTTAAAATTTATTAATTTTGTTTAATTTGTACGAGTCTCTGCTATATTTTTATTCCTAATTGATCAGTCAATTTTATAATTCATTATCACCATCATTTCTTCTTTTTTTTTTTTTAATTCAAATTATCACCATCATTTCTACTCTATAAGGGCGAATTACACTAACAGTTTCTATAATTTGAAACTTGTGTCACTTTGATCATTGACTTTTCAATTGTGACATATTTGACCATGAATTTTGAATCTTGTTCTAAATAAAAACAATTGAAGATATCATTGCTCAATTTCAAGGACAAAGTCGTCAATTTGATAAAATATAAACTAACTTGACAAAAATAAATGTCAAAAAATATTTTTGATTTTTTAAAAATTATTTCTACTCACCAAAGATAAAATTATGTAAAATTAATAAATCTTTTACACATTTATTTATTTTTTTATCAAATTAATTTTCATTATGTGTTTGGATGATAATCATATAATGGGTAGTTGCTAGGCCTTTAATATGTAATCGATATATTTAATATATGAAAATGTTTTTAGTTTTGAATTTTTTGATTTAATAGATTGGTTTTAATAATGATATCAAAGTTGCCGATCAAAAAACTAATAATAATGATATCAAATTTGTACCAATATTTAACTTTTGAAAAAATAGAAACTAATTTAATAAAAATGAAAACAACCATCAATTACACAATCATCATCCAAACATATAATAAAAATTAATTTATTAAAAAAAATAAATGTGTAAAAGATTTATTAATTTTACATAATTTTATCATTGGTGGGTAGAAATAATTTTTAAAATTTTAAAAATATTTTTTGATATTTATTTTTATCAAATTAGTTTATATTTTATTAAATTGATAATTTTATCCTTAAAATTGATTAATAGTATGTTTAATTGTCCTTATTTGAAACAAAATTCAAAATTTAAGATCAAATCTGTTACAATTAAAAAATTAAGAATCAAAATAATACAAACCTTAAACTATAGAAAACTTTAGTGTAATTTACCCAAACTATAATAGTTCATTTTCTCTTATAAACTAATATTAGACTGATCCATTATTAGAGTAAAGCGATTCCACTCTTATAACATCTTTTCTACTATTAGATTTTTTGGGATTTTCAAAATAATGTACCTTTTCACTTATAAACTATTATTTCTACTAACACTATAATTGTAGCTTTTCTCTTATAAACTAATATTATACTGGTCTATTATTAGACTAAAGTGATTCCATTATTATCACCGTCATTTCTCCTATTAGATTTTTTGGGATTTTCATAATAAGAGTACCTTTTCACTTATAAACTATTATTATAATGGTCCATTAGTAAACTAAATCCTCGTTTGAGAAGAATAAATTTAAAGGTTTTTTTTTTTTTTACTAAAATAATTATAAAAAAAAATAAAATTGATTAAAAAATTAATAAGATAAAATATTATATTTAAATCATAATCATTTTATTTTTTCTCTTATAAAAATAAAAAAAATAAAAAAACTTATCTTAAACACTTCAAATTAAAATAGTCAAAAAAATTAAAAATCTAAAAAACCAGCATACATCCAAATGAACTTTATTTTCTACTATTTTACGCAAGTAAATGTTTACTTGAAATAATTATTACACTATTGGGCAATCCACTTGTTGGACCACAAGTATTATATTTGCAAATAAGGACTTCCAATATCGCATATTTATAAAACTACAAATATTATAATTTACTTATAAGGAAGCTCATCTTTAAATTCGAATTATTTTTCATACCCAACTTCTTTGTCTTCTACAAATAATTTTCAAGTCTTTCAAAGTGCAAACAGTAAACATAACCCCCCACACTAAATCTATCAATAAACAAATTATCAATACATTAATTCAACGTGCAAAATAGTAAACAAATAATAATAATTCTATCATTACTCTCAAACTTCTAGAATATTAAAAACAACAAAAAGAAAAATTTATGAAAATAAAAAATAAAAGAAACACACACACATATTTTTATTGAATACTTGAAAAATTACAAAATACTTGCAAGATGACTACTTTTGCTCATTTCTTCTCTCTATAAGACTGCATTTACCAAATGCAATTCACACTCTTTTATTGACATATAGCAGATTTTAACTTAAAATTTGAAATATACAGAACTGAAAGATAAATTAAGGTTCTTGCAACAAGATAATAAATCTTTTATAAATTTGAATTATTGAAATTGAAAGACAACAAAAAAACATAGTGGTATCTCTACTAGGTATGATCCATTGTTAGTGTTTATTCCAATCACTTTAGTTTTAGTTATCATGTAAATCACAGTGTTATGTCTTCAACTTGCAAGATACCCATCCTATTTTTTAGAGATACAAATGTCCATTTTTTTTTTTTCATTGAATTTTGTTGAATTCGGGCCTCTCGCTTGATCTCATACCGTTCCCAAATAGTAGAAGAGAAATCTAGCACTTTAATTATTTATTTTTCAAGCATTTGGAGCATTTCCTATACTTTGTCATATACCAATTTGGAGGTTTTCATAATTTACTGTTACAATTATATCATTTTGGTAGCATATTTGTTTATCATGTTGAAGAATACTGTCTAATATGTTAAGAAAAATACGAGCCTATCAATTTTTTCAATGATTGGATCATAAAATTTTCACTATTTTTCATTTTTCTTGGAGATTAAATTTGTACAAGATGAAGGATAGAGTAATTAAATCTGATTAGGTTGACAAAATTGAATATAACATTTTCAGCTATAATAGACACAATTTGTGTCGTACTAATTATTGGCCTTACTCTCATAACTGCAATAGCTTATTTAATTATTGCTAGAAATTTATTTAAGCTTCGAAAATCATCTTTGTTGATTTTCACAGTTTCAACAATTTCAAATTCAATCCATTGTATATTAATTTTATACACTAATACCACGAGACTTGGCCATTGATGACCCAAATTTAGGGAATTGACTAAAAATGACATACAGACTTTGCAATCTTCTTAAAATTTTCAATAAGATCTTTTGGAAAAAAATAATAATTTAATTATAGAAATTCTTTTTGAGAAAATTGTTGAAAAGTCAAATTTAACAATTGTCTAAGATATTAGATTTAGTGGATATTTTTTGTTGGTGATGGGTTCACTCTTTGTGAAATTGTTTGATAAGAAATCCATTTATTATTTTAAAAAATATTTTGTTTTCAATTTTACCCTTAATATATCTATTGAATTTTTTAATAGGGGATTTTTTAGGAAATCTTTTTTCAAGTACTTATATCCCAATTAGTCTATAATATATTTTTGTATTCCAATAAATCCTATTATTTGGACATTTGACTCACCAAATCCTAATTCGTATATTTAAGGTATATTATGGACAATTTTAACGTTACAAATATTTTTTAAATGCTTAGCAACTTGGTGATATAATCATTCATATTTGATAGTGTGAATGTTCACGTTGATAGTAAGGGCGGGCGCAGATTGGTTGCGGCTACGGAACCTCCAATCCGCCATCCGTCCGCTAGATTGGCGGATTGGAGAAAATCAATCCACATCCGTCCGCCAATCCGGCAGATGTGGATTGAGCGGATTGGCGGATTGGCCAATCCAGCAGAAATGATTAGACCCTCTCATCTTCTTATTCCTTCTTTTCTTTGGTCCCATTTCTTTACTAATTGAGGCTTTATCTCGATTTTCTAGGCCTACTTGCTCCCTAACTGAGCTACCCACTATATTCTTGCCCTTATCTTTTCTTGTTACTGGTAGATTCTTAGGATTCACTCGAACATGGCTGTCAGCAACTTTCATCCCTTTATCTGAACCAAGATGAATTGATTGTTTTGGTCTTGGGCTTCAATAATATCTGGTTGGATTTCACCCACATTGTTCATAGAGGGCACTAATGCATGTGGGACAGTATTCACCACCTTCAGACTTTCCAAACCTTTTCCCAACCCATTACAAAGCCCTTCAAATTGGGCTTGATTTAATACCACCTCCAAATTAATACTGGGCCTAATACTACCCTTCTCACTAAGGCTTCTCATTACCCCAGATGGCCCAATATTCCCACCAACTCTACAATTAGCCGCCTCAAATCTCTGTAAAAATCTACTCTGCACGCTTGACTTGGGACGCGAGAAACCTGCCATCTCACTTTGGTTTTCAAATTCTCTACCTGTTTCATTGGCCCTGTTTGGTAAGGCTTATTTCCAGCTTATTTCAACTTTTAGCTTAATTTAAGCTATTTTGATGTGTTTGGTTCAGCTTAACAATACAGCTTATAGCTTTTTGTAAGTCAAAAATCAACTTATTCTTTAAGTGAGGGAGGAGAAGCTTAATTTATAAGTCAAAAATCAGCTTATGTTCACAGTTATAAGTTATAAGTTGTTAAGCTATAAGCCATAATCACTTTCCCACAGCTCTACCAAACGGGGCCATTAACAGCTTAAACAGTGATATCATTATAGTTGCCACCTTGTGCTCCCCCCACCCCCTCCAAGTCATCCCATTAATGCTTAACCACAATACCTTAAGCTTTCAAGTCATCACTGCAATGAACCCTGTCAGCCTCCTCTTCCTGTTTGTCCATTTGTTTACACACAGAACTCTGATCACCTCTTCACCTCTTCCATGGCTACCACCATTCGCCTATGCCTTACTTCCAGTCACATTTGCTTCAGATTGAAGCCCAAAGCTCTGCTCAATATACTCCACAACCCTTATTGAATACGATAGACCCCTATTTTCCATGATAACCATATTGTTAATAGTTTTCATCTATGTTGTCATAATTTCCACCTTACCACATTTCAGTGATGCCATACTCAAAGTTTCATCATGAATACTTAAAATATAAACACAATTTAAGCCACCAAAACCATAAACAGAGTAATAGTAGAGATTGTATGCCTCTGTATTGTTACATCTATATCTGTTTTTCAAAACAAAAACCATTATTTTTAGAGTTAGATTTAAAAACAAAAAAATATAGATGAATAATACATTTAGTTTTTTTCAAATAAAAAAATATATTCAAGTTGAAAGCTCTTTTTCAATAGAATATATTCAGCACAATATTTAAACTCTTTTTCAATTGAAAACACAAATTGAATATTTAAACAAATTGAAAACATAAAGTCTTATAAATTACTGGGGATACTCGCGGTTTGGCAGTTCGGTTGCGGCCAAAGGAACCTCAAATCCGCCATTCGTCCAAAACTAGGTGGATTGAAAAAAATCAATCCACAACCGTCCGCTTGCCATTATGCATTCGTTCAAAATGCGGCAGATCGGTTCGGTTTGATCGGTTTGGGTGGATCGGTATATCCACTGCTTACCCCTAGTTGATAGTGTGAACATTCACATTGACAGTGTGAATGTTCACATCATAAAACATTCACACTGACAATGTGAATATTATTAGGGGTGTTTTGATAACTATGTCACCCATAGGACTTATTGGAACCTAAGAAAATAATTTGGAGTAAGTTGAATATAAGTAGGTGAAGAGTGATTTATGAATAAATATCACTTTTAAATATTTGTTCAAATATTTTATTTGCTTAATTTTTTTGATTATTTGTTTTAATTTTTTTCTTTTTTGACTATCTGTCAAATTTGTATCAATATGTTGGAATATATATCTGCTGAAATTCCTTATCTGTTCAAATATCTATCTAGATTTAATTATCTGTTCAATTTTTTCATTTATCTATTTAAATCTATTTGTCCAAAAAAATTATGTGTTCAATTCTTTCTATCTGTTCAATTTTTTTTATTTATCTTTATCTATTCAAATTCTCATACATACACAAATAGAGAGAGAGAGAGAGAGAGAGAGAGAGAGAGAGAGAGAGAGAGGTCCTATAATTTATCTGTTCAAAATGATGCATATATGTATGAAGCTCTCATACACACACTCATATATATATAAACATATGTCCAAAAAAATTATTTGTTAACAACAACAAAGAAAAATATATGTTAAATTAACATGCTGAATTCTCTCTTGCAATGGCACGCCCTCTTGAGGTCATAACATGCCCAAAGTATGAATGACATACAAAAGATAAAGCAAAAATGAAATACCAAATAAGTACATCACTGTAATAGAATCACCCAATCTGAACTCCTTTGTTAAGTAATAACAAAATTATGTTCTTTAGCCACAAAATTATAATTAAATAGAGAGAGAAACAATCATTAACAACCCCAATTTCTCTAGGAGGGAAATCTTTCACCAGCAAAGGCTTAAAGCTTAGAGGCAATAGAGGAAGCACCAAACTGGAGAACAACAGCTTCATCAAAAGATTTTATGGATTCCTCATAGATGCTTTGCTTGGTACGGTTTGCTAGCTAAAAGATGACCCTATAGCTATCACTCTCTCATCGAAAACCCATAAAACACCAAATTGCCTAGAAGTCTTTTTTTCTTCAAAATATGGATGAATTCCTGGACTTCCAAACAAAGAAAAAAATTGAAAAGTGAAAATTTGAACAGATAAAAGGGTTCTATCTCCTCCATGAACAACTCGAAGAAGAGGATCCCGATCTCGATGAGTTTGGCACATACTTAGGGTTCCTGAGCCAATAAGCTTATTTTTCTTCCTCTGATTTGCATCAACGATCTCAGATCTACATCAACGGCCTCCGATCTGCATCGCCGTGAAGAGATTGTAAAAACTCTAGATAAGAAGAGAGTGAGAGAGAGAGAGAGAGAGAGAGAGATTTGTTTTTGCACAGATTGATTGTATGTTTTATATGTAGGGTGGGTATTCTGGTCTTTTTGCAAAATCTTGTCCTTATGGATTTCAACGTTAGACCTTTGGGCAAAGAAAATCCTTTGGATTTATGGACCAAGTGCCCATTCTTTTTTTTCCTTTCTTCCATTATTTCATCATTATTATATTTTATATAAAGTTCTTTTTTCTAGAAACCTAGCATAATCAGTGATCGTACTGATAATTTTGCATAGACTTTTTCTTTATTATTTTGCTATACAAATAAAAAATATTTTAAAAGTTTTTTTTTGCTTTCTAGTCCTAATTTAGGATTATAAAATGATTTTTCAATTGTAGAAGGGGCTTCTACACTCTCTTTGTTTGATCCATCAAGTGGGGAGGTTAATTATTCCATTCTCTGTGTGAATTTTTTATTTCAAAATTCATAATCTTTCCTTTTGTTATCATGATTCATCTATACAGGCTTTGCTAGCAAAATTCTTTTTTAAAATCTTCGTCTTGCAAATTTTTGCTTGGTGAACTGATTTGTTACAAGTCCAACAGACATAAAACCATTGTTGGCATCCATATAGTCTACTTTGATTCACATTTCTAAAATATTTTTCTTAAATAAGTTTTAAAACATTTATTATATGTTTTGGTAATTAAATGTTTAGAAATTAAGAAAAAAATAACATATTTTAGGCCATTTTTTATGGAAACATATTATTTTCATTTATGTGTTATGCTATTTCAGCATATTCGAAACTACAACTCTAGTATCTACATATTTGTTCTTTAGATTGATTATAAGGTGTTGTTTTTAATACTACTCCCCAATCATGTTATCATCCCAACAAATAGAGTCGAGAAAATTTGTACCTAGAGGTTGAAAGTTAGAGATTTAATTGAGATGAGGGACTGTTTTCCACTCCCTAATGAAGGGCCTTCCCTCTTTGTGGAATGCTTTCAACTATTTCAATTACTTCATCCATGAAGCATTTAGCCATTGATGGAAGAGAAGAAAAAGTACAATTGGTAAAGATAAAGGATACATATGGAGGATTGAAGAATCTACCAAAGTTTCAAAAAAATAAGCAAAGTTTGTGAAGAAGATGAAGAGTTGCAGTTATTCCATAGTATAACCAATCTTTAATTATGCTGATGTGGGGATATGTTGGCACCTAATTAAATTATCCAATAAAAATAGGACACGTGGCAATCAAATCACTCTCAAAATAGATGTAACCTCAACTGAACCCAAGAAGAAATGTGGTTGATTATGAAAAACTATTTAGCACTAAGATACATGGAAAATAGGGTAGTTGTTGAGGAAATTTGGCTTCAAATAGAATGAGGAAAGCACATATCAAAGTACAACACATGGAAGAAGATCATGCAGTCGTGCAAAGCAGTACTGTGTTTATAAATAGTTGTTTGATTAAAGGTTCCTTTTTTCATCAAACTTTGTCAAACCAATACTTAATTTAATTTGTACTTCAAGTTTATTGTGTTTTGAAGGGGTAGGAGTAGTGGTAAGATACAAGTTTCATTGATCAAGTACAATTATATATTTTCTTTAATTTTTTTGCATTCATTTTTTGTCTTAATTGGTTTTTCCATTGACATTTAGAGGTTGCCAGATGTGCCATTGGTGACTAAAAGTAAGTAGCTTTAGCATTTCAAATGATGACAGATTTGTTAGAGTGTAACCATGGTTTGATTTGATCAAATCCCTAGATAGTAGGAACAAGATCACGTGGAGATCTTTTAAATATATATTGTTGGGTAAATGCATTGACTTAGACACATGGAATTAATCCAAATGAGGAGGCAACTAGTACCCAAGCCATCCAATGGTCAGAACTTAAACTCTCCAACGGCTCCTTTATTTAAGGTATTTCTTTGACCAAGGTGGGACATTGTCACCCATCCAGAGCACTAACTCTTTCACCCAACGGCTAAGATTGAAAAGAGGATTTAGTCAGCCCTATCCTTGGGGAACACTCCAATAGTTTTCTCAAAAGAAAGAGGATGATTATAGCAACCCCGGTCTTTTCTCATTTGGTTGTTGTATTCGGACTTAGGTTTCGTGGATCCTATCATTGTATAATTGTTGTTGTCGTCCTTTATCTTCTCTTTTTGAGTTATAGGATGTGTTGGGCAGGTTTGTTACAGGTTGGTTGGGTTTGGAAACCAAGTGTTGCTGTCCAGAATTTTGGACCTTCGCTCGAGCAAGGAGTTGGTCGCTCGAGCGAGCAATTGCGTCTAGTATAGACCTGAGAGCTATATTTGTTGGCTCGAGCGAGCTTTCCTTCGCTCGAGCGAGTTTTGAGTCCTTCGCTCTAGTGAGAATTTTGTCGCTCGAGCGTGCTTCTGGGTTGCAGACCTGAAGCATCGTATTGTCGGCTCGAGCGAGCTTTCTGTCGCTCGAGCGAGTATTCTTTGTGTCTGGTCACTCGAGCGACCACCTCTTCGCTCGAGCGAGCCTTTTTTATTTAAATAGGCAGCAGCGGTTTTTAAAACACCTTTTCATCCTCTTTTTGATTTCAGAACCCTAGGGCCGTTTTCTCTCTCCTTCCACTCACCTTCTCTCTTAGGTTTCATCTATTTTTAGGGTGTTTCTACCCTAGGCTCTTTATTAAAAAGGTAGAGTGGGTTGAGGGCTTCGTTTTAGTCTAAACATTTAGCACCTTTTCATCCTCTTTTTGATTTCAGAACCCTAGGGCCGTTTTCTCTCTCCCTCCACTCACCTTCTCTCTTAGGTTTCATCTATTTTTATGGTGTTTCTACCCTAGGCTCTTTATTAAAAAGGTAGAGTGGGTTGAGGGCTTCGTTTTAGTCTGAACATTTAGCAGTTTGGAGCACTTTGGATTTTGGGTCGTTATCTCCATCTTCTCTATTCAGGTTATTTACTTCGAGGTAGGGATTTCCTACTCCATATTATAGGCTTTGTCCTAAGTTTTGGTATTTTGATATGTTGGGGGTTGTCTGGTAATTTTGGGAAAAACCCTAGTGGTTGAAATAAATTAATTTGTATAATTAATTTAGGGAAAAATGTGGAATTGGGTTTAATTCATGGAATCGGGAATTTAGTGATTTAACGGTGTAGTTGGTTAGTTTAATTAATCGCCTATGAAAATGTTAAATTTACATTTGTTGACACATTTATTTCCTGTTTAGAAATAACTATTTTGGGCTATCAGTGGAGGATAGTCGTAATTGTTGTAGATATTGCATGTGGATTAGGAAAAACTGAAACTAATTACATTGGTTAAGTCATTGATTTAGACTGTTGAATTAATACAGAAATTACATGTATTGATTGTGTGTTGTATATGGCAAGTGTTTATTACATTGTATTGTGTGGGAGGAGATAGGGGATGTACTCCACGGTTTAGGGAAAGATAGGGGATGGACCTCTAAACCGGATTTTGTTTGGGAGGAGATAGGGGATGGACTCCATTAGCATCACTATTATGTGTGCTTATTGATATTGGAAGTGTTTTTATTTGTTGTTGATACAGCACTAAAATGTGTATCAATCGAGAAGTATGGAAGTGTTTTGGTATGAGCTTTAGTCTCATTTGTTTTATTGAATTGAAAATATTGTTAATGCGAGATGTAGTCTCACTGTTATAGTTTGGCCAGGTTCTGAGCCATATTTGTATAAACGGAAAGTTGAATAAATAATGGAAAGTGAAACGTGTCATGGACATTAGTGTCATGAGACTGTATAATAATGTAATTGGTTATCTTGGTTAACCATCTATCGAATACTATTGCTTTATTCACTGCTTATATTTGGTTTAGTATATTTCTACTGGGCTGTGGCTCACCCTATATGGGAACATCATTTTCAGGTTCAGGTGATGTGCTACCTCCAAGGACTTAGCTTGGATGGAGTTGGAGTTGAAGACTCTGTTTATATTAGTTGTTTATTTTGTTTTATTTTGATGTTACATGTAAACTCAAGCCTAGGGCTTAATGTGTAAATGAGTTAGTACTCATACTTTTGTGTCCAAGTGGTGGCTTGGAAAGATGTAAGCCCGTAGAGCATTTACTTTCGTTATTACATGTAATGTCTTTTAATAAGGTTACTCTGATGAATGAAATAATGTTTTGTTTTCTTATAACGTTGCATGTTAATAATATATATGATGGGTTTAAATTTGAGGGCGTTAGAACTTGGTATCAGAGTGTACCGGGTTCGAATACTTTGGGTACGTGGGAAGTGATTAGTATCACAACGGGTTCGTCTCGTTTGATAAAGACTTAGATGTATTGTTATGTGCTTATATGATAACATGTTTATGTAACTATGTGGGTATGGAATGTATTTTCTAGGATGTTGATTGGACCCTTGAGTTTCTGAAAGTCTTGTTGGAAAGGCACTTGATCAATGTTGTTTCCAACCGGAACTTTAGTGACGCCTCGAAACTGTCATTATCCAGGAATGAAATTCGTAGGTGCTTATGTGATTATGTGCTTACATGGAATGAATTATTGTTGTCCAATGCTTTAGGACGCAAGTGTTATAGCTTCGGCACATTTATTAATGTGCAAATGTATTAATTGTCCTTGTTACCTTTATTAGGATGTCAGGACGAGGACGTGGTAGGCGTGGTGGGCAGGAGATGCCTATACCGGATGAGATTCCGACAGTACAGGAGGGAGTTGGCCACGCCAATGTGGTCGAGCCGGTAGGACAGCAGGCTATGGGCGCTTTGGCCCGAGAGATAGCAGGGGCATTCAGGGAGTTAGTAGGCATTCTCAGAGCTGAGAATCAGGCTCAGGTTCATGTTACAGATGCAGGGCCTTCTTTTCTGAAGAGGGAGTTCTTCCGGTCTAACCCGGATGAATTTTTGGGTGATCCTAAAGAGCCACTTAAGGCAGATGAATGGCTCGAACAGACAACGAAGATGTTTGAGATGCTAGGCATCGAAGACGGGGCACTAAAGGTGACCTTGGCATCTTTCCAACTTAAAGGAGATGCGGGTCAGTGGTGGAAGTTCACAAAGGGCCGTATAGGAGGAACTTGGGAGGCTTTTGTAGATGCTTTCCTGGAGAAGTTCCTGTCTTCAGCTGTTAAGGAGAGGTTGAGAGATCATTTCTGCCAGCTTAAGCAGAACAGTTCTTCAGTGGCCGAGTTTGAGGCCTCATTTACTAGCTTGTCCAGGTTTGCACCTGAGTTGGTGGCGTCTGAGGAACGTCGTTGTATTGAGTTCGAGAAGAAGTTGAGGCGCGGCCTCAAGTTGAGAGTTGTAGGGTCTATGATTCGAGATTATGGGCGTTTAGTTGATGCTACAGCCCATACAGAGATCATGATGCAGGAGGAGGAGGAAGGGCAGAAAGGCTCCAAGAGGAGTCAGGATGGACAGAGTGATGGTAGGAGACAGAAGGGTTTTAACCCTCAGCAGTCTCAGGGTAGCTTTTCTAGATCGACTTTTCCGGTGCCGAGTGCTAGTTCTGGGAAAGGTAGCCAGGGAGACATTACCTGTTTCAAGTGTGGCCAGCTGGGCCACAAGTCTCCAGCTTGCCCGCAGAAGGGAGGAGGACAGAGAGCAGCGTCATCTTCGGCTCGATCTCAGAGCCAGAGTCAGGGTAGAGGCCAGCCGTTCTCTTGTTTTCAGTGTGGTCAGGCAGGGCACATGAAGAGGTTTTGCCCGCAGTTGAGTGGCATATCTGGTGTATCTGGTTTGAGGCAGACTCAGAGTCATCAGCCAGCTCAGTCAGTTCAGGCCTCGAGGGCCAACCAGGGGGCTTCATCGTCCCAGTCTGTGCAGCAGTCTTATACTCCTAGGGGTGAGCAAGTTGATCAGAGGTCGTCTGGGCGCGTGTATGCTATTACCGCGCAGGATCTTGTATCGGCTCCATCAGTTGTGAGAGGTACCTTCTTGTTTTGCAATTCGGTTGCTAGTGTATTGATTGATACGGGTGCATCTCATTCCTTTGTGTCTGCTGCATTTGCATCTGTTTTGGAGTTGGAGTTAGCACAGTTAGCATCTCCTATTTGTGTAGTGTCACCCCTTGGGGGTGAATTGATCTTGAAACAAGGTGTTAGGGGTTGCGATATAGAGGTTGCCGATCATAGGCTTCCGTTTCCTTTTGTAGTTATGCCCATGAAGGGCTTTGATGTTATTTTGGATATGGACTGGTTATCATCATACCGGGCAGTTATTGATTGCTACCGCCAAAGGGTCACTTGTTGTACCATGAGCGGGGAGTGTTTTTATTTTCTGGGGGACCGGGTGGGTAGTGTTTTGCCACCGGGGTATGATCCGCGAGGGCGGAGTGAGCTTAGTGGTCTACTTGCTAGCCTTATGAGTAGTGAGTGTGATGAGACCCGGATTGTGTTGCCAAGGGTGGTTTGTGAGTACTCGGACGTCTTTCCCAAGGATCTTGTTAGTTTGCCACCACATCGAGAGATTGAGTTTTCTATTGATCTAGTGCCCGGCACGACGCCAATTTCTATGGCACCTTATCGTTTTTCCCCAGCCGAGTTAGTTGAGTTGAAGATTCAGCTCCAGGAGTTGCTAGATAAGGGCTATATTCGTCCTAGTGTTTCGCCGTGGAGAGCACCGGCCCTCTTTGCTAAAAAGAAAGGTGGTGCTTTGAGACTGTGTATCGATTACCGGAAGTTGAATCAGGCTACGGTCAAGAATAAGTACCCTATGCCTCTTATAGATGATCTGTTTGATCAGTTGAAGGGTTCCCGTTGTTTCTCTAAGATAGATTTGAGATCTGGTTACCACCAGTTGAGAGTCAGGGAGGAGGATATCCCGAAGACGGCATTCCGTACGCGGTATGGCCACTATGAGTTTCTGGTGATGCCATTTGGGCTCACCAATGCACTGGCAGTCTTTATGGACTTGATGAACCGGATATTTCGGGAATTCTTAGATCGTTTTGTAGTCGTCTTCATGGACGACATTTTGATTTATTCACCTTCAGAGGAGGAGCACGAGGAACACTTGAGAGTAGTGCTTGAGTTACTTAGAGCCCATAAGCTTTATGCTAAGTTTGGGAAGTGTGAGTTCTGGCTAGGAGAAGTCAAGTTCTTAGGCCATGTAGTTTCTGGGGAAGGAGTGTCTGTTGATACATCCAAGACGGAGGCAGTGCAAGATTGGGCACAGCCTAAGAGTGTGTTTGAGATCTGCAGTTTTCTAGGATTAGCTGGGTACTACCGACGGTTTGTGAAGGATTTCTCCAGGTTAGCTTCGCCGTTGACTAGATTGACTCGGAAGGGAGTCAAATTTGTATGGAGTGAGACTTGTGAAAAGTCGTTCCAAGAGTTGAAGGTTAGATTGACCACCGCTCCAGTCTTGATTATTCCGGAGAGAGGGTTGGGTTATGCAGTCTATTGTGATGCTTCACGAGAGGGTTTGGGTTGTGTGTTGATGCAAGAGGGGAAAGTGGTAGGCTATGGCTCATGTCAGTTGAAAATACACGAGAAGAATTACCCTACCCATGACCTAGAGTTAGCGGCTGTGATCTTTGCCTTGAAGATTCGGTGGCATTACCTTTATGGAGAGAGATTCGAGGTATTCTCGGATCATAAGAGTCTGAAATATCTGTTTACATAGAAAGACTTGAACTTGAGGTAGAGGAGATGGATGGAGTTTATTGAGGATTATGACTTCGAGTTGCATTATCATCCGGGGAAGGCCAATGTGGTGGCCGATGTCCTTAGCAGGAAATCCGTTGGTGACATAGCTAGTATAGCCATCCGGGAATGGGAGATGTTGGGTGCACTTGGGGAGTTTGATTTGCTTCTGGGCGAATTCGTTGAGGCTGCAGCCTTGTTTTCTGTTGTTGCGCAGCCTACACTTGTGACTCGAGTGTTAGAGGCATAGAGAGGTGACCTTGAGGTGGAATCCCTCCGAGAGAAGATTTCCAGTGGGAAGGTTGAGAAGGGTTTGACGGTGTATCCCGACTTGAGTGTGAGATACCGAGACCGTTTGTTTGTGCCGGAGTCTTGTCGAGAGGAAGTACTCCGCGAGTTTCATCATTCGCACCTTGCGTACATTCGGGAGGCACAAAGATGTATCGGGATTTGGGTAGCCATTTTTGGTGGCGGGGTATGAAGAGAGATGTGGCCGCTTTCGTGTCTAAGTGCCTTACTTGTCAGCAAGTGAAGGCCGAACATCAGAGGCCAGCGAGTTTGTTACAACCCTTGCCTATTGCCGAGTAGAAGTGGGAGCATTTCATTATGGACTTCGTTGTAGGTCTTCCGAGGACTCAGCAGGGTAGTGATGCTATTTGGGTGGTTGTAGACTGGTTGACTAAGTCGGCGCACTTCGTTCCTATACGTGTGAGAGATTCGGTAGATCATCTTGCCGACTTATACATTCGGGACATAGTGAGGTTGCACGGGGTCCCAGTGACGATCGTCTCAGATAGAGACCCTCGTTTTACTGCTAGGTTGTGGCAGAGTTTGCAGAGTGCCTTGGGCACTAAGTTGACCCTTAGCACGGCTTATCATCCTCAGACTGGCGGGCAGTCCGAGCGTACTATTCAAATCCTTGAGGATATGCTTCGGGGTTGTGTTCTTGACTTTAATGGGTCATGGGAAAGGCACTTGCCTTTGGTAGAGTTTGCCTACAACAATAGTTTCCAGTCTAGTATCGGTATGGCACCGTTTGAGGCCTTGTATGGCTGACCGTGTAGGTCTCCAGTTTGTTGGGCCGAGGTGGGTGATGCACCTTTGTTGGGTCCGGAGTTGGTGAGGGAAACGACAGAGAAAGTTGAACTTATCCGTAAGAGGCTTGTTACAGCCCAGAGCCGTCAGAAATCTTATGCCGACCGTAGGAGGAGACCTTTGGTGTTTGAAGTGGGTGATCATGTCTTCCTGAAGATATCACCTAAGTGGGGATTAATGAGGTTTGGAAAGAGCGGGAAGTTGTTCCCTCGCTTTATTGGTCCTTTTGAGATCCTTGAAAGGATTGGCGAGGCTGCTTATCATTTAGCTTTGCCGCCGCAGTTATCCAGAGTACATGACGTGTTTCACGTGAGTATGCTTCGGAAGTATGAGCCGGATCCATCGCATGTATTGGATTTGAGCGACTTAGTAGTAGATGAGGATGTCTCCTATGAGGAGAGACCGGTTCGGGTCTTGGATAGGCGGGATCAAGTTTTGCGCGGCAAGACCATTCCTTTGGTAAAAGTTTTGTGGAAACATCACGGAGTGGAAGAAGCCACTTGGGAGCGTGAGTTGGAAGTCCGCGAGAAATATCTGGACTTGTTTGTCAATGTGTAATCATGTAATGAGATTTTGTAATTTTAATGAACTTTAAGAACATTATATATATGTCTTAAGTTGAAAAACATTGTGAATGTCTTGGTTTAATGGAAGTATTTTGAAACTTGCCTCATAATGGAAGTTTAGTGTAACATTGCATATATTGAATACGTTGTAAAATTGGTGTTATATCATGAAATTGAATATGATATGGAAATGGGAATCACGTGTATGAAAACTGTTGAAATTAAAAGGAAATTGCATATTGATAATGCAGGTTGATATATATATATATATATTGTGAAATGCCTCTTGAGAAGAGATGAAATGACCGATATTGGGTCAAGTTGTTTATTATTAAACTGTCATATTGTTGGAATTTGAGAAAAACCTATTTTTGAAAAACTTATGCTTAATTTCGGGGACGAAATTCTTTAAGGGGGGGAGGTTATAGCGACCCCGGCCTTTTCCCATTTGGTTGTTGTATCCGAACTTAGGTTTCGTGGATCCTATCATTGTATAATTGTTGTTGTCGTCCTTTATCTTGTCTTTTTGAGTTATAGGATGTGTTGGGAAGGTTTGTTATAGGTTAGTTGGGTTTGGAAACCAAGTATTGATGTCCAGAATTTTGGACCTTCGCTCGAGCGAGGAGTTGGTCGCTCGAGCGAGCAACTGCATCTAGTATAGACCTGAGAGCTGTATTTGTTGGCTCGAGCGAGCTTTCCTTCGCTCGAGCGAGTTTCGAGTCCTTCGCTCGAGTGAGAATTCTGTCGCTCGAGCGTGCTTTTGGGTTGCAGACCTGAAGCATCGTATTGTTGGCTCGATCGAGCTTTCCGTCGCTCGAGAGAGTATTCTTTGTGTCTGGTCACTCGAGCGACCACTTCTTCGCTCGAGCGAGCCTGTTTTATTTAAATAGGCAGCAGCGGTTGTTAAAACACTTTTTCATCCTCTTTTTGATTTCAGAACCCTAGGGCCGTTTTCTCTCTCCCTTCACTCACCTTGTCTCTTAGGTTTCATCTATTTTTAGGGTGTTTCTACCCTAGGCTCTTTATTAAAAAGGTAGAGTGGGTTGAGGGCTTCGTTTTAGTCTGAACATTTAGCAGTTTGGAGCACTTTGGATTTTGGGTCGTTATCTCCATCTTCTCTATTCGGGTTATTTTCTTCGAGGTAGGGATTTTCTACTCCATATTATAGGCTTTGTCCTAAGTTTTGGTATTTTGATATGTTGGGGGTTGTCTGGTAATTTTGGGAAAAACCCTAGTGGTTGAAATAAATTAATTTGTATAATTAATTTAGGGAAAAATGTGGAATTGGGTTTAATTCATGGAATCGAGAATTTAGTGATTTAACGGTGTAGTTGGTTAGTTTCATTAATCGCCTATGAAAATGTTCAATTTACATTTGTTGACACATTTATTTCCTGTTTAGAAATAACTGTTTTTGGCTATCGGTGGAGGATAGTCGTAATTGTTGTAGACATTGCATGTGGATTAGGGAAAACTGAAACTAATTACATTGGTTAAGTCATTGATTTAGACTGTTGAATTAATACAGAAATTACATGTATTGATTGTGTGTTGTATATGGCAAGTGTTTATTACATTGTATTGTGTGGGAGGAGATAGGGGATGTACTCCACAGTTTAGGGGAAGATAGAGGATGGAACTCTAAAGCGGATTTTGTTTGGGAGGAGATAGGGGATGGACTCCATTAGCATCACTATTATGTGTGCTTATTGATATTGGAAGTGTTTTTGCATGTTGTTGATACAGCACTAAAATGTGTATCAATCGAGAAGTATGGAAGTGTTTTGGTATGAGCTTTAGTCTCATTTGTTTTATTGAATTGAAAATATTGTTAATACGAGATGTAGTCTCACTGTTATAGTTTGGCCAGGTTCTGAGCCATATTTGTATAAACGGAAAGTTGAGTAAATAATGGAAAGTGAAACGTGTCATAGATATTAGTGTCATGAGACTGTATAATGATGTAATTGGTTATCTTGGTTAACCATCTATCGAATGCTATTGCTTTATTCACTGCTTATATTTGGTTTAGTATATTTCTACTGGGCTGTGGCTCACCCTATATGGGAACATCATTTTCAGGTTCAGGTGATGTGCTACCTCCAAGGACTTAGCTTGGATGGATTTGGAGTTGAAGACTCTGTTTAGATTAGTTGTTTATTTTGTTTTATTTTGATGTTACATGTAAACTCAAGCCTAGGGCTTAATGTGTAAATGAGTTAGTACTCATACTTTTGTGTCCAAGTGGTGGCTTGGAAAGATGTAAGCCCGCAGAGCATTTACTTTCGTTATTACATGTAATGTCTTTTAATAAGGTTACTCTGATGAATGAAATAATGTTTTGTTTTCTTATAACGTTGCATGTTAATAATATATATGATGGGCTTAAATTTGAGGGCGTTACAATGATGGGACAGATGGCCGTTCAGTAGGCAATCCAGGAACCTACTATCTAGAGTTAGTGCATATCATCCAGGAGGAAGTTACCGATTTCCAAAAAGGCAGTTCATGATTCTCATAAGGACATAACATCTATAAATAGCTCACTTGAAGCTGGAACAAAGCCTACTCAACCAATCAATCAAATCAACATATTGCAAAGCATCAGTGGTTTTTATCCCTAGTTTAACATAGTTTAGCTCTTGAATGACATCTTTGCCTTAATTTAGTCCTAATTCTTGACATCTGTGTCAAATTAATTATTTTTTGGCCATCATTGGCATTGTTTTGAGTCTAAGTTATGCTTACATTCCATTTGTAACTGAAATTTATGTTCTTCAAACTGTTCTTGCACTTTTTGTACGTTCAATCCATTTTAATATATAAAGTTGGTGTTTTTGTGTCTATTTCTTTCCGCTCATCCTTTTTCTTGATTTTTCAAACTCCTAGGAGATTTTAAGTCCTCTTCATTGACGCAAAACAAGAACTAGGAGGTTTTTATCCCCTAGGACCTTACACAATCTATTGTTTTAGAAGTTAGATATTTCCATGCACATTTTTACTCACATAGGCATACTTTGCCTTGACACGCCGCAATCAACGAAATCCTTATGTGTTAGCCATTTTTGTGCAAACGCATACACAATCAAGCCAATAATGGCTTGTATATATGGACCAAATATGATAGAGCTATAACATACATTATAACAAAGGTACCATATACATCAAAATTAAGGATTAGTTGATCACATATGGACAAAGCTATGAAAGAAAATAATGAATTGAACAAACTAAGTACAAATAAGAATTTATTTTTTTATTTTTTGAGAAAAGTTATAAAATAGTTGTATAAAATAAAAGTTAACATCATACATAATAATAAAAAATAAAACAACAGGGGACCACACAAGAAACCCTACTAAAACTACAACAACAAATTACAAAATCCATCAAAAAACTAGTAGCTGTCTAGGAAAATCACTAATCTTCTCATAAATGTGGTTTGGAAAAAAAATCTACATCTAAATAAAGCTTAGCTGTCGTTGTTGTCTCTGCCACCGCTGCTCAACTCCATCGCTATCACATTGTACATCAGTCATCGCCAGAAGCCAAAGTTGAAAAAGAAAAACACCCACAACACAACAATAAGGGAGGAAGATTGAAAGAATAGAGGACCACTGTTGGTGTTGAAAATCACTGCTTAAGATCGGGATAGAAGCTCTAAAACCCCTCTTCCTAGGCATAAAAAACTCAAATCCACACTTTGAAAGTATTTTTACATCTTGTCAAAAGGCCTCCATAAAGTTGTCGGAGAAGCACCAAAATCACCAAAGCAAAACCCGGCACCTCTCTGCTGGGTGATAACTACAAATAAGATCATTAATCTTTGTAGAACTCCCACCCTTGAAACACATTCATTGCCCTCAACTTTGGAAAATTATTCCTTGCCACTAAAGACTTCTCAAAGTAATCACCTTGATTGTGATTGATGCACAATGGGTAATGAAACATTACTTATGGGGAGAAAAGAAACTTTGGATTCCCCCATATACGCTGTAATTCCCCCATATATACATAAGCCCCAATTTTACTATAGAGTCCAAAAATAACTCAAATACAACACTCTTTTTTAGTGAGAGCTTATATCTTGTTGCAGTAGATACATGCTTCAAATGAGTAAAGGTTCTAGGTTGTTAGGTTTTGTAACTAGAAATCCCGTTGGACAAAACTCCATTTAGTTGTATTTTTATCCGCTCAATTGTATCAGTGAGTTATGAGAGTTTAGATACAAATCCAACCCGAGGTGTTCCTGTGCAGAAGATTTTACACTGACATTCTGTATCTTGACTTGAGCATTCCTTGTTTTCCACTTCGCTGACTAAGTACAGGGATCAAGTTGTCCAGTCAGCTGGTGAGAGTCCAAGGGGTAGTGCTCTTGGCGGGTTTGGGGCAACGCCCAAGTGGGGTTGAGGGGCAGCGCCCCTAAAGCCAAGGAAGAAGTCAAAGTTGATTAACTGCTTGAGCAGTCTTTCATGCTCTCAAGCGGTTAAGTGGAAAATCTAGTATTTCTACCTGCATTATGAACTTCTAGGAAATATATTTTACCATTCGAGTGGTTGGTCCATATATAAGTATCACCTTTAGTCACACCGCTCGAATGGTAAAGTGTGTGCTCGAGTAGTCTTCATGGCTCTATTTAGTATAAAGTGCACTGTTTGTTATTTTTAGGGTTTAACCCATCCAGATTCTTATAGAGGAGTAAAATACAATGTGTTTTATATTGGAAGGTCCTTCTATTTGAATTTCCTTGATGCATATAAGGGGATGGATTGATCAACAAACTATATATTGACAAAATATAAAGGGTTGATTTTGTTCTTTCATTTACAAAAAGAGAAGTGTTCATCAGTGGATTCTAAGGAACTTGAGTCTGAAACTTTGGTGGATTCTGGAGTGGCTCATCATCATGGATTCAACATTGGCATTATGGATTCTGTAATGCCCCAAAATAATTAGTATTAACTCATCTCATAACATTACTACAATTGATTGACAATCTCATAACTTCTATTCATTATATTTTTAATCATTACAAAAAATGACATATGCAATAAATATTCACCAATTTTAGATTCTGAATCTATAGCATATGGCATGAATACAAGAGTAAAAAGAGAAGTAGAATCAAGTAATGAAATGGCTTAATGGCTACAACTTTCCAAGACGATGCTTGGTTACAACAAAATAAGTTTAAACTTAATACAAATAAAGCCCTAGGCTTAAACAAAAATAATTATATCAAGAAACCAAAAATGAAGCCTTAAGCTCCAAGTCCTCCCAAGTTACGTCCTTGGTGGAGATATATCATCAGCACCTGAAAGTTGTTTTCCACATAGAGTGAGCCAAGGCCTAGTAGAGATGCTCTAACATAGTATATGAATCTTAGCAAAATTATAAGGTGAAATGCACATGCATGGCTTTTGTCAAATTCTCTTTTTCCATCTCAAAACAATGCAATGCTAGATTATAAATCAATTCATGAAAATAATCCTAAACAGGGCAGTGGATATAACACACTGGGAATCTCTAAATACGTGTCTGCTTGTGGGCTTTACAAGCACTACCAAAGCCATTCTACCGAAACTAACCGGAAAAAGATTGGCACCTAACCGTGCGGGTTTCTAGACTTTCACCAAGGACACACAGGCCAACAACATAACTACAACCACACCCCCTAACCATATTCACCAAGATATTTACCCATTTTTCTCAAAATCAATATCTTTACAATGTTTAATATGAAATGATGCTCAATGCATAATGTATGAGAAATTAATTTCAATTCAACCTAATCCTCATGCAATGTCTGCAACAATCAAGACTATCTTCCATAGATAGCCCAAAACAGATATTTCTATTCAATAGATAATTTCCCATCAAAAGATACAATTTCATCAATTATAATGGGAGTGATACTACATATCCAACTCCATCATCATCATCAATATAAACATTGTTCCAATTTCACAGTACCTAACATCATTTTCCATTTCCTTCCACAAATCCAAATATTCAAAATTTAGGGCAAAATCTCATTTTCTTATAAAGTTTATTTTAAGATAAGATATCTACCATTTTAACTCATCTCAACCATAACCATATCCCCACAACCATTTTCAAGAGTCCATTTGGAAAATTCCTCTTTTGATTTCAAACTCAAACCCTAGGTTTTCTCAAAAATCCCCATATTAATAACCATTTTCAAAGAGCAAATAACTAAGCTAAAAATCATATAAAAGAGTCAAAGAAATCCTTAAGCTAAAAATCATATAAAAGAGTCAAAGAAATCCTTACGTCAAAGTAGAAGACAAGAAGAAATGATGGGTAGAACTTGACGGAGCCGAAAACACTAACTTCTCTGATTAGAACAAAACCCTTGATGTGCTCTATCTTTTACTCCAAAGGACTAGGGTGAAGAAATCAATGGATTGAGAGTATTTAGAGCTAGAATACAAGAACTAGAGAGATGAGGTAAAGGTTTTAGGGTTTTGAAATGTTTAGTGAGAGAGAAAGAGAGAGAGATGAAAAAGTGACTCAAAATGACCTTTTCTCGGATTGATATACACGTAGACCGCTCGAGCGACTAAAACACTGCTCGAGTGAACAAACACAATAAGTGACACCGCTCAAGTGACCAAAACCACCGCTCGAGCGCACAATGATCCCCTCCTAGTAGTTTTCCAGACTTGTAAAATACCGCTTAAGCTCAAGAAAGACCACTTGAGCATAGATTCCCAACTCCTAGTAGTTTTACAGACTGTAAGAGATCGTTGAAGAAGAAGAAAGACCGCTAAAGCGAAGAAGCAAAGATCTAGGCAATCAACTCTTGGAAAAACTAACTTTCCAACCTATTTCATATATAACCAAAACTCCTAATAGCCAATCTCAATAAACAATAAGATAGAAATAAGATAAACAACATTTAGGTACACGAGTCCTCGGATTCAAAAGCAAGAAAATAAGTTGGGTCTAAACCAGAATACTAGATTCAATGCTGAGAAAAATAATTCCGAAGTGAAAATGATGGTGAAAGAGGCACATCAGGTTTGGTTCAATTGAGACATGGATTCGCTAGGTAATTAAGGGTTTTCATGTGTAATTCTTTTTTGTCTTCTTAGTAGATCATTTATGGCTTTGGCTCGTGGTTTTTTATAATAATTAGAGGAATCCAATTGTGATTTTTTCCAAGTTAAATCATTGTTCCAATTTGTTATTGATTGTTTGATTGGAATTGTTATTCATTGTTTAAAATTGAATCATAATCACAAATCAATATCTCGGGGTGGGTGTTTAGATTTTTCAATTGGTATTAGAGTTCTCAAACTTTGTTTTTCAAAGCTATAAGAAGCGAGATCTTGTTTAATTTGAAATAACAGATTCAATTCATGAGAGAAATTCTACAGTGCGACCACCTCTACTTGACGGATCCAATTATTCTTTTTGGAAAGCGCAAATGAGAGCATTTTTAAAAGCTATTGATGAAAAATTTTGGCAATCACTCATGTTAGAGTTGACCGAACCTACGATTACCAATGATGGAGTAATATTCTCCAAACTGATTGACAAATGGAACACAACCGATTACCAAAATAGTAGCTAGAATAGTAAAGTTATCAATTCCTTGTTTTTCGCCATCACACCCAAAAAATTTAGTCATATTTGTAATTGTGAAGTCGCAAAAAAGGCGTGGGATATCTTAGAAACTATTCATGAGGGCACTCCTGTGGTTAAAAATTGTTATTTGACTTAATACTTAATTAATGAAATGAGTTATTTTTTATGCAATTAAAAATTTTAAGGAACAATATGTAATTTCTAAAATCATAGAAGATAAAATGTATTTTAAATAAATAAAAACGAGTTACACTACAATGATGTCAGAAATAAAATATATATATACATGAAAAAGTTTACAATTTTAATTATTAATATGTATAAAATTTATGGTCTTTTTTTTTTTCCCGAGTTTTTCTTCTTTTTGGCCAGACGAACATGCCAAAATTAGTGAAATTAGCTATGTTCAACCTTAATAGTCCAAACAATCCTAAAATATTCAGCTACTGAAGGTCGAACAATCTTAGTTTATTTGATGAATCAGAGCCAAACAAGTTTCGACTCTATTTTTTTTTTTTTAAAATAGTATGAAACTATATTAAAATGATAGAAAATTACACCCGAAAATCTTTTATATACTAAAATTTTGTATATAATTTATTTACAATTATCATATATATATATGTGTGTGTGTGTGTGTTTGTGTTTTAACTATTAATTTTTTATTTTTCTAGTTTTTTTGTTAGTGTTTTTATGTTTATTATAGTAGTTGTACTAGGAGTTGCAAAGGGATGAGAGGGTGAGAAAAAAGGGAAGCAGGTGGTGGTGGTAGGTGGAAGAGAAATGATGGTGGTTGGGTGGTAGAGGTTAATGGGGGGGAAGAGTGGTGGTGGGTGATGAGAAGAAAGGAAAGAGTGTAAAGAGAATTCTATTTAATATATATATATATATTATTTTAAGTCTGTGTAGGTAATTTTACCAAAGAGAGATCATAGTAAAAGATATTTAAAAAGTGGGGTAAAAAGATAAAATGGTTATGTAAATAGAAACTCCCTTTTTGAATAGATCATTTTGTCATTGATTTTTGTTAAACTTCTTAATTATTATTATCAATTGAACTAAATCGATACATTATGAAAATTTAAGAGACAAAATTGGAATTATAAGAACCTAATTAGCACAAGAGACAAATTATAGTGACCGTGAGTATAATTATAACCTCGAGCTCAGTTTGTTGCTCTAATAGAGGAGGCCCATTGGCTCAGCCCGCCAGCTCGTCTGGGTCAAGCCCATTGAGTAGGGTTTGGGCATAAATTTTGGCCTCCCAACTCAACCTGAGCCATCCTCCCCTGTCCAAAAACAAAAAAAAAAAAAAAAAAAAAAAAAAAGAAGAAGAAGAAGAAGAAGAAACAACTTGGTTTTAGCCCACAAGCGGTCTTGAGCTCGATTTTTGCTAGCTAGCTAGCCTAACACGATGTCGACCCTTAGCAATGATGTTACTGTGTTTACATTATATAGTTAATTGATTTGTTTCTTGGAAATCAAAATTTAAAATGAGAACATAAAAGTAAATTTTATATTCGTTGATCATTATAATTTAGGTTAAATTTACTTTGCCCTATGAAGTTTTACAATTTTCTCAATTTGATTGTTAAAATATATATTTTTTTCATTTTGACCCTTAACGTTTGTAATTTTTTTAAATTTACCACCAAACCTATTTTTGGTTCAATTGTAGACGGAAAATGCCAAGTTGACAACCACATGGCGCCATGTGCCACCTACTACGTTGACACAAAAATGGACAATTATACTTTGCCTTTTAAATTTCATGATTTTTTTACTTTGACTTTTAAAATATTTTTTCTCACTTTGACCCCTAACATGTGTAGTTTTTCTTAGTGTATCCCAAAATCATCTTTTGGATGAAAAAATGACACGTTGGTAACTACTTGGCATGAAACTACATTACATTAAAAATTTAAGACTTAAAACTCAAAATTCAAAATAGACTTTGTCTCTCTCTAGAACTGTTAATGAGGCTCTTCGATCTGAAGAACAACGAGATAATGGCTGCTCAATGGAGGAGATTGATCTCCTAAATCGTAGCAAGAAGAAGATTAAAAGTGCAATAGAGCAGCTAGATGATGATACCATGGCTGAAAGTCAATTGGTTGAGAAAGAAACAAGGGATGTGCAAAACCTCACTCACTATGAGGAACAGTCGAAGGAGGACATATCCAACCCAACAGGTGAAGATTCAATTAGAGTCCAGATGGAAATCATGGAGGTAAATAAAGAATCAACAAGATCCTTCAAGCAAGCACTCCTCCATTTGAGATTCAATGAAAATCGCAATGAAATTTTTTTTTGATTGCGATGTTGAAGAGATCTCTTCAGATGAGGAGGATGTAACTACTGATCGGAGGTTTGAGAAAGAGGATGAGGTAATGGATAAGGCTAGAGATGGGATACCCAAAGTAAAGATACCACCAGGACTCCTAAAGAAAGTGTGTGAGAGATGGAAAAAGTGTTTGATGGTGAGATTATTGGGAAAAACCATAGGGTACAAACTGTTCATAACCAATGTGACAAAGATTTGGGGGTAACAAGCAAACTTTGAAGCCCTAGATATTTGTAATGGGCTTTTCATTGTTAAGTTTGACATGGCTGATGACTACACCAAAGTATACACTGGAGGACCATAGATAGTAATCTATCATTATGTAACAATGAGGAAATGGCAAGAAGATTTCAAATCGGACGAAGCGGAAGAGCACACTACGACGATATGGGTGAGATTTTCTAATCTCCCTATTGAGTACTACAACGAGAAAATCCTTAACATATCGCAAAAGTTATTGGAGTACCGCTCAAGATTGACATCAATACAGCCATGGCAGCGAGAGGCAAATATGCACGAGTTTGCATAGAGATAGACCTTAGAAAGCCTCTAATTTCTCATTTTTCTATAGGTAAACACACTTATGATGTTGAATATGAACATTTACACTCATTATGTTTTTATTGTGGCAGGATTGGTCACCGAAGAGAAGCATGCAATGATAAACCTACTTCGGTGGCGGTGTAAGAAGGTCAGGCAATGAATGTAGGTGGAAGCTAGAGAAATGAAAGTCAAGTTAGTTCTGGGCCAAACCCAAGAAGGAAAGAAAATAAAGATGAGCTAGGCCCAGGGAATTATGGGCCATAGATGACTGTTCTAAGCCAAAGAAGAAAATCAAAAGGCCCAAATGTTCAAAGAGGTGATACTTCTCAACAGACTAATAGATTTGAGATGTTACGAGAGGAAGAGGAACAAAAAGGCCCCAAAGCCCAATTAAGCAAAGAAAAAGGGAAAGAAAAAGCCCAAGTAGACCGGGGCTTTTGGTACAAGGCTTGAGCATCAGTAAAAAAGAATGAAACAACTAGCCTTGGCATGGCTACTAAAAAGAAAGGAGAGGAAGTCCGAATGGGAAATAAAGGTGGTACTAAAATGATGATACGAGATCAAGAAGCAGTAATGGGGGAGATTGAGACATCAAATCCTTTAAGTAGTAAAAATCATATATTTATCACCATAAACTAGCCACCTACTCACCTAACCAACCCCAGTCAACATTCCACTAATTCTTATCCAAGAATAGGCAGTTCCAAACCCATATTCAGAGTTTCACCAGATAAAAATGGAGGAGGAATGAGAGAACTACCCTACGGAGAAGCACATACTACACCAGAACAGAGTATTGGTGTGTCTATCCCCAAGGAAAGAAGTGTTTCACCTCATCACCTCAAAATGGTAGAACGAGGAAGTAAAGCTGAGGCTTCAACCATGGAGGTAGGTGGATACAAACCAGGATATGCACTACCTTTCAATGACAGCACTAAAGTTGATAGAAGATAATTTCAAAGCCATTAGAGGCTACCTGGCAATAGATAGCCAAGTACCTCTACCCCAACAAGCTATACCATCTATAGATTTGTTAACCTGGAATTGTAGAGGAGTAGGGAACAAAAAGTTTAAAAGGAATATGAGGGAATTAGTTCAGATCCATAAACCAGAACTGGTTGTCCTTATGGAAACTAAAGTTGAGTTCAAGGCTATGGGATTGTTCTTCAATGGTATGAGCTTTACAGTATCAGCAATCTCTAGACAGGACTATCCAGACTGGCTACTCTCAACTGTGTGCAAGTCTAAACAACAATCTAAGAGACGATTTATGGGATCAATTGGAGGAAATTGCTCGAAATATGACCGAACCTTGGTTAGTTGATGGTGACTTTAATGACTCCACCACACCTAATGAAAAACAAAGCCTACATGGAAACCAGAACCAAAAACTAAGTCAAGACCAGAGGAGGGGTAGAAAATTCAATGAAAGGGTTGATAATTGTAAACTTATGGATTTGGGATGTACAGGTCCAAGACTGACTTGGTCTAACAATAAAAAAGGTTGGGCAAATACTATGGTAAGGTTGGATAGAGTTTTGTGCAATACAGAGTGGAGAACCAGTTTCCTAGATGGAGCAGTTCGAATCTACCTCGCACCTACTCAGATCACTCCCCTATGATGGTGCTTACTCAAGGTAAGTCTCCCTTTAAACCCGCTTGTAAACCCTTTAAATTCATGGCGGCTTGGATAACTCATGAGGATTTCATAAATGTAATTGATAATAGTTGGACCAAGAACCATGTCTCCCTGAGCAACAACCTTCAGAAACTAGCTCAAGAAGCTAGTGTCTAGAATAAAGAGGTCTTGAATTGGATCTTTGGCAATATCTTTAGAAGGAAGAGATGGTTACTTGGGTGGACAGAAGTCATTCAAAATTCTCAGGCTACTCCATACTCTTGAATTGGATCTTATCGATCAATATAATAAAGTCCTTTACCAGGAAGAGCTTATGTGGTTTCAAAAATCTAGATCTAACTGGATCACTCAAGGTGAGTGGAATAAAAAAAATTTCTAGCTTACCACTATTACCAAAAGGAAAAAGAGAAAGATTGAGATGCTTAGAAATGAAAATGGGGGCTGGTGTGATCTGCCTAACCAACTCAAGAACCTGATTACCAATTATTTTGTTAATCTTTTTAGCTACTCCCCTACCACCTGTCTTGAACACTGGAATAATTTGGTGGTTTGCAAGGTGACTTAGAAGAACAACTCTAAACTTACTAAAAGTATTACTAATGAGGAGGTTTGGAGGACTATGAAGAGTATTAATGCTTTAAGGCCCCTGGAAGGGATGGGTTTCAAGCAGTATTTTACCATTCCTACTGGTCCATCATTGGACCCTCTGTTTTTGACTTTGTGAAAGTCTGTTTTGTTAACAACCATATTCCCTCTGATATTAACAAAACTCTTGTTGCTTTGATACCAAAAATTGACAACCCTGAGAGTATTAAACAATTTAGACCCATCAGCCTTTGCAATGTGTCTTACAAAATTATTTCTAAAATCATTGTGAGCAGGATTAGACCCTTTTTGAACAACATTTTTATACCTAATCAATGTAGCTTTATCGTTGGCAGAAGCATTAGTGACAACATAATAATTTCCCAAGAGATCATCCGCACTTTGAATCACAAAAAGGGCAAGAAGGGAGGTATGATTTTAAAAACTGATCTAGAAAAAACTTATGATAACATTTCCTAGGATTTCTTCAAACAAACCCTCTAAATTTGAATTTGATGTTAACCTTATTGACATCATGTGTTGTGTTACTAGTGTTAGCACTGCTATTATTTGGGATAATGAACCTCTTCAAGAGTTTCAACCTCAAAGAGGGTTGCAGCAAGGGAATCCTATTTCTTCTTACCTCTTTGTATTGTGTATGGAGAGGTTTTCGAATATGATTAGCTTCAAAGCTGAGAACAAGCTTTGGAAAGGAGTTGAGATCAGTAGAGGTGGACCTAGTATTATGCACTTATTCTTTGCTAATGATCTCATGTTATTTGTGCAGGCCACTATGTCAAATTGTAACACTATAATGCAGGTTATGGATGACTTTTGTGATATCTCTATAAAATTAATTCCCACAAGTCCAAGATGTATGTTTTTCCTAACATTGAAAGAAGAAAAGCCAGAGATTTGAGGAACAAATGTGGCATTCCTCTTACTACTGAATTAGGGAAATATTTGTATAGCGTTCCCGGGTTTTAAACCTTGTTGTACAGTGATCTGGACTTGTGTCCGTAGATGTTAGTAGTTGTTTAAACCTTGTTTACGTCCTTTCATACTTTGTTTCTGAGTTATAGGATGTGTTGGGCAGGTTTGTTACAGGTTGGTTGAACTTAGGAACCAAGTCTAGTCGCCCAGGTTTTTGGCTTTTCCACTCGAGCGGGTACCTTGTAGTTGCTTTTACGCTCGAGCGGGGTTTTGGGCGCTCGAGCGGAGAATACACCGATCCAGTATCTTGTGCTTCTGCAAAACTTCTGCAGGTGTGACTTCTACGCTCGAGCGGGTTTTCTGAGCTCGAGCGGGTTGCGCTCGAGCGGTAATGTTGGCGCTCGAGCGTACAATACCTTTTTGGTGAGAGTTTTGGGAGAGGGAGATTTGCGCTCGAGCGGGCTGGATCTCACGCTCGAGCGGACGAGCTTTATTTTTGTTTCTTGGCGCTCGAGCGGACCATGTCTTGTGTGCCTTTACGCTCGAGCGGTGTGTTTTACGCTCGAGCGGACCTGTCGTATAACTGAGAGTGGCTGGGCATTTCAAATCACTTTTTACTTTCCCTTCTCTCTCCTACTTTTCCAAAACGCCATTTTCAGAGCTTCTCACTCTAAAACCAGAACTTCTCTCTAGGGTTTGATCTAGGTATAGTGTTCTTCTTCCCTTCGGCCTTTGTAAAGGTTGGGTTGATCGTCGGGGGCGTCGTTTTGATCCAAAAAGCTTGGTGTTTGGAGCGTTTTGATTTTGGTCTTCATCTCCGCTTGGGCTCTAATTTCGAGGTAGGGATAACCTACTCCATCTTATGAATTTTGTCTTTAAATTTTGGCATTTTGATATGTTGGGGGTTGTTGGGTAATTTTGAGAAAGTTTGGGTCTTTTGTGTATTTTTACAAAAGTTAGGGTTTTATTTAAAATAAACCTATATGCAAGATTTGACATAGAGAAACGAGATTAATGTTGGAACATTGATAGAAATGGAACCTTAGGGTTGTTTTGTGAACTATGGTAATTTACCCTAATTAGTTTAATTAATTAGTGCATGTAATTAATTAAAGAAAATGAGGAATTGGATTGAGAATGTTGAAATTGGGAATGTATGGGACTAAAGGGTGTAGTTGAATCATTCATTACTCACCTAGTTGAAATGTTGATATATTATCCATTTGTGCATTTATTTCCTGCTTAGAGATAATTGCTTTGTATTACCGGTGTAGGGTAGTATTGATTGTTGTAGACAATGCATGATGATTAGGCAAACTAAAACTAATCAATTGGATGTGTCATAGAGTATGACGGTTGGTAGAATACATTAAATTTATGTATTGATTGATTGTGCATATGACCAATGTGTTTAAATGCATTATGTGTAGACGGTGGATGGAATACATTAACTTATGTGTTGACTGATTGCGTATATGATTCTGTGTTTATATGCATTGCTTGTGTATGGGAGGAGATGGGGGATGTACTCCACGGTTTAGGGGAAGATGGGGGATGTACCTCTAAACCGGTTAATGGTTATGGGGAGATGGGGGATGAACCCGGGGATGCAGCTCATATGCTCTCCCATTGTAGTTATGATACAGCTCATATGCTTATCGATTGAAGTGTTGATACAGCTCATATGCTTATCAATTGAAGTGTTGTTTGTTTGATTTGATATAGCACTAACATGTATATCATTGTAACAACCCTCACTTTGATTTAGTCTTGCTTGCATGTATTTATGTATGAACTTGCCTCGCCAAGTTGTAATCTTGTTAGCTTGCTTTGCTTTACTTTGCTTTGCCTGTTAATTGTGACTTGCTTGAACTCATACCTTGCTTGGTCTGTAGCCGAGGTCAGCTTAGCCTAGCTCGCCTTGAACCTTTGCGCTTAGAACCGTTTTGGAACCTTAGCCGACCTCCATCTACACCCCGGCACGCTTGCCGAGATGTCACCCGTTGCCGAAGTTAGATTCTGGCCGATGTCCTTGCTAGCCGACGTGTTTGCCACCGAGCTTGTTGTGTACGCTTTGTCAGGAACTTGTCTAATCAATCAGTCACCTTTTGAGGAGAACCAACCCGGTAGCGCCACGTGTCCGAGCTGTGGTTTAAGACAGCCGATAGACTTAGAAACAATCATTTTCGTCTCAAATCCTTGTTTTAGAGAGAGAAGCTCTCAAGGGAGAAGAAAGGAGCTTTTAGAGAGAGATTGGTGACCTCGAGCTTGGTCTTGGTAGATCGAACCGTTTGATTTAAATTTTGAGGTTTGATTCTTGCTCTACTCTGTTTGTTCTCATTAATTACCGAGCTGCATTACATGATTGGGTTTGTTTTGTATGCCATGCATGGATTTGGAGTTGGTTTTGAAAGAGGAAGTTAGTATTCATGTGTTCTTGATGAAAATTGTACTTTGATCTAGAAGTTTATGGCTAGAACCATGTTATTGTGTTCGTTCTTGCATGTTCTTCTTGGTTGGGTACCCAGGTCCACGATTTTTGAACTCTTAGCATGAAAACCTCAAATTTCGTATAAATAAGATAAGATTTCAGCATGCATGATCTTGATGTTCTTGATGATCTTGTTCTTCTTGTTCTTTGAAAGGAAAACCAAGTTTCCTGACCTTGTTTTGATTGAGGCCGTCGGGTCCACACCTCGGCGAGGAGGTGTGGGACCTCGGCATGACCTGGACGGTGCCTAGTGTATTTTCCCAAAATGGGAAATAACGTTTTGACCCTTAGCATGTTTTGCTTTGTTATTGATTTGGACTCGGTGAGAGTGCCGAGATCATTGTGCGCATGGGAAGCTTGTTTTGAAAATGTGGTTTGTCATGTGATTTATCAGGGCTTTGATCTTTGCTTTGAGCCTACACCTGAAGACCGAGGTGAGTGGTGCTTTTAATAAAGCTATGTTAAACTGCTTTGATAAATCTTGTCTTGCTTGTTTTGATGAAAGTATTTGTTAAGCATGAATGATTAGCCTAACTAGATGTATCAAATGTGAGCTTTGTCTTGATGATTATCTTGAAGAGTCCTTTGGCTGGAGGACTATAAACTTTCGCAGCACTAAGCGTAAAAGTCCCTTGGCTGGAGGACTATAAACTTTCGCAGCACTAAGTGTAAAAGTCCCTTGGCTGGAGGACTATAAACTTTTGCAGCACTAAGCGTAAAAGTCCCTTGGCTAGAGGACTCTAAACTTTCGCAGCATTATGGATCAAAAAGGATACGGTCCTTTCTTGAAAAAGCCATTGTGTTAAAAAGGGCTACGGGCCTAAGTAACACAAGTCCCTTAGCTGGAGGACTCTAAACTTTCGCAGCATCATCTTGTCTAAAACGATTACGGATCGTATAAATCTGGGTTCTGCCACTAATGGGCTAATATTTGAATGGTTCTGAAATGCTTGTTTTGTACAGACTTCGGCTATATTCATGCAAAGCCTTTATTATTAGTATCATTCACTGAGTTTCCATACTCACCCTCTATATATATATGTAGGTGATGAGCAGGATGGCGGCGACGCCTAGATGTGTTTACCAGCTTGTTTTGGATATTTAAATTACGTCGGCTTGTTTTGCATTCTTGTCGGCCATGCTGTTTCTGCCTCGGCACTATGTGTTTACGTCGGCATTTTGTATTTTCGTCGGCAAATCTTGAAAATCATGCTTCTTGGCTTGTATTCTTTGTATTTTGTACATGTCGGCTTAGAAGCCTTTTGATCAAGATGAGAACTGTATTTTGTTATTCATGGACTGGTTGTAAGATCATATTGTACATGTTTGCTCATTTGATTTACGCACAGCTCTTATGGACCACCTGTATCTTGGTTTATTGCTTCCGCATTATGTAAGCCCCTATATGTACTTGGTTGTGTGTGGATTTTGATAGGTTGGCCTTTGGTAATCATGGGTTACTGGCCATCTCGGCACCATCCTACTAGGGGCGGGTTGGGGTCGTGACAGAATGGTATCAGAGCACAAGTTCCTTAGTATACATTATTCATACACTTTGAGTCCTAAAGAGCATAGGACTTCCCTTAGAAAGATGTTAGCATTTCATCACAGTACTTGCTATTTGAACAAGGTGTGCATGGTCTTGACGTGCTTATTTGTTACTTGCCTATGTGATTATTTGTTTAATTTGTTTTAAAGTCTCGCTTTGCATAACCATAGCATCATGAGGAGAGGTAGACCTCCGTTGGGCCGAGATCAGTCCGAAGACAGATTGGACAGATTGGAAAGATTAGTGGAAGGATTGGCCCGCGAGTTGAGGCAAACAAGACAGCAGTACGCTAGTGCTACATCGACCCAGGCTGAGCAGACGAACGGCCGAAATGTAGTACCACCTCCACCTCCCCCAGTGCCACAAGCTCCTCCGCAGCCAGCCTTATATGGGGATGGCATGATAGCTTTGATCAGGGAGTTCAAGAAAATGAAACCGCCGAGATTCTCTGGAGGTATAGAGCCGATGAAGGCCGAGGCATGGGTTTTGGAAATGGAGAAACTGTTTGAGATCTTCCCCAGCACCGATGTTCAGAAGGTGACATTAGCTGCATTTACCTTGGACGACGACGCTCGAAGGTGGTGGGTGATGATCAGAGAAACTAACCCTGGTTGAACTTGGGCAAGGTTTTTAGAACTGTTTTACAACAAACATTTTCCCCTCAGTGTACGAAACCGTAAGGCTACTGAATTTCAGACTTTGACGCAAGGTAACCGAACAGTGGCGGAATATGATCGTACTTTTACTGAATTGGCGAGGTTTGCACCCCACATGGCCAACGATGAATACATGAAGGCTAGAAAGTTTGAAGGTGGACTCCGCGGACCGATTCAAGACCGGCTTAACCTGCACAATATGCCGACCTATGCCGAAGTGTTGGACAAAGCCATTTTGGCCGAAGCTAACTTGAATAGATACTAGAGCTCAGGAGAGAATCAGCGAAAGAGGCAGAGCTATGACAGTCGCCGACCTCAGTTGGACACCAAGAAGAAAATGAATAAGTGCAGTACTGGTTATCTAAAGCAGGAGGGTAACACCAGGCCGACGTGTTCAGATTGTGGGAAGCAACATTTTGGGGTTTGCCGTAGGACGTCCGGAGCTTGCTATGAATGTGGAGAGATGGGTCATTTCGTGAAAGATTGTCCTAAGACGAAGTCAGAAAGCAACAAGAAGGGCGAGAATACCTCGGGGTCCGTTCAAAAGAATAATGCTGGGAAGGGACAGATGAGGCAGGGCAGAGTGTTCGCACTAGTACCTGGAGACACTGAGAATGCTGAGGCAGTGGTATCAGGTACACTCTCTATTTGCTCTCAAGATGCTTATGTGTTGATTGATTCGGGTTCTACGCATTCGTTTGTATCTACTAAATTTGCCGAGAAGATTAATAAGAAATTAGAACCCCTTGAACATGTATTAACTGTGTCTACTCCATCTGGGAAGTCTATGATTGTCGCATCCATCTATAGAGCATGTCTTATTATAATTGAGAATGTTGAATTGTTAGTGGATTTAATGCCCTTAGGCATAGCCTATTTTGATGTTATACTGGGAATGGATTGGTTAGTGGCAAATTGCGCATCTATTAATTGTGTTTCGAAAAGTGTCACACTGAAACCCCCAAATCTAGCCGAGGTTACTTTTCAAGGGAAAGGAGTAGTACCCCCACCTTACTTAATCTCATCCATGAAGGCCTGTAAGTTGATCCAAAAAGGGTGTAAGGGTTATCTGTGTAGTATACTGAGCAATCAGAATGGAAATGCTATTATAGCCGACGTTCCATTTGTTAATGAATTTGCCGATGTTTTCCCTGATGACTTGCCTGGCCAATTGGTCGATAGAGAAATAGAGTTTACTGTCGATGTCATGTCGGGAATATAGCCGATCTCCAAGACACCATATAGAATGGCCCCAGCCGAACTTAGGGAATTGAAACTGCAGTTGCAGGAATTGTTGGATAAGGGGTTTATTAGGCCGAGCACTTCACCATGGGGAGCACCCGCTCTGTTTGTTAAGAAGAAGGATGGCACGCTTCGTCTTTGTATCGATTATAGAGAACTCAATAAGGTCACCATTAAGAATAAGTACCCATTACCTAGGATTGATGATTTGCTTGATCAGCTACAAGGAGCTCGAGTCTTTTCTAAGATTGACCTTAGGTCGGGTTATCACCAGCCTAAAGTTAAAGCCGAGGATGTTGAGAAGACTGCCTTCCGGACTAGGTATGGCCACTACGAGTTTATAGTGATGCCTTTTGGACTGACCAATGCCCCTGCTGCATTCATGGATTTAATGAACAGAGTCTTCAAGCCCCACTTAGATGAGTTTGTGGTCGTCTTCATCGATGATATATTAATTTATTCCAAGAGTGAAGCTGAACATGAGAATCATTTGAGACTTGCTTTGCAGGTTTTGAGAGACCGGAAACTGTATGCTAAGTTCAGTAAGTGTGAATTTTGGCTTTCCACTATTTCATTTCTGGGTCATGTGATAAATGAAGAAGGTATCTCGGTTGATCCTAGCAAAGTTGAAGCTGTAGTGAATTGGCCGAGGCCGACCAATGTGTCCGAGGTCCGAAGTTTTCTGGGTTTGGCAGGATATTATAGGAAGTTTGTGAAAGATTTCTCCAGGATTGCAATTCCATTGACGCAACTGACTAAGAAAGGAGCACCGTATGAATGGACTGAAGATCGGGAGTCAGCTTTCCAGGAACTGAAGACGAGGTTAGTTACAGCACCAGTGCTTGTACTTCCATCGGGCAATGAGGAATTTCATGTCTATAGTGATGCATCGCATAAGGGTTTGGGCAGTGTATTAATGCAAAAAGGTAAGGTTATAGCATATGCATCTCGTCAATTGAAGCCACATGAGAAGAACTATCCCACCCATGATTTGGAACTGTCAGCCGTTGTGTTCGCTTTAAAAATTTGGCGTCATTACTTGTATGGAGCTTCTTGTCAGGTTTTCACAGATCATAAGAGTTTGAAATACCTGTTCACTCAGAAAGAATTGAATTTGAGACAGAGGAGATGGCTTGAGTTGTTGAAGGACTATGATATGCAAATTCAATACCACCCCGGGAAAGCTAACAGCGTAGCCGACGCTTTGAGCAGGAAGTCAATTGGGAATTTGGCATGTTTGACCATAATTTCAGTAGAACCAACCATTGTTGAAGAAGTAAAGGCAAGACAAATGGAGGATGAATTCTTCAGAAAGATAGCCGAGGAGAATGTTACAAAGCCGAGGTCAGGGTATGCTTTTGAGAATCAAGTGCTCAAGTTTGAAGGGAGATTGTGTGTGGCCGATGTTCCAGAGTTGAAAAGGAAGATTTTGTTGGGAGCGCATAATTCCAAGTTTGCTGTTCATCCAGGAAATACCAAGATGTACCAAGACGTGAAACAGACCTTTTGGTGGCCGAACATGAAAAGAGAAATAGCCGAATTCGTGTCTCAGTGTTTGCATTGCCAACAAGTAAAAGCAGAACATCAAAGACCAGCAGGACTCTTACAACCTTTACCGATCCCTGAGTGGAAGTGGGAACACATCTCCATGGATTTTGTGGTTGGACTGCCGAAGACACAGAAAGGTATGGATTCGATTTGGGTTGTTGTCGATAGATTAACTAAGTCAGCACACTTTCTACCTGTTAAGACTACCTTCAACGCCAATCAACTTGCCTTGTTATATGTGAACGAGATTGTTAGACTTCATGGAGTGCCGATGTCAATTGTGTCAGACAGAGATCCTAAGTTTGTTTCCAGATTTTGGCAGAGTCTACAGAGGGCATTCGGAGCCGAGCTGAGATTTAGTACAGCTTTTCATCCCCAGACGGACGGGCAGTCAGAGAGAACAATTCAGACACTTGAAGATATGCTTAAACTTTGTGTACTGGACTTCCAAGGAAACTGGGGAGTGCACTTACCGTTAGTAGAATTCGCTTACAATAACAGTTATCAAGCTAGCATTGGCATGGCACCGTATGAGGCTTTGTATGGAAGAAAATGCAGATCATCGATATGCTGGACCGAAGTGGGAGACAGAGCTCTGCTTGGTCCCGAACTGATTCAAGTGACAACAGAGAAGATTAAACTTATCCAACAGAGGATTAAGACTGCCTAGAGCCGACAAAAGAACTATGCCAACCTGAGAAGGAAAGAACTAGAATTCGAAATTGGGGACCATGTATTCCTGAAAGTTTCATCCATGAAAGGAGTTTCTTGATTTGGAAAGAAAGGTAAGTTAGCGCCCCGTTATATTGGGCCATTTGAAATTCTTGACAAGGTTAACACCGTCGCCTACAGACTTGCTCTGCCGCCAGAATTGAGCCAAGTCCATAACGTATTTCACATTTCAATGTTAAGGAAGTATATTCGGGATCCACTGCATGTGATTGATTTCTCTGGAATTGAAGTCAACGAGAATTTAGATTATGAAGAGAGGCCGACGTCTATTGTTGACAGACAAGTTAGGCAATTCAGAAACAAGTCAATGCCAATGGTAAAGGTGGAATGGAAAGAGCACTATGGTAAGGATGCCATATGGGAAATGGAAGAAGAAATGAGAACTCGACATCCAGAATTATTCTTGGAACAAGGTACCTTAAGTTTGGGGACCAAACTTCTTTAAGGGGGGTAGGCTGTAACAACCCTCACTTTGATTTAGTCTTGTTTGCATGTATTTATGTATGAACTTGCCTCGCCAAGTTGTAATCTTGTTAGCTTGCTTTGCTTTACTTTGCTTTGCCTGTTAATTGTGACTTGCTTGAACTCATACCTTGCTTGGTCTGTAGCCGAGGTCAGCTTAGCCTAGCTCGCCTTGAACCTTTGCGCTTAGAACCATTTCGGAACCTTAGCCGACCTCCATCTACACCCCGGCACGCTTGCCGAGATGTCACCCATTGCCGAAGTTAGATTCTGGCCGATGTCCTTGCTAGCCGACGTGTTTGCCACCGAGCTTGTTGTGTACGCTTTGTCAGGAACTTGTCTAATCAATCAGTCACCTTTTGAGGAGAACCAACCCGGTAGCGCCACGTGTCCGAGCTGTGGTTTAAGACAGCCGATAGACTTAGAAACAATCATTTTCGTCTCAAATCCTTGTTTTAGAGAGAGAAGCTCTCAAGGGAGAAGAAAGGAGCTTTTAGAGAGAGATTGGTGACCTCGAGCTTGGTCTTGGTAGATCGAACCGTTTGATTTAAGTTTTGAGGTTTGATTCTTGCTCTACTCTGTTTGTTCTCATTAATTACCGAGCTGCATTACATGATTGGGTTTGTTTTGTATGCCATGCATGGATTTGGAGTTGGTTTTGAAAGAGGAAGTTAGTATTCATGTGTTCTTGATGAAAATTGTACTTTGATCTAGAAGTTTATGGCTAGAACCATGTTATTGTGTTCGTTCTTGCATGTTCTTCTTGGTTGGGTACCCAGGTCCACGATTTTTGAACTCTTAGCATGAAAACCTCAAATTTCGTATAAATAAGATAAGATTTCAGCATGCATGATCTTGATGTTCTTGATGATCTTGTTCTTCTTGTTCTTTGAAAGGAAAACCAAGTTTCCTGACCTTGTTTTGATTGAGGCCGTCGGGTCCACACCTCGGCGAGGAGGTGTGGGACCTCGGCATGACCTGGACGGTGCCTAGTGTATTTTCCCAAAATGGGAAATAACGTTTTGACCCTTAGCATGTTTTGCTTTGTTATTGATTTGGACTCGGTGAGAGTGCCGAGATCATTGTGCGCATGGGAAGCTTGTTTTGAAAATGTGGTTTGTCATGTGATTTATCAGGGCTTTGATCTTTGCTTTGAGCCTACACCTGAAGACCGAGGTGAGTGGTGCTTTTAATAAACTATGTTAAACTGCTTTGATAAATCTTGTCTTGCTTGTTTTGATTAAAGTATTTGTTAAGTATGAATGATTAGCCTAACTAGATGTATCAAATGTGAGCTTTGTCTTGATGATTATCTTGAAAAGTCCCTTGGCTGGAGGACTATAAACTTTCGCAGCACTAAGCATAAAAGTCCCTTGGCTGGAGGACTATAAACTTTCGCAGCACTAAGTGTAAAAGTCCCTTGGCTGGAGGACTATAAACTTTCGCAGCACTAAGTGTAAAAGTCCCTTGGCTGGAGGACTATAAACTTTCGCAGCACTAAGTGTAAAAGTCCCTTGGCTGGAGGACTATAAACTTTTGCAGCACTAAGCGTAAAAGTCCCTTGGCTGGAGGACTCTAAACTTTCGCAGCATTATGGATCAAAAAGGATACGGTCCTTTCTTGAAAAAGCCATTGTGTTAAAAAGGGCTACGGGCCTAAGTAACACAAGTCCCTTAGCTGGAGGACTCTAAACTTTCGCAGCATCATCTTGTCTAAAACGATTACGGATCGTATAAATCTGGGTTCTGCCACTAATGGGCTAATATTTGAATGGTTCTGAAATGCTTGTTTTGTACAGACTTCGGCTATATTCATGTAAAACCTTTATTATTAGTATCATTCACTGAGTTTCCATACTCACCCTCTATATATATATGTAGGTGATGAGCAGGATGGCGGCGACGCCTAAATGTGTTTACCAGCTTGTTTTGGATATTTGAATTACGTCGGCTTGTTTTGCATTCTTGTCGGCCATGCTGTTTCTGCTTCGGCACTATGTGTTTACGTCGGCATTTTGTATTTTCGTCGGCAAATCTTGAAAATCATGCTTCTTGGCTTGTATTCTTTGTATTTTGTACATGTCGGCTTAGAAGCCTTTTGATCAAGATGAGAACTGTATTTTGTTATTCATGGACTGGTTGTAAGATCATATTGTACATGTTTGCTCATTTGATTTACGCACAGCTCTTATGGACCACCTGTATCTTGGTTTATTGCTTCCGCATTATGTAAGCCCCTATATGTACTTGGTTGTGTGTGGATTTTGACAGGTTGGCCTTTGGTAATCATGGGTTACTGGCCATCTCGGCACCATCCTACTAGGGGCGGGTTGGGGTCGTGACAATCATCATCGTTTTGTGAAGTACGGAAGTGTCTGGATTGATTTGATATAGCACTAAAACGTATATCGTTATCAGTTGTGGAGTATAGAAAATGTTTCTATGTTAAGTTGATACAACACCAACATGTGTATCATAAGTAAAGTACGGAAGTGGTTTATGTGTTTTTGATACAACACCAACATGTGTATCTTTTATGAATTTCCGAAAGTATTCTAAAGATGAATCATAGTCTCATCAAATATTTTGACCAGAGTACTGAGCCTAGTCTTCAAACTCAAAGTCGAATAAGAAACGGGAGGTGAATTGTAACATAGACTTAATTCTTTTTTTGGAATTGTAAAATGAGGTAAGTGAATGTGTGAGTGTTGACCATCTATTAGTTGCTAATCTTTTAGTCGTTGTTCATAGTTGGTTTAGTGTATTTCTACTGGGCTGTGGCTCACCCTATATGGGAACATCATTTTCAGGTGCAGGTAGCGTGACACCTCCAAGGACATAGCTTGGAAGGCTAGAGGCGGACATCATTTTTATTGTCCTATTCTTTTGATGTATTATGTGTAGATTCAAGCCAAGGGCTTAATGTGTAATTGAGCTAGTACTCTCTTTTGTAACCAAGTGTTAACTTGGAAAGATGTAAGCCCTTTAGGGCATTAGCTTTTACTGTTAATATGTAATATCTTTTGTAATGAAGAACTCTGATGATTAGAAATTGTTGGTCTTCCTTATATTAATGCATGTTTATATTGATGGGTTTAGTATTATTTTGAGGGCGTTATAATTTGGGTGCTCCTCTAATTCATGGGAGGGTTATCATGAGACATTTTAATGATATCCTTGGCAAAATGCAAATAAGATTGGCTAGGTGGAAAGCTAATGTGTTATCTTTGGCATGCAGAGCCACACTGATTCAATTAGTGAGCTCTGCTATTCCTTCTTACACTATGCAAACAATGTTGGTTCCTAAAAAGGTAAGCAATGAAATTGATAAGTTGAATCATAATTTCCTTTGGGGTGACAACCTGGAAAGGAAAAAAGTGCACCTTGTTAATTGGGATGTAGTGTGCAAAATGAAAAATGAATGGGGGCTTGGTATAAAAAAGCCAAAGACCAAAATCTGGCCCCACTTTCTAAGTTGGGCTAGAATATGGTCAGCAGACAGGAAGACATGTGGTGTGAGGTTCTTAGGAACAAATATCTTAAGAATACTTCATTGCAAGATTGGTCTAAAGGGAGGCAAGCCTCTCATCTTTGGAGAGGCATCATGTGTACCAAAAGCATTGTCAAAAAAAGTATTAATTGGTCTGTGGGTGATGGCAAGACTATTGATGTATGGAAAGATTGGTGGTATGGTGACAGATCCTTTGAAGAATCTGTTCCTAGCACTAATCTTAGCAGTCCCAGTGTTGAGGACATGTGTGTTAAGGTTAGAAATTTGACAGGAGATGATGGAAATTGGGATGAACAATGTGTTGACAGCATATTTCTATCTCCCATTGCTTCTTTAATTCTGAATATTGCTCCTCTTGGTAGTTCCAACATGGATACTTTTATGTGGAAAGGTGCCTCTGATGGGGTGTTTACGGTTTCATCTACTTATGAACTCATCCAAGGAAATCTTGATATAGATGAAGATTGGACCAAGGTATGGAAGCTTAGGCTCCCACAAAAACTTAAAGCTTTCGTATGGACTATACTCCATGGAAAGTTGCTTACTAATCATATGAGAATGAAAAGGGGCCTTACAAATGATCCTACATGCCCATATTGCAGTGGGTCTGAGGACATTAACCATCTGTTCAGGGATTGTTATAAAGCTAAGTGTGGATTGCTACTTTTGGCAGAAATTGGTATTTGGGCATGTTGAGAAAACATTGGATGGATTAGCTCAAGTGTAATGCTAGAAACAAAAAAACATTTTAGTAAAGACATCTCTTGGTACACTATGTTTATTATGGCTTTATAGAAAATTTGGAAAAATAGAAATTCTTTTGTTTTTGATGGAAAAACTACCAATTACCAAGAAAGTGTCAAGTTCATTTTAGATTACTCTACAAATATCCACAAGCTTTCCTCAACTCAATCCTTAATCCTAGACCATCCTATAGACTTATCCATTGGTGTTTACCTCTTACAGGTTGGATCAAGCTGAATACGATTGGGTGCAGAAAAGCTGGAGGAGAAGGAGGCTTTCGAGGGCTACTTCGTGATGAAAAAGGAGCTTGGGTGAGCGGCTACTATGGCAAAATGAAAATGAGAACAAGCCTCAAAGCAGAGTTGTGGGCATTGTATAAAGGCCTCACTATTATTTTACAAAGGGGCCTATACAATGTATTGATAGAAACGAATGCAACCCAAGTTTTGAAGCTAATGGAGGAAGAAACTATGGACAATTGCCCCTTCAGAGATTTGGTGGATGATGCAAAAAATCTACTAAGAGGATGTGAATGCACAGCTTAACACATTTGGAAAAAATGAAACCTATGTCCAGATGCTATAGCTAAACTCGGAGTAGAACAACCTGAGGACATGGTGGTGTTAAATGAACCACCAGCTGAAATTAAAGGCTTGCTAGTGAGGGACATGATTAGATTAAATTGTGAACTGGCTTAGCCCTTTGTTTGTAGTTTTCTTTCCGATGTAACCAAAAAAAAAAAAAACTCAAAATTCAAACCCAAAACTATTTCAACCTTGCGAGCTATTTTTCTTTTCTTTTCATTTCTTCTTCTTTTCTTTTTTTGTTTTCATATCTTTTTTCTTCATTTTTGTTCTTTTTATTTTCTCTGCTCTAACTTTTGCTTGGGTCGCCCTTCTAGGTTTTTGGCCTAGCGAGCCTCTCAAGGATAGAAAAGTTTAACTTGTCCATGTTGATCGGTTTTGAGGTCTCGAAGCCATCTGAATCTAGTAGAATGGCTGCTGTTTGCTGATGACGTAGGAGCCCATCCAATATGGTCTAAATTGCCCCTAGTGTTGTGGATAGGAACTCAATTATCCTTCGGCGAAAATTTTCTTCTTTCAGATTCTGGAATTTGGCTTTCTTGCCAGTTTTCATTAGATTAAGAAATGACTCGTCTTTGACTCTTCAAGCACATCTGACATTTTTTCCCCTAGTTCAAGGGCTACTTCTCATTTAGCTATGCAAGCTTCCTTTGATGACATCGAATCTTCTCGATTTGACCTTCTTGCCCCTAGTTCAAGGGTTGCTTCTGATCCGGCCAAACAAGCCTCATGTTTTGGTTGATCATTGAACATTCTGAGTCAAAGTTCAAGGTTTGAAAGCAAAAGAGGTTGAGTCTTGAGGCATGAGAGTGATCCTATGCTGCATAATCTCAAGATCAATTCCACGCATGTCTTCGCAGGACCACGCAAAACATTTTTTGAAATCTTTTAAGAAAACGACTAATCGCTTGCATCGAAGACAATGTAGAACCAATCTGGATCAAGCCAGGATCCTTCTCAGTACTCACATTAACAAACATGATCTCATTCATTAAGGGCTTAGCATGCCTCTTTTTCTCTCCATTGATCAAATTTTTACAAATCCCGAGGAATTCCTTCCTCTTTGTTTTCATCATAGTGTTAGAAAAGTTTTGAAAAACTTAGGTCAATGCAATGATTTCAAGGCACAGAAAGTAGGTGAAAATCTCTACTGTTTCATTCAGATCTTCTGACATAACTGGCTCAATGGCAAAAACAGACTCAAAAGACAGAGTGTAAAAGACAAACACAAAACAAAATAGTGATGTCCGAGGTAATACCCCCAAAATCACCCGACTCTAACACAACAGGACTGACTTGATACAACAAGACAGACTCAATACGACACAACAGAACTGACTCAATACAACACAACAGAACTGACTCAATACCCAAGTCAGAAAGTACAATAACCAACCTTTTCAAGTTGCTCAAAACAGTGCGTGCCGTCCACCACATCTGGAATAAAATGAGTGCCATCAGCAGGTGGTTCATCCCCCGATCACATAATCACATTATCCCCAAGTTCATCGATCTAGTACCGATAGACTTTGTCGGACCTGATGTGACATGACCTCGTTGTCAATCAAATCTTGTATTTCATGGTGAAGACGAGAACAACTGTTAGTGTCATGGCCAGTTTGTTGATGGAAAGCGCAGTACTTGGAATCATTATGCTTGGCTAGAAGGGGATCCGGGAGAGGCTAAGGCTCAAAGGGTTTGAGATGGCCTTGTCCTATAAGGATTTGAAGTGCTTTGGACAAGGTCATGTAAAGCATGGCAAAGACCTTCTGGCCTTTGGGTTGGTGCTTCGAGGTTTGTGGAGTTATGTTAGATGTACCGGCAAAGGGGTTGGCAGGTGTTACCTAGGTTTGTTGATCTCTTCCAAGTATAGGATTGAAGCTGAAAGGGGCATTTCTAGTACGACAACCCTTTTCCCAGCTTGCCCCTTGATTCAAAATGCCCCCAACTTGAGTGGCAAAAGTGCCATCCACAGTCATTGCAACAACTGCGAGCACTTGCTGTTTGTTCAGTCCCTCAGCTTTCAAAACCTCAACAGCCCACTGAAGATGTTCATAGGGACCAATGCTTGCCCTTACCTTGTTCTTGCCATTTGCCTCCACTTTGCCAAGGGATTGGCCTTCTTCCAATGCAGCCTGTCCCAAGATTGGAGAGCCTTTTGGCGTGAAATTTCTGGCATGTGATATGGTCGATGATGGAGCCAAAATTCCAAAGGCCAAATCTGTCACTGTTCTTTGAAGATTTTCAATCATGCTCATCAGCTCAAAAGTAGTGGGTTCATGGGTTTGAGATGATTGGTGTTCAAGTGTATCCATAATGTACAAGTCCGTGCTTTTTCAAATGAACACCTCAGGCTTGGGTAAATGGGTTAGGGTGATATATATGCTGGGGTTGTAGGTAGATAGCTGTGCATGGATGATATTGAGATGTGGAGGTAATAGGTTAGGGATGGCCTAAGGTCTTTTTGGTGGAGCTATGGTCTCTTCGTCAATAAGATCCTGAATCTTATGACGGAGGCGGATGCAACGGTTTGTATCATGACCATGCTATTGATGATAGGCGCAGTATTTAGCTGGGTCATATCTTCGTAGAAGAGGATTTAGAAGGGGTTGAGGTTCTAGGAGCTCTAGGTACCCTTCTTCTCGCAGCATTTTCAAAGCTTGAGAGAGACTCATGTAAAGAGGATGGAAATTTTCGGCTTGGGGCTGAGTTGAAGTGGTTGGTTTTTGGCTATTGAGGGAAGTGGTGATAGTGTCTACTTCTGAGCATTTCGCAGCTGTGCTACCATTAGTAGTAGCATTGGCACTGCGAACAATGTTCTTCTTCAAAGGCTCATTATCTTCTATAAAGATCCCTTGTTTGATGGCATCCTCGATTTGAACCCCCCGTTTCATGAAACTTCGGAAAGGTAAACAGAGGTAGAACGATCATCTTCTGCAGCAACTTGCCATGCAAATTGTGTACAATCATCCTGATCTTATCTTTGTTGGAAGGCCTTGTAGTCACCATCGAGGCCTTTTGTAACACGTCCCGTGAGGGAACTCACTGGGTTACACGCTACAGTTCGGACTCGATTTGTGTCACGGTTCTTAATCTTGAACCAAAGAGTCCAAATCTGGCAAATCGTTTTGAGAAAACAGATTTTGAAAAGAAGTGCCAAACATGGACTGCTTTGCCAGATATAGAGTCGCCACCTAAATATTTTAATGGGGAATTTAGGAAACCCTGACTCGGTGCCAAAGGCCACGTGTCCGTCGTCACCAAAGTTGCCTCAGCTCGGGAACTTGGGTATGATTGGGGAAGGTCAGCTATGAGCACCCCCTCTCGCCCGGTCCGAAGACCGGCCTCTACTAACCATGATATCCGTTTTTGAAAACGTTATGTGTTCTTATTCCAGTTATTAGCCTAGAATTACTATGTTATGCGCACAGCAAACAAGCATAGACTAGATCGCCTAATTTGGAAATAAGCATTGCATATCCGTTTGTTTTGAAAATGTTTTTGGAATTTGCTACTCGCAAGTAGGCTAAAACACGGATTTCAATGAGCTATTCCAACTCAAACAATCCAACCTTCACCCACAGGCATTCAGGCAGTTTATAGCACATAAGCATCTAGCCACATGGTAAGCATGCTATCATGTTAACATTCACACGCGTGCAATATGCTAAAGCATAAAGATACTTACATTGTACTCCGTGCCAAAACAATAAACTGGTTAGCAAACATGCGTGATCCTAGTCCATGTTAAATGGCTAATGCATCGCATACAAAATGTCATTAAGATAGGCTCGGCTAACCCTAAAATGGCATATGGAATACAATCATTTGATGCACGTATTCAAGTTAGATTTGAAATACTAATGCAGTTAGCATGATGCGCCGAACCCGGTGCATGCAAGACAGATGAATGGATGCACGCATGCATAGCATAAGGTATGCTAAATTGAAACATGTCCTAATACTAACCATCAAAGCAGGTAAGTAAAAGGGAGAAAGAAGTGGGGGTTGGAAGACATACACACACACACACCCACACTTATTACAGATTGACCCTCGCTCGGAGGGACCAAATAATAATACAATTCGAATAATGAATTAACTATCCTGGCTGATTAATTATTACAGACCAAACTAAACTAATTAACAAATTAATTAATGCTAAGGAAAGTAGTAAAAGGCAGCCTCGGGGAGCGGGTCCAATGCATGCGTGCTCGGGTTTGCTTGGAAATCCGTCGCCATGCACAAGTTGCCTCTGTTTTCCCTGCTCTGCTCTTCTGGAAGTTGCACAACTCCCAAGGTATGCTCCATGGACACTGTGGAACACCACCGGCCACAAGGAATGGTCACAGGCCAAAGGAAATGGTCACCGGCCATTGGTTAAGATATCGGCCACTGATGGATGGCCGGTCGGCACTGAAGATGGCCGGCCGGCCAAATCTTCTTGCAGAAACCTGTTTGACAGCAGCAGAGGGCAAACAAGGCATGACAATGCATTTTCAAAGCAATGTTTGCACCACCACCCTCCTTATCATGTTCATGACTCAAAGGAGGATGGTCCTCGACCCTCAGACCACCAATCGCGCATTTCAATGCGTGATGGCCCAAGAAGCCAAGTTGAGCATTTTGATTTCAAATGTAATGCAAACCAAACAAATGAAAGCCCAACCTCTATCATGCTCAATCAAGAGGCAAGGCATGCATGCCAATGTAATGCAACCTAGGCATGTGAGCTACGCATGCAACATGAGCATGGAGGCAAGCATGCAAACATGCAATATATACTAGGCACACAACCTATGCTAACAAGCATGCAAGGCATGGAATAAGGCAACAACATTTGAGCAACATGTCAAGCATGGATTTAAACTAATTTAGGCAGCTCTATACTAGGCCCAAAACAGTGGCCAAAATGATGCAACAAAAGCATGAAAACACACACACAAGCATGCATGCACAAGGGCCTAAACATGGAGCATAAGCCATCAACTCTTCAAAGCATGAAAGGGATGGAAAATGCAAGTATGCAAACATGGAACATGGACTGAAATATGGTTTCCAATGATGCCAAATCATGAGAATAGGCCAAGTAAAGCATGCTAGTGATCCACATACCCAAGGCTAGTAAGCTAGAATGCAAAGAAGCTATACAAAACATGGAAAGCATGACTCCAAAGACCTAAGACAGACCTTAAGCATGTTAAAACATGACCAAAAACTTCACAAAGCTAAGCCAAAATATGCAAGCATGGTGGTCCAAATGCTCGATACATATTAAGGCAATTTCATGGCATTACAAGACAAGTATGCAAAGCAAGCATGGTGTGTCTAAACCAACATACAACAATGCTATTTCATGGAAAAATAAGCATAAATGACAGCCAAGGCATGGTCAACATGAGGCTTAGCTAGGTGCTCATTAAAGAGGCAAAAATGGCCTTTTCCAAGGACAATAAGGGGAGGGGGTGGCCCTCTCCTTCTTGGGACTTCAAGGCACCATCCTTACCACTGAAATCCCTCAAGATTTCAGTGGTGAGGAGGCCCAAACACCAAAGTTCCGGAGCTCACCCAAAATAGCACAAAATGAGCCCCTCAAGGCTTAAGAGGGGTCAAACACCTCCAAACCACAAAACACTCTAAACAAATTATTTAGAGGGCCCAAAAATAGAACTTTTTTATGTTATACACTAAACACAAAAATAGTTTTAAGATGGTCAAAAACACAATGCAAGAAAGGGGTAAAAAGGGGTAAGATTGTTACCCTTGAAGAACCTCTTCACAAATGGTGGACCAGCACCTTTCTTGAGCTCAAACCAACCCTAAAACTCCAAAAGCAAGCCCCAAGAACCTCAGTTCCAAGAGGATGGTGTGATGGTAGGTGTTTATGCACAAAACTAAGCCTAAAACACACACAATGGCAAGAGAGGGAGAGATATAGATATAGGTTAGATACACTAACTTAAACCCTAAAACTAGAGTCCTCTCACTCTCTTCTCTAACTTCTCTAACCTTAGGACAAGGGAGAGAAGGCCTCCTCTTATAGACGAGCCAATCTTGTAAAGCTTACAAGGTAAGCTAACAAGAGGGCCATCCCTCCATACACGTGTATGGAGGGGAAGCAAATGCAAGACAGCTGTGCTAAAATATCTGCAAAAGCAGATGCACAGTAGTTGGCCGGCCAAAGATGTCATTTTGACAAAATTTACTGCCGACCGGCAACAAAGAATGCCGACCGGCAACATACATTGCCGATGGCATAAAACCCTGGCCGGTGGCCTCTAGCCACGGCCGGTGATGTGTGGGGATGCCTCACAAGGCATTCCCTGCTCCTCCAAGGCAAAACACAAGTGCTTGGTACAAAACCAGAAACAAAACAGTCGAATTCGGAAATCCTGAGGCAAGGGGCGTAGCCGAGACCTCCAGGAACTCCAAACGAGCACAAACAAGGATGATCACTGAGTGTTCAAACGGTGACGTCCAAGTCTTGAGGTCGGTCAAAAATGAGGTGTCTACACCTTTGCTCTCCATCTCGTCAAGAACTCTGCGAAACCCTCCTTTAGCTCTTGGCCGGTGACTTTGAGATCACGAGTTATGACCTCAATCTATGTGTTGTAGGAGTATTAACAATAAAGGCCTCAGCCATCTCTTCCCAATTCTGTTTCATAGAGTTCTCCAATTTAGCATACCAGATTACGGCTATCCTAGACATGGTTTGGCCGAAGAGAGACAACTTCTGGGCTGGGGTCAAACCCATTAGCCTTAGGATATCAGAAAATAGGTGGAGATACACCATTGGGTCTCCAGAGCCATCGAAGCAGTCAATATGCGGCATTTTAAACCGTTCCAGTAAGGTAACTGCAGATTCAGTATACCTGTCCTCTAAATCCAGGATGGAGTTCACTCCTTGTGCTTATTTGAATAACTTCTCCAGTTTATTGACCTTGAGTGCAGTTTGGTCAACCTCAAATTCAAACAGAGCTTCGGTTTGATAGACAGGAGTTTTAGAGTCCTGTTCTGGGATTGGCTCTGTCAGATTGCCCTGAGTCTCATGGACATTAGTAGTATGGGCAGTGGCTCCGGGTGTTAGGTGATTGATCTCGTGCTGAGCTGAATGCAGACAACTGTTCCCAGACCAGACTAGACTCGGGTGAACTGAGGGGTAACTACTATAGAAACTACACTGGTGAATTCTACCTGAACCTCCTTCGTCTTGTAATCGGTGGGGGTGAGGTAAACATAGGTTGCTTTTGAACCAATTTTGACCTGACAAAGTCTATCGATAGAAGTCCAGAGTACCCGGGGGATATTGGAGCCTTCTGAAGCTATGGTTCCAGGACTGCCTTGCAAAAGAGAAAACAGATAGCATCTCAGCTTGATTTCACAAGAACAGATATGAGCATAGCTAAATGACTGTACTCTTTACTAAATTCTGCCCCAAAATCAGATACCAAACTCGCAACTGATATGCACATTCCTGTAAAGTTTCACTGTAAAGCCCATACTAGTTAATTGAGAGCCAAAACACCCCTATGATGGGGTAGGGTTACCCTGTTCTAATTTCGTCAAGAACTAGGGATTCACTATGCAAACAAACAGTTTCAAACAATTCTTGCATTCAGGTGAGCAACCTGTCATAGTTTGGAATAGACTCTACGGCTTCCGATATGCAACTAGGTCGATTGGTCTAAAAGGGTACCTCAGCAAGACCACCTAATATACCTCTCGCCCGTAACACCGAGAAGTGAAAGGAGGATCAAACGATACATCGGTAGTCTAGATCCAAGGTTTGTGTTCCCATCGTAGCAGAGCCCGCAACCGGTCAGCCTTATGGAACATTTTTCCAAGCGAGCCTCTGGCAAACTGCTCAGGAATAATAGATGGTAAACACTGTAACTTAAGTGTACCAACGCAAATGCAAATGCAAAGAAACATAGAAGTGTAAATAAAACAACATATCATGAGTTCGAGTCAAGTTCTCTAAATCTCCAGTAGAGTTGCCAGAAACTGTGGGCTCGCCTATTTCTCGCCTCCCTTTCGAAGAGCTTGAATTGGTCCTATAGTTCGAACTCCTGTCACGGTTCTGAATCTAATCTCACAAAGTGCAATGTGAAACTGATAAACACCAAAGAGTCCAATCCAGAAAATCTTTTTTGGAAAATCGATTTTAAATAAAATAATGCCAAAACTAGACTGGTTTGCCAGATTACAGAGTTGCCACCTAAATATTTTGTTTTTGGGAAAATTTAGGAAACCCTAACTTGTGCCAAAGGCCACGTGTCCGTCATCACAAAAGTTGCCTCGGCTCGAGAACTTGGGTATGAGGGGGGAAGGTCATGAAATGAGCACCCCCGCTCGTCCGATCAAAGGATCGGCCTCTATTAACCATGATATGTTGTTTTATAAACTTCAAGTGTTCTTATTCGGTTATTAGCTAACTTTACTATGTGACACATGTAAGCAAATATAGACTATGTCGCAAGAATTGGAACAAATTCAACTCATGTCTATTTTCGAAAATGGTTTGAAGTTGCCACCTTCAAGTGGGCTTAGAAATGCGGATTTCCCACCTCAAGTGGGCTTAAAACATAAATTGCCACTTCACAAAGTGGGCTTAAAACTCACATTTATTGAATCGTTCCAATTCAAACAACAAGGCCTTCATCCACATGCATTCATGCAGTTAATCATTTAAGCAAATAGCCTCATGGCAAGCATGTGAAACATGGCAAAATGGCAATCACACTCATGCAAGCATGCTAAAGCGCAAAAGCTTACCAAGTACTCCAAGCCAAAACAAAAACTAGTTAGAAAAAATGCATGATCCTAACTATACGAGATGCCTAATGCAACACATGCAATATGAAATTAATAGGCTTGGCTGCTAATATGGCATATGATACAATTTGATAACATGCTTTGAAACATGTATTCAAATAAGTATTGAAATTGCAATGCAGTTTGAATGATGCGCTGAGTCTTGGTGCATGTAAGACAAATGAATGATGCAAAACATGCGAGCATAAGGTATGCTAATCCAAATATGACCCTAAACTAACCATAGAAAGCGGTTAAATAAAAAGGAGAAAGACGTGGGGTTGGAAGGCATGCACACACGCATGCACACTTATTACAACATTACGCCATCTCGAAGGAGGGTTCGAATGAATAAGCTAAGCTACACTAAGCTAAACTAATTATTACAACACAAAATTAATTAACTACTCTAGTTAACTAATTATTACAAACCAAAATTGAATAACTAGCTATGCTAAGCTAATTAAAGTAATTAAACTAATTAACTATCCAAGCTAATTAAATAATTACAACACTTGAATGAATGAATGAATTAGCTACTACTAATTAATTAAACAAAAGTAAATAGCCTCAAGGGTGAGGGAGGCATGCATGCTTGGTTGGCTTCCTTCCAAAAATCCACCGCCTTGCCATCGGATGCCTCTGTTTGCGCTCGTTTGATCTCTGAAAATTGTGCCAACTCCCAGAATGACTTTGCTCCAACTTAAGAACACACTGGTGCAAAATTCATTTCTAGCCGGTCAGCTACCAATGGTGGCTGTCGGCTACCATTGGTGGCCGGTTGGCTACTTCTGGTGGCCGGTCGGTTGATACAAGTGGCCGGTCGGCCACTACTTTCCTGAACCTCCTTTTTTTGCTGCAACAGAGAGAAAACAGAGGCAAAACAGTGTATTCTCAAGAAGTGTATGTACTGCTACCCTCCTTATCATTACACAAATTCAAATGAATGTAACTCTTGATTCCCAAACCATCAACCAAGCATTTTTAATGCATGATGGCCTAAGAACCAAGCTTGTACAATTTTAATGAGTGCAAAACAAGACTCGACAAAACCACAACCCTATCATGCATGATCAAGGGTGATGGTGACCAAGAATAATGGCATGTTTCATCACTTTAATTATGAAACGTCCCATTTTTCTTGTGTTCGGATTAACGTCCGATCCGAACACATGCAATGCAACACGAAGATGGTTAGCTTGCCTCTTTTACTTGTCCAATTTTATTTACTCATTTTACATTACCGATTAGTCCTTTAACCGATTAAGTCCAAAGTGAGAGTCCTCTAATTGAAAGTAGACTTAAACCACAAGTGCCTTGAGCATGAAAGAGTCCTCATGCCGTTGGTTAGTAGAAACCCTCAAGAGAGGATTAAAACCATTAAGCACAAGTGTCTCAATTTCACACTCAAGCCAACAAAGGGTTCAAAGTCACTTTCAAAATAAATGAAAGAGTGAAGAAGAGAGGGAGATGGCAGAGATTTCAGTGCTGAAATGGGATGCAAAATGACACTAAAACATGCAAGCGGCTTATGCAAGTCATGTTTAAAAGCCTAAAACATTAAGCTAGTCAAGATCATAACATTATAGGCATGCAATATAAAGCTCAAAAGGTACAAACACTTCAAAACAGTCATAAAACATCCTAAAAGGAGTCCTAAAACATGTTTGAAGCAAGCCAAAAATAGCTAGAATAGGAGGCCAAAACATAGCACAAGCTAGACTATTAAGCACAATTACACTACAAGCATACAAAGCAAGACTCATATGACCAAACCAGCCCAAAACAAAGTTAAAACCAGTCAAAACAGTGGCTAAAACATGCTGAGATTGAGGTACAAAATGCTAGAGAAACATGCTCACATGTTAGCTTGCAAACAAGACTCAAGAGCAACTCTAAAAAGTAATGAAAGAGTGAAACAAATAAGCATGTAACAGAGCTCTATACACTATTACATGTAAAAAGACACTACAACATGCAACCATCCCAAGCAAAACATGTTTAGAGACCCAAAACACCAAACTAGTGAAGCCATTTGCACTATAACTATGCAAAACAAGACTCATACGACCGAAGCAGCCCAAAACAGAGCTAAAACATTCCAAATTAGAGGCAAACACATGCTGGAAATAAGCTAAGTTAAGCTACAAAAACATGCTACCATGTGATGCTAACTAGGCATGCAAATGAGACACAAGGAGGGGAGGCTAACCCCTCCATTTTTAGACTTCAAAACATGCCTTCCACCATTGAAATAACTCTAAATTTCAGTGGTTTAAAGGCCCAAAAATTTTGATTTTAATATTGTAAAAAATGGTGCAAAAGCTCACACAAATAAGCAACAAGAAGGATGGACTACCCCTTAACACAAAATGACCTCAAACCATCATGTTAAGCCTAAAAAATTAGAGTTTTTTTTTGTAGTTGAAAACTAGGCCAAAAAAAGTATAAAAAGATGGCAAAGCAAGTGATTAAAACAAAGCTTACAAGGCAAGTCTTATACCTCTTAAAGCACAACACAAAATAGTCACAATTCTGAGCTTAAACCACCTTCAAGAGCTCAAATTAAACCTTAAAGAACCTCAGCTCCAAGATGAGGATGTTTGGTTAAGGGTCCTTGTGCAAAAGTGTAGAAAAATCTAACTATAAGGCACAAAATAAGAAAAGAAAGAGAGAGGGAGAGAGAGAGAATTCCAGAGAGAAAGAGAAAATTTTGCTCCAAATTGTCTAACTTCCTAAAATGGTGGAGAGACCCCCCTATATATAGAAAAACAAGCTACAAGCTTGTATTCATCCCTCCATACACGTGTATGGAGATGGCTTTCGGTGAACAACAGCTGGCACAGTTGGCACAACTGGCAAATAAATATCTAAAAAATGAGAAAAATGGCCTCCGGCCATCATCAGTGGCCGACCGGCTATCAATGTAGCCGACCGGCCATGAACATAGCCGACTGGCCACCACTAGTGGGCGACAGGCACAAGTCATGGCCAGCAGTCTATGGGGATGGCCGACAGGCCACCCTCTCCTCCAGAATTGAAGTAACAAGCTCTTGGTCCACAACCAAGAAAAAAAACCAACAAGATTTAGAGGCTCCAAGGCAAGGCGCTCGGCCGAGACCTTCAGGGACTCAAAACGAACACAAACAAGCACAATCATCGAGTGTTCAAACGATGACTTCCAAGTCTTGAGGACGGTCAAAAATGGGGTGTATATAGTTGCCCCTCTTTGATAGAACTCGGAAGTCATAAAAATGACGAGAGTGAATGTCAAAGCCCAAAGACGACCCATTTTTGACAAGGCCGAAGACTCAGACAAACAACCAAACAAACAAAGAACAGTTGCGCCCGCAGGCTGCCTACGTATCCCTTTGCAAGGAATCAAACTAGCGTAGTTTCGGGAAAGAATGCAAAATGATACACAATATAACAAAACAATACAGACGATATGTAATGCAACAAAACAATGCACATGATATACAATGTAATTGAATTATCAAACCACAAGCAATGCAAAACCACACAAATATCATAAAGAGATGGAGATGCAAAATCAAACTATGTTTAACACGGAAAAGGTGTCGGAGCCTTCAAACCACAATTCTCTTAGTGGAATAGGCATGTGCACATGCAGAACTGTGTGTTTTGCAGAAAGAATACAAGTAATTGGGTGGTATGATATAAGTGAGGAATGATCTGCTGAGGAAAGATCGTGATCCTAGATGCTGAATGCAACAAAACAAAGTATGGTGCAATGAATGCCATGGATGCAGTGAATAAGGTGCAAGCCGAACCATATTTTACCTAGAAAAGGTATGGACATAAAATAAACCACGTCTAACACAGAAAAGGTGTCGAAACCCTCAGACCACAATTTTCTTAGTGGAATAGACGCGTACACATTATCACAGAACCATGCTTCAATGAAGGAAATGTATGAGCACATGCCAAACTAAGCTTAACATGAAAAAATACAACAATCTCTCTTAACCTAAAAGGGGCACCCCCTCATCTATTTATAAGTATAGAATTTGGGTTATTTAGGAGCACATGGGAATTACGAAAGTACCCAAAAGTGAATAATACTTATTAGGGTCCACCCACCCGACAATCTCCCACTTAGAATGTGATAACACAAGCTCTCCATCATCTTCATCACATAGAGGAATGTCGCAACAACTCGATCTTCCTTCATCAATCTTGAAGGCCGATTGAAGTTGCACACAACTTCAGTTTCTCAATGGTGACTGTCTTGGTCAACATATCTATTGGATTGTTACTGCCTTGGATCTTTTCAAGAGACAAGACTTCATCATCTACAAGTGATCGAATGAAATGGTATCGCAGCTGAATGTGTTTCATCCTAGAATAAAAAGCTGGATTTTTTGCAAGATGAATAGCACTCTAACTGTCACTATGCAAAATGCTCATCTCTTGCGTTTTACCCAACTCTGCTAGGAAATTCTGTAACTGAGTCATCTCCTTCCCAACTTCAGTAATAGCAACATACTCAGCCTCTATTGTAGAAAGGGCCACAATCTTCTGTAATTGTGAAATCCAACTCACTGTTGTACCACCTAATGTGTAAACATAACCAGTAGTACTCTTTCTATTATCCATATCACCAGCCATGTCTGCATCAACATAACCATGTAACCCGATGCCGGTTCGTCTTGAACAAAGTGCCATGTTTGTAGTACCACTCAAGTATCTAAGGATCCATTTCACTGCCTCCCAATGCTGCTTGCCTAGATTACTCATGTACTTACTAACCACTCTCACTGCATGTGCAATGTCTGGTCTAGTACAAATCATAACATACATTATGCTACCGATAGCTGAAATATATGGAACACATTCCATATAAGCCTACTCTTCTTCGGTCTTCGAAGATTGCTCTTTGGTAAGTCTAAAGTGGCTAGCCAATGGAGTGCTCACTAGTTTTGCACCATCCATGCTAAACCTCTTAAGAACTTTCTTGGCATACTCAGCCTATGACAACTTCAAAGTACCATTTGCCTTGTCCCTGTGAATCCTCATACCAAGGATTTTGTTTACAACTCCAAGATCCTTCATCTCAAATTGGTTGGACAAAAGTTTCTTTAATCTTTTTATCTCTTCAATGCTAGATCCTGCAATAAACATATCATCAACATATAAGAGCAAAATAGTATAACTTTTGTCAAACCTCTTGAAATAACAGCAATGATCTGCTTGACATCATGTAAAATTGTTGCTACACATAAACCCATCAAACTTCTTATACCACTGCCTTGGGGCCTGTTTCAAACCATACAACCTTTTTTGAAGTTTGCATATAAACTCCTCTTTGCCATGTGTCAAGAAACCTTGTGGTTGCTTCATGTAAATTTCCTCCTCCAAATCACCATGGAGAAAGGTCGTCTTCATAGCCATCTACTCAAGATACAAATCTTCAGCAGCCACAATTCCTAGCACCAATCTGATAGTGGTCAACTTCACAACTGGAGAGAAAATTCCAGTGTAGTCAACCCCTTCCTTTTGTTGAAATCCCTTTGTAACCAATCTGATCTTGTAGCGTTTACTCCCATCATGTTCCTGTTTGACCCTGTAAACCCACTTGTTGTGCAAAGCTTTCTTACCTACTGGTAATTCAGTCAACTCCCATGTCTGGTTTGCCATGAGTGAATCCATTTCATCATGCATAGCTGACTCTCACTTAATTGAATCATCAACCTACAAAGCCTCATCATAACTTTCGGGTTCACCCGCATTAGACAACAATAAATAATGTAAGGATGGAGAGCAATGTTGTGTAGGTTTAGACTCTCTTTCTGACCGTCTCAACTTAGGAGTAGGATTATGTGGCTCAGTTTGTGGAATAAGATTTTCAGGATTATTCTGAATCCTACTATTCAAATCATTCTCACTAATCTCCTCTAACTCAACATGCTCATGACAAGTAACTGATTTAGATCATGCAGACTTATCCCTATCTTTATACATTACTCTCTCATTAAATATGACATCTCTACTTTTGATTATTTTCCGATTTTTATCTTCCCAAAACTGATAACCAAATTAATCAGTGCCATACCCAATAAAAGTACATTTAACAGATTTTGACTCAAGTTTAGTTCTATTAGCATAATCTATATGCACATATGAAACACAACCAAATATCTTCAAAAAATAAAGATTTACCTCTTTACCACTCCAAGCTTCTTCTGGTAACTCTCTATCCAATGGAATAGATGGACCACGGTTAATTAGATATGCTGCAGTGTTAACTGCATTGCCCAAACATCTTTGGTAATCCAGCATGTATCCTCATACTTCTAGCACGTTCATTCAGAGTTCTATTCATGCGTTCTACAATGCTATTCTGTTGAGGTGTCTTTCAAACAGTCTTCTCCATTCTAATTCCACTTTCTGCACAATATTTCTTGAACTCATTGTCCTCATATTCCCCTCCATTATTTGATCTCAAGCACTTAATTTTCAGACTTGTTTCAGTCTCCACCAAGGCTTTCTACTTCTTAAAAGTAGTATGAACTTTAGATTTATGTTTTAGAAAATAAACCCATACCTTTCTCGTTGAGACGTCGATAAAGGTAACATACACATCTGTATGAACCAACTCCAATTTTTCTGACTTCGGTTTCCCGCTATCCTTTGAAAAACTGACCCTCTTTTGTTTGCTGAAGATAGAATCCTTACAAAAGTCAATGTCCACCGATTTCAAATCTGACAATTTCCCCTTAGATGCAAGTACCTTCATCCTTTTTTTTACTCATATGCCCAAGCCTTTGGTGCCACAGATTTGAGTCTTCCTTCTCACCAGCAACTGCTACAGCTTCCCTCTTATTCGTAGTCATGTAAAAGGTGCATTCTTTTTTACCACGAGCAACAACCATGGCTCCTTTGGTGAATTTCCACAAACCACCCATAAAGGTTACAACATGACCTTTATCATCAAGTTGTCCAACAGAAATCAAGTTTCTTTTCAAACCAGGCACATGTCTGACATTCTATATCTTCCAAACAGATCTGTTTGGCAACTTGATTGTTACATCCCCTTTACCCACAATCTTCCAAGGTTCATCATCAGCCAAATAAACCTTCCCGAAATCACCACCAATGTAATTGTCCATGATTTCCCTCTGTGAAGTAGAATGAAATGATGCCCTAGAATTTAAAATCCAAGATTCAAGAGGGCTGTCAATACTTAAGATCAAAGCATCATATATTTCCTCTGTTGCAGCATTAGCAGACTTTTGATTTTGATCACTTTTGTTCTTATTCAATGTCAGGCAATCTCTTTTTAGATGTCCCTTCTTTCTGTAATTCCAACAACTTCGTCCCTCTCCAGTTCTTGACTTGTTTCTGTGTTTGGATTTTGATCTGTTGCAGTTCGGGTTTTTTTTTTACTGATCTTCCTCTAGCTACTGTATTCAGGGCAAAACCTGATGTTTCCCCTAATTCCCTTCTGCGAATTTCTTCACTCAGAATTAAATCTCGAATATCATTGTAATTCAACTTTTCTTTTCCCGAAGAATTACTTACTACCGTTACAGTACCATTCCAACTTTCTGGCAAACTGGATAGAAGAATCAAAGTCCTAACCTTGTCATCAAATTTGATAGATACAGAACTTAATTATGTTACCACAATATTAAATTCGTTTAGATGCTCATCCACCGAAGCACATTCTCTCATCCTTAGATTAAACAATCTACGCATCAAATAAACTTTACTTGAGGCAGAGGGTTTTTTGTATATGTTTGAGAGTGCCGCCATGAGACCCACTGCAGTCTTCTCCTTCGCTATCTTAAACACAACGTTACGAGACAACGTTAGTCGAATAACACCTAGCGCTTGGCGATCAAGAAGAGTCCACTCATCATCTTTCATCTTTTCTGGTTTCATCCCTGGAAGGGGCTCATACATTTTTTTTTTCTGATACAGATAGTCTTCAATCTGCATCTTCCAAAATCCAAAATTTGTGCCATTGAATTTATCGATTCTAACATTTTCGTCTGTAGCCATATGCCCTACTCGAACCAATGCTCTGATACTAGTTGTTAGGAAATTGACCTTTCCTAACTAAGATCGGTGAGACATGAAATAACAAACAAAGATGAAAAATGAATCAAACAAATCACACACACAAGAACACAAGGTTTTACGTGGTTCACCCCAAAATAGGGCAATGTCCACGGCTGCTGCGGTTTTTCACTATGAATAGAAAAATACAACTCTCTTTTAACCTGAAAGGGGTGTCCCCTCGTCTATTTATAAGTATAGAATTAAGGTTACATAGAAGCACATGAGAATTACAAAAGTACCCAAAAAGTGAATAATATTTATCAAGGTCCACCGACCTAACACACACACACACACACGATATACACTCTGTTCTGTATCAAACACTTTTGGCTCACAGTTGACACTACCAAACCTCACCCTCGCTCACCACCGTCGCTTGCCACCGTCGTACATTGCCACCGCCACCGCTGTAAATCACCACGGCCACTGAATCACAAGTATTTTTCTCTCTTTTTTTCTCTCTTCCTCTCTCCCTTCCCCTATTTTCCCATTTCTCACACTTGCTCTAGGGTTTTATATGACTCTTTTTTTTTTTTTTGTTTAATTGTGGGTTGATTTCTTAACTCAAAATCTGTATTTCAATCTTAAAACTTATATCGTCCTCTCGTCTTCCCTCGTCCTCTCGATGAAGACAACATCGTTTTTCTCAAAACTTACATACAGTCTCCCCCCTTTTGAAACCCTAATTTCACTTGATATCTCGATGTCTGTTATTTTCTTATCATTTGTTTGGTTACATAGAAAACTGAATTGAGAGAATGAAATATGTATTTGGATCTCATTGCTTTATTTGGATTTGTTATCAAGTACTGAAATATACATAAGAAATCGTACCTATTACTTCAGAGTGATTATTATTCAAATTTTTCGTAGATTTTTTTGTGGTATTTCTTGTTTATTCAGATCTTCATATGCTTTTCTATTAATAGTATGGCTTTTTTGTTTGCCCCAATGTTGCCATCTGAAATATATAAAAGCAACAGGTTTTGAGGTAAATTGTTTCACAGTGATTAATAGTTCAATTTTTGGTAGATATTTGTGTTGTGTTGTTGCCTATTTGTTATTCAATAATAGGCCTTCAGATCTTTATATGCTTTTCCATCAATAGTAAGGCTTGTTTGCTTCCCCTTGTGCTGTCAAATGTTGCCCCATATTCAAATGATTGATTCAAGTTGCCTTGTCTTTCAGTTGGCGTTTTGTCTTTGACAAGCTAACTTGGATCCATTTTGTGCCCATGCAGTATGAGTGTTTCTCTTTTCATTTTCATTTTCATTTTTCATTTCATTAACTTCTCTATGAAACTTATAATTACTCATCAACCCTCTATTGGTGGCCAATTTTATTAGAGTGTTCATGAATAATCTAAACTTATGAAATGGCCCACTGATATTTTGCATTTGATTATGAGGAACAAAGTGGTGTCCTAATTTTATTTTATTCATAAAATAGTCTCATTTAGGTTTTGTTCAAATTGTTCATTGTATTAACAATATCTTGTTAATTGATGTTCTGGTCTTTTAGATTGAATCTTAGATGGGTTCAATCATTTGGGGTAACTATGGAGGTTTTTGCTTTTTCTTTCTAGATTTATTTTTTAATTTTGTGATTTGAAATGTGGAGAGTATAACAGTTTGAGGCCATGAACAAATTTGCTCTTGTTTCCAGCTTTGAAAAATATATGTTCCTTTATAACGGATCCTGAATTCTCAACTTGTCGTTGGTAACTTTTTAGACTTAAATATTGCTATTGTTGATACCTAATTACTTAAAATTGTCAACTCATTTGGTTGATACATTTTATGGATATGGAAGAAATACATACGCAAACTTAGTAGTATAAGTAAAAATGAGAAATAGAAAACGGGATTAGATTCAATATATCTATGAAGAAAATGAAAGAGATTTAGTAGTGATGACAACAATAAGGAAAAATAGAAGAGTAGTTTGAGAAAAATATGTAGGAAGAAGAACTCCATATGATTGGAGGGAAATAACTCTTGATTTGCTATCTTGAAAAAAATATGTAGAAAGAAGAACTCCATATGAAAAGAGAAAAACTCATACTGCATGGGTACAAAATGGATCCAAGTTTGCTTGTCAACCAAACACCAACAGAAAGAGAAGGCAACTTGAATCAATCATTTAAAAGTAAGGAAATGTGTGAAATTAATTAGGGAAATATATGAAATGATGCTCATTGAGCATTACCAATTGCTTGTAGCTTGTTCTTTGCCTTCTGCTGTTCTTAGTATGTTGTTGGGTGTCTATTAAATTGGCTCTATTGTTATGATTTATGTTGGGTTTGGGTCCTTACTCTACCAGCATAAAGAAAGTAGAGAAGAAAATTAAGGGTTGATTTCTTAACTCAAAATGCCAAATTTTGTGTTGATTTCTCACACTTGCTCTACGATTTTATGTTGATTTCTCACACTTGATTCATCGTCCTATTTGGTAAGAAGAATTTCATTCATATGATAGTAAAAGTTCTACAAAAATACTACAAATATTGACAATTATTGTTCTGGAGAACTTGGAATTGTTTTGACATTATACAAATAAGAGGAGAAAAGAAATGTGACATTAATTTGTTAACTAAATCATTAATTATGTAAAAAAGGACAGGAGCGGAGAGAATATTTAATGATGCAAATTTCTCATGTTATCACAATGATAGAATTTCGTTAAATGATAAACCTAAAAAAAAAACACATAGGACCTGTGGCGAAACACCTTAATTAGCGTGCCTTAAACTTAATCGAAAATGAACGTGAAGGGGGGCGAAACTGTAAAACAGCTCCCGAACCACTGTACGGATGTCACGGCCAACTTTCTAGTGACAAGTAGGACCTAGACAATAGATGGAATGTAATTAGCACGTGTAGGTTGGGAGTTAGAGCCGAAAACGCATTAAACTTAACCAAAAAAGGGCATTAAGGGGGCGAAACTGCAAAATAGCCCCCGAACCATTGTATGAATGTTACAACTAGCTTTCTCATGACAAATAGGACTTGTGACAATAGACAAAATGTAATTAGCACGTGTAGGTTGGGAGTTAGAGCCGAAAACACATTAAACTTAACCGAAAAAGGACGTTAAGGGTGCAAAACTGTGAAATAGCCCCTGAACCACCGTATGAATGTCACGGCCAACTTTCCCATGACAAATTAAACCTGTAGCAATAGACAGAATGTAATTAGCATGTGTAGGTTGGGAGTTATAGTCGAAAACACCCTAAACTTAACTGAAAAAGGGCATTAAGGGTGCGAAAATGTGAATCAACTCTAGAACCACTATATGGATGTCACTGCCAGCTTGCCTATGACATGTAGGACCTGTGACAACAAACGGAATGCCATTAGCAGGAGTAGGTTAGGAGTTAGAGCTGAAAACACATTAAACTTAACCGAAAAAGGTCATTAAGGGGGGCAAAACTGCGAAACAGCCTCTGAACCACCATACAGTTGTCACAACCAGCTTCCCCATGACAAATAAGACCTATGACAACTGACGGAACGCAATTAGCACGTGTAGGTTGGGAATTAGAGCCGAAAGTGCCTTAAACTTAACCGAAAAAAGGCGTTAAGGGTGCAAAAATGTGAAACAACCCCAGAACCACCATATGTATGTGATGGCTAGCTTTCCAATGACATATAAGGCTTGTGACAATAGATGGAATGCAGTTAGGACGCGTAGGTTGGGAGTTAGAGCTGAAAACGCATTAAACTTAATTGAAAAAGGGCATTGAGAGGGCAAAAATATGAAACAACCCCCAAACCACTGTACGGATGTCATGGCCACCTTTACCATGACAAATAGGGTCTGTGACAATTGATGGAATGTAATTAGAAAGTGTAGGTTGGGAGTTAGAGCCGAAAATGCCTTAAACTTAACCAAAAAAAGGCGTTAAGGGTGCGAAAAAGCGAAAAAGTGAAACAACCCTAGAACCACCAGATAGATGTCACAGACAGTTTCCCCATGACATATAGGACCTGTGACAATAGTTGGAATGTCATTAGCTTACGTAGCTTGGGAGTTAGAGCCAAAAACGCCTAAAACTTAACTGAAAAATGGCGTTGAGGGGGCAAAAATGCAAAACAACCCCAAAACCACCATAGGAATATCATAGCTAGCTTCCACATGACAAATAGGACCTGTGACAATAGATGAAATGTTATTATAACGAGTAGGTTGTGAGTTGCTTCCAAAACGCCATAAACTTATTCGAAAAAGGAAGAGTTTGACATCCAATAAATGTTCAACATTTTGGTTGTAAATGATGCCATTGTTTCTTCACATACGGTGGTCATTTGGGTGGTAAACATATTAAGAAAGCATGATCCCCGTAGATTACTCATTTATTTTACTTTGACTAGGAAAATGGAAATGAAGAAGAGTTAAAATAAATTTACAACAAAAATATTCTAGCAATAAACATTTATTTTATGAAGAGGTATGCTCCTAAAAATTGTATTTTTTGTAAATTGAAATCAAGTTTGGAATAAATCTTTCATGATACGTACATATGATTGTATTTCGAAAAAAGGCTTTTATATATTGTTCTACCTTAAATGCATGTTATTACAACCTTTTTCTTATGTTTGAATCAATTAATATTTTGTAATGGGTGCAATTTTATTTTTATTTTTTGTAGATGGCTTTTAGCGTGGACTTGTGGATAGTCTATATACGTTTATATAATCCTGCTAATTATTCCGTCCTCTACTTTTGTGTAGATTAGTATTATTGATACATATAACTTTTGTAATCCAACTGATAGTTGCTGGTGTAGCATATAGATCACCTTTTGTTGTGATACAGATTACGATGGTAATTTGTACCATGCCAAATGGCCATATCGCATGGTAGTAAATATATTTTTTGTATATGGAGGGTTGAATTTTTGTATGGAAATATAATTTTAGTTTGGACAATAGTTGGTTTGTATGGAATATATACATTTAAAGTTATTCATTTTTGGATGGTTGGAAGCAATATGGATTGTGGAAAGATTGATAATTTTACATTGTGGAATGATTGATAAAATATGTATTGTTTTGTTTATATACATACTACAGGTTGGATGGAATACAGACAGGTTGTGAAGAAATTAGAATTTTGTGATAAAACATAAGCACATTTTTTTGGCGACTAAAAAATTTGTAGTAAAAAGGGAAATACTTATTTTAGCGACTAAAATGTTAGTAGCTAAAACCAAATAAAAAATTTCGGAACACAATTATGGCGATTACAAAGCTTAGTGCGAACAAAAAGCAGACATTAGATGACTAAAACTTAAAAAATAATCAGACATTTGGCGACTAAAATATTTTGTAGCCAAAAAACAAAAACATTCGCCGACTACAAGTTTACTAGTGAAAAATGTGAGACTTTTGCCCACTAAATGTTTAGTAGGCAAAACACAAAATATTTGCCTACTAAAAACGTAGCCAAAAAAGTCAGACTTTTAGTGATTGAAAAATTAGTAGCGAAAAAGAAAACCAGACTTTAGCCAACTAAAACCTTCATAGCAAAAAACAATCCGACATTTGGTGACTAAAATATTTTGTAGCCAAATTTTTTTTGATGAACAACAACAACACTTTTTCCGACTACAAGTTTTGTAGCAAAAAATATCAGACTTTAGGAGACTAAACTTTTAGTAGCTAAAAATACAATCATGCTTTAGGCGACTAATATATTTAGTAGCTAAAAAAATAATAGGACTAACCAAAAAAATTTTGGCGACTAAATTTTTTAAAGATAGATATAAGTAAGGTTTTTCGCAATAAAATATTTGTCGTCACTGAAAAGGTGATATTTAATCTTTTTCCAATACTTTTGGTGACTAAAAAATTAGCCGGCATTTCAGTACATTTGGTGACTAAAATAATTTTAGTCGCCAATTATCTTTTCCCAACAATCCTTCAGTGACTACTCTTGCGACCAAAAAATTTAGTTGCTAAATAGTTTCGGCAACTAAAAGATGACTTTTGGCGACTAAACATTTAGTCGCCAAAAGTGTAAATTTTTGTAGTGTGGGAATTTGATCACAATGAAAAATTGTGTGGTGAAATTGAAAATGGACTATATTAATGCATTATTTTATTATTGCATTGCTATTTCATTTTATCATTAATGCAATTGATTTTGAATCTTGCATTGGAAAATATTGTTTTCAAAAAGGAAATTGTTTGTGAAACAAGAATCATTTTAGATTTGTTTTGGCGTAAATACGTTGATAAGTCCGGATAGGGGTGTAATTGGTAATGGTTAAGTTAGTCTGAGTGTCCATGGTGAAAGATTGAAAACACGCACGGAGGAGGTACCATGTGCTTCCGGTTAGCAACCGGTAAAGTGGGTATTGCTAGTGCTTGTTATGCCTACTTGTAAATACCAACCTAGAGATTACCTAAGTTGTATGTGCCACTCCCTTTGAACTACATTGAATTGTTAAATTCTAAAATTGCATTGTGTACAAAAGTTTCAAAAGATAGAGATATATATGTTTTTGAACATAGCATGGCATATGCATTCGTCTCAGGAGATTGTATAAAATGTATATATTTTGTTAAGATTTTCTTATTGGGCTTTGTACTCACCCTACGAGATTTTGTGCAGGAAATGATGTAGTGATCCCGCCGAGTTAAAGGTGTGGAATGTGGTTTGAGAGCACAAGGCTCTTTCCTTTTTGTTGTAATTATTTTGACAAGCCAAGGACTTTATATGTATGGGTTTGAAAATCACTTTTGTGTAATTGGGTTTAAGTCTTGGAATTTGTAGCCCTTGAGGGCATTACTTTGTACTTGACATATTATGTCACATGCCATAGATTCATATTCTAGGAATGTTGAATATATACTCGCATGTCGAATATTTTTTGTAAATCTCTTGATGTTTAACGAATACACATGTTAGAGATTGATGATGATATCTATGTTGAAGCTTTATATTGTTTACATATATTAAGCATTGGAGTGGTTGATTTGGAAACAGGATAATGTAATTAGAAGTTGGTGAATCTGTTTTGCATTAATTATTCGGGGCGTGGCATTTTTTTTAAATAAAAAAAATTAGAAACTAGTTTGGAAAAAAAATTAGCAAAATAATTTTTTTTTTTTTTTTACAGAAGATAGGGGATTGGAATTTGGGTTTGGATTTGAAATTTTGAGTTTTTGGTCTAAAAATTGGACAGAAGATGGTTTTGGGAGTAAATTGAGAAAAATTACAAATGTTAAGGGGCAAAGGGAGAAAAAAAAAATACTTTAAGGGCCAAAGTTAAAAAAATATGAAACTTAAGTGAGGGGTAAGTGTAATTTGCCTATTTTTATGCCAATGTGGCATTTTTCGTTTCAAATTAGACGGAAGTTAGTTTTGGATGTAAATTAAAAAAAAAAAATTACAAATGTTACAGGCAAAAAGTGGGGAAAAAATATTTTATGAGTCAAAACAGAAAAATTATAAAATTTAAGGGAACAAAGTGTACTTATCTTAATATTTATAACCTGTTACTAATGTTATAATTGCATGATTTTCAGCTGGTGATGGTTACACATTGAATTATTACTATTTTAGTAACACAAGTTTGGAATGTTGGAAAAGATATTCACTGGTTAATTTACCCCCTTTTCTTATCTATAACCTGTTACAAATGTAACTATTACATGATTTTCAGCTGGTGATGTTTACACATTTTTTTAAAAGGAAAGGTACCGATAGATCCTATATGTTGGAGTTATATTTCATTTAGTTTTATAATTTTTATTTTATTTTATTTTTTTTGTTGTAATCTATTTAGTTATTTTGAATATATAATGACTCATTTGTTATTATAATCTCCTTAATTGTTGTTGTTTGCTGGAGTGTTACATTTGGGAGAAATATGCTAAACAGTTTTTAGGTTGTTATATTGGATTGTTATGTTTTTTGAGTGTTACATTAGAGTGTTAGATTTAGGAAAAGTGGACTAAGAAGTTTTTGTTAGATTAGATTGTTATATTGGAGTGTTTTGTTTAGGAAAAACACATTAAGGAGTTTTAGTGTGTTACATTTGGAAAACGTACACTTACATTTGAGTGTTACGTCTGGAAAAAGTATACTAAGTAAATTTCCATTTTTTTTTTTTGGGTATTTTTTTATGTGTTATATTGGAGTGTTATGTTTGGAAAAAATAAACTAAGAAATTTTTTTTGAAGTGTTACGTTTGGAACAAGTACACTAAATAGTTTTTTTAAGTGTTATATTTGAGTGTTACATTGGAGTATGTTACATTGAAGTGTTATGTTTAGAAAAAATACACTAAGAAATTTTTTTTAGAGTGTTACATTGTTACGTTTAGAAAAAGTACACTAAAGAGTTTTTTTAAAGTGTTATATTTGAGTGTTAATTGGAGTGTGTTACATTGAAATGTTATGTTTGGGAAAAATACACTAAGAAATTTTTTTTTTTTTTGAGTGTTACGTTCTTACATTTAGAAAAAAAATATATATATATATATAGTAAGAAATTTTTTTAGAGGGTGGAAACGTCTACCAAATTATACCAAAATTCAAAATAGGATCTCACGGTAAGATTGTCAAAACAAATAAGATCTATCAGTGTATTAGAAAGTTCATGAGATTAATTGAAATAACTGATTCCCATGTGTTCTTCTTAAATTTATTTTTAGATAGTGTTAATGTTTACTAATTGAATTATAGTTTTATTACCACGTGTTTGGTACACTGGAAAATATATAAGTTTTTTTTTTTATTACATATATGTCATTTTACATCTATTTTGTTCATGGATTTGTTACATTCTTTAATGTTTAAGTGCATCACACCATTACTAATAAAATATATAAGTATTATATTGAATAAAGTATCAAAATTTTTAGAGGAGGTGCAAAAAGAAGAAATAATGATTCATTCATGTTAATCACGTGTTAAAAAAAATATTATACTAATGACAGCACATAGAGTTCTTGTTAAGGTGTAGAAAATATCAAAGTAATAACAATTTTAATTTATTTTTTATCCCCCAAATAGGATTTATAAATAATTTTTCCTTTATTTTTTATACACATTTTACGTGTATATTAATACTAATGATTATCCATTATAGGTCATTAACATTTCCCATGACCCTTTAATGAGATCTGTATGTAGCAAAAGATGATATTTGACAATCATTTAATGTAGGGAAAATTACAAAAAAATAAAAATAAAATAATGAGGGTTTGACCTTTGTAATAAAATAAATTTTTAATTTTTAATTTTGTCAATTTAAACCTTGAACCATTTGTCTATTTTTGTTTTGTAAAAAAAAAAAAAAAAAGAAAGAAAAATTATTAAACTCAATGAAAATGTATATTTTAGACATTTTATGTATATTTACATTGAGTTTAATGACAAATATTATTTTTTTGGTCAGTTTTAGTTAATAAAAATATGCTAATAGTTTAGATTGAAAACAAATCAAAAAATTACTATTTAAATTAAAAAAAATTAAAAATTCAGAATTTATTTTGTTACAATGGTCAAACCTTTATTTTTTTTAATTTATTTTTTTATTTTATAATTGTCCCTTTAATATATGTATTGAATAAGGATGTGCACAAATGCCATATTTGTTTGACTCTTTGGGAAGGAGGATTGGATTAATAATATGTGAGACTCACCTAAAGTGTGTTAAGTTGAGAATATAAGTGAGGGGATTAACTATCTCCTTGGACTTAATCACCACATATGGTAAGACTAACAAAGCTATGGGAGGGTTGAGATTAGAAATTGAGTACGGGGATTAGTGAATTTTTAAATAATTTTTAAGTCAAAATTATATTTTTTAGAACCAAAAAAAAAAAAAACAAAAAACAAATAGGGGATTTTTTTTTAGGGTCCCTGGTATTAAAATTTTATAGCATAAAGGACATCCAATATTTTCATAATGTCTAAAGTCCCTTAAATTAATCTAGAGAAATTTCAGTCCAAACCAGAGAATTTCTCTAGACCAACCCAGAAAAAATTCAATTCAAACTAGAGAAAATTTAGTCCAAACTAGAGAATTTCTCTAGACCAACCTAGAGAAAATTCAGTTCAAACCAGAGAATTTCTCTAGCCCAAATCAGAGAAATTCAATCCAATACACGAAGCAAAAGCAGTGATTGTTATGCACAAAAGTGAAAGACAAACCCACCAAGAAAACATAACATGTGCCTGGTCGAAGATGTGCATCTATAGAGTCCCATTGAAATAGTCATCTCATTAAAATTGTTCAATAACATTTCACAATAATTCACACCACCCTACATGTTTATTATAACAGCAAAAATGATCTAGTCGTCAACCCAAAAAAAAAAAGAAAAAAAGAACTAACCTGTGTTTGATTATGTTGTGAACAAAAGTCATAATCATTTTCACTGGGCATCCGAAAGCACTACAATAGCTAAGCGAATTTCATTATTTGAAAATTCTTGATTTGGGCTAGTGAAAATTGCAAATTCCTTGCATCGTGTCGCTCCGGTGCCTACAGTGCAGGTTCAGAGTTTTCCAATGTCGTTGCCACAACTTTGTATATGGGAATACTCTCATCTTTACTAAGAAGCTTCAGCGATGGGTGAACCTCAATATCATCCATGAACAACTTATCTTCAATGTCTAGATTGCTTACGTCCACCTCAATTTTGGAGGGGATGTGTTTAGCTGGGTATAGATGTTTTAAAGTAGTCCTTATCCTATTTAAAGTACCTCATTTCTTAAGACCAAGACAAACATCTTCTGCTTTGAAAACAACCGACACATCAATCTTCAACTCCGATCCCTCATTAACCAAAACAAATATCAAATTCAAAATCTTCCCATACTCTCCTCATCTCTATGAATCTTGATGGAGAGAACAGTACCAGATTTGAGGAGTGTGAAGAAACCAGAACCAATGCCGATCTGGAGAGAAAAAGTGGTGGAGCAGAAGAAGGGGAGTTGAACAGAGTTAAGGATGGCCTGAATCTGTTTCCTCTCGGTGGCAATGAGGTGTTTTTTGGAGGCCGACTTGCTGTGGTGGTGTGGCTGCCGTTGTCTTGGGCTAACACGACAGCAGGGATTCGGCCTTGGAGTCTGTCTGTGGCGGAGACTTTGCGGCCACTGTACTCTCTGGAAATGGCTTGGATCATGTGGTATGATCACCATCTTCACCGCCTCATCCTCTTTCGGAACTCCTTTACAGATTGAGAAACTTTAGACATCATAAAATAATATCGTGGATATCTTTCATTATTAAAAATGGGAAAGGAATCTTAGACTAATTTTTTCGAAAAAATAATTATAATATTAAAAAAGTACTAAAAATTAAAAATATATTAATTTTATATATTAATATTATCTATAATATTACTAATCCGGTGGTATATAAACAAACACTTTTTATCCTATATCTCCAACCTAATATCACCACACTAATTATTTTCTCACTCAATCTCACCAAACCCTTAATTCCCTCCATTCTATGGAGCCAAATAAACATGGTCAAATTATTTATACCGTGTGTAAATAGAAACTCCCGATAACTAACTGACCTACTACACAATCTATCTTAAATATGTATCTGAAGACTTTATGTAACATGAACAGTACATCAATCATGCACATTCCTCAATTACAATCGTTCTCCATTCTCTGACTCAAAATATCCGAGGTTTATACAAGGATTCCACATGCAATTATACATTCAAAAATATGAAAACACCTGAATCTATAGCATGTGAAACATATGAACTTCCATGAGAAAGTAAAATAAAAGAAATGCCTTTATGGGCTTACATCTTCCAAGGCAATAGCCTGGTTACACAAAAGTGGTCTCTCGGACCCATACCAAAAATAGCCCTTGGCTTTACAAATGTTCATGACAAAATAAAGAGCACTTTACACTTCTCAAAACATTTCCACGCCCTCAACTTGGCGGGATCACCACATCTTTACCTGCACCAAATCCCATTGGGGTGAGCATAAAGCCCAGTAGAGAATTCTAACAAAGTATATACAATTATGCTAAACTTCTTAACATCAGATGTAAATGTGTTACCATGCCATGCCATAATGAAGAAAAACATCATTTTAATGCACCACTTGAAAATCACCATGTTTCAATGATACTAGGCAATCTCATCCATTTCAAACTTTCAATTCTTTTAATCAAGGGGCAGTAAACACGACATGGGTAATCCCTAGGCTGGTGTCTGCAAGTAGACTCTACGAGTACTACCAAACTGTCATTTTTACTGGTATTAACCGGAAGGCTCGACACCTATCCGTGCGCCTTTCGGGTCTTTCACCCTGGACACTCAGGCCAACTTATCAAACTCATCTATACCCACTATCTGGACTTACCAACGTATTTATCCCATACACATTTCCATTAGTTCTCATCACAATAACATTTTTCGTTATGATGCATATCTCTTCAATTTAGATTCACAATGCACAATGATAAATGAAGTAGTATGCAATGCAAAAATATTTTCTATTCCTTATAACATTTCTTCATTTTGAATATCTCTACAACAATGTCAACATCTACATTCTCATACTCTCCTTTCAATATTCATCCATAAAATTTAACATGAATCATCAACATGTTGCCACAATTCTCTTTTCACATGCCCTAACAATTTAATCTCTCCATGGCAACAATTGACATATTTCAAATACAAATTCCCACTATTTATAATTTTCCCACCATTTATGATATCCAAAGATCTATCACACACAAGCTTGCATCATTCAAATATTAGCCATAACATTCAAATAACCCTCCCTTCTCATGCATCATTTCAACACTAGAAAGTAAGAAATTTCAAAACATTTTTACTATTACCAAAAATCCCCAATTTCTAGGGTTTTCATCAATAACAAACTTTCATCATTTTCTTATAGGAACTCCATCACACCATTTTCCATGATTCTAATAGAGGAAAACCCACAAAATAATAGTAAAAGGTTGAAATACAAACTCACAATCAAGCCCCTCTTCCTTTGAAATCAAAATCAAAGAAATCAACTCAAAACTTCAAAACCCTTTTTAAATCAACATTAATCTAGCAAAACTTATATTTATAACTCAAGAAGACCCTACCTCAAAGTAGAAACCCAATGAAAAGGGCTAGACAAAGGTGAAGCTTCCAAAAATGGCAAATCCCACTTCTTCTTGGATGAAAATGAAGATCTTGAAGAGCCCAATCTTTTTGTCTAAGGAAGGAGGGTGAGAAGATCACTAGATCTAGGTTAAATATAGAGAGAGACGGTATTTCTAGAGAGAGAAGCTCTCAACTTAGGGTTTGGATGAAAAAGAGATGAAAAAGTTATGCAAAAAGTTGCTTTTACGATCTGATATACGCGAAGTCCGCTCGAGCGGAGAGTTTCACGCTCGAGCGTCAGACACAACAACAACAACTCGCTCGAGCGCAAAGAGCACCGCTCGAGCATAGATTTCACCCTCCAGTATTTCACAGATTGTAGACAACCACTCGAGCGCCAGAAGGGCCGCTCGAGCTCAGACACGCTCGAGCGTAAGAAATGCCGCTCGAGCGTTAAAAACACTCTTGCAGCACTTTTGCAGAGACACCTGATACTGAAGGGTTGCAAACTCTGCTTGAACGCAAGAAGTCCCGCTCGAGCAGAACACCGAAAATTTGGACAACAAGATTCTAGACCGAAAGGAAACCAACCTATTCTAAACGCGGTCAAGTCATTCCAAAACTCAAATTCAAGAGGTATAAGGAAGAAATACATAACTAGCAGCAACAAACAACAAGATTTGCATCCCGAATACCATGACAGTCGGGTAGAGACCCGGGGTCGCTATAACCTCCCCACCATAGAAAATTTCATCCCCGAAATTTAAATAAACACACCCGATGGAGTGTTCTAGCAACATCAATCATTCTCAACAATGCTAACACATTACACTATTCATGTTCCATTAACATTTACCATTCTCCGCATTATCATTCTATCAAAACAATATTTGCTCAAGTTGGATACATGAAGTAAAACAATTTACAACAAAACCTCAATTTTCCATAAGCTTATGCTCAATTTTAACAACACATACAGTAACGCGTGATCAATTATTTACTAGTGAACATTACACATCAAAACAAGCTATGCGTTACCAAATAAATTCGGATACTTGGAGCGGACTTCCACCTCCCTTTCCCAAGTTACTTCCTCAACCCCATGGTGCCTCCACAACACCTTCACTAACGATATGGTTTTACCTCGCAAGACTTGTTCTCGGGTATCTAAGATTTGAATTGGCCGCTCTTCGTAGGAGGCATCCTCCTCCACTTCCAATTCAACCCAATCTAACACATGAGATGGGTCGGGTTCGTACTTCCTAAGCATGGACACATGAAACACATTGTGTACTCCTGAAAGTTGTGGCGGTAAAGCTAACCGATAAGTCACTTCCCTAATTCTCTCCAATATCTCAAAAGGTCCAATAAACCTCGGAGACAACTTCCCACTCTTGCCAAACCTCATTAAACCTTGCCTAGGTGAAATCTTAAGAAACACATGATCACCCACCTCAAAGGACAAAGGTCGTCTCCTCTTATCAGCATAACTTTTCTGTCAGCTTTGAGCCGTGGCTAATCTCTTCCGAATGAGAGTAACCTTCTCGGTAGTCTCCCTAACAATCTCCGGACCCAACAAAGGTGCATCCCCTAACTTGGCCCAACAAACCGGTGATCTACAAGGGCGGCCATACAAGGCCTCAAACGGTGCCATCTCGATACTAGCCTGATAACTATTGTTGTAGGCAAACTCAATCAATGGTAAATGTCTCTCCCAAGACCTCTTGAAATCTAGGACACAAGCTCTAAGCATGTCCTCTAAAATCTGAATGGTGCGTTTCGACTGCCCATCGATTTGAGGGTGATAAGCGGTGCTAAAGGTTAACTTGGTTCCCAACGCCTCTTGAAGGCTTTGCCACAACCGGGTGGTGAAACGAGGATCCCTATCCAACACAATGGTCACCGGCACCCCATGAAGCCGAACTATCTCTCTAACATACAACTCTGCCAAGTGCTCAACTGAGTCGCTAGTACGCATAGGAATGAAGTGTGTGGACTTAGTCAATCTATTCACAGTTACCCAAATGGCATCATTGCCCCGCTGCGTTCTAGGAAGCCCAACTACGAAGTCCATGGTCACGTGCTCCCATTTCAACTCGGCTATCGGCAGGGGTTGCAACAAATCTGCTGGTCTCTGGTGTTCAGCCTTGACTTGCTGATAAGTAAGGCACTTTGACACGAAAGATGCGACGTCCCGCTTCGTACCCCTCCACCAAAACTGACGGTTAAGGTCTCGAGACATTTTGGTGCCTCCCGGATGTACCGCAAGGCGTGAGTGGTGAAACTCCCAAAGCACTTCCTCTCTACAAGATTCAACCACAAACAAACGGTCTAAGTAACGTACACTCTGATCCGAGCGAATATTCAAACCCTTCTCCTCCTTCCCATTGGAGATTCGCTCCCGAATTAACTCTACTTCGCGGTCTCCCTGTTGTGCCTCTAAAACAGGTTGAGCACTCAAGGTACACAATGTAACACTTCTTTCGGACTCATCTAATTGCAACCCAAACTTATTGACTTCACCCAACATACTCCACTCCCGAATGGCCACCTCGCCAAACTACTCATAGTTTTTTTGCTTAAGGCGTCGGCCACTACATTGGCCTTCCCCGAATGATAGTGTAACTCAAAATCATAGTCTTTTAAAAATTCCATCGATCTACGTTGTCTTAGATTCAAATCTTTTTGGGAGAACAAATACTTCAAGCTCTTATGGTCGGAGAAAACCTCAAACTTCTCACCATACAAATAATGCCTCCAAATCTTCAAGGCAAAGACTACTGCGGCTAATTCTAGGTCATGGGTAGGGTAATTCTTCTCATGAGTGTTCAACGGTCGGGAGCCATACGCTACAACCTTTCCCTCTTGCATTAAAACACAACCAAGCCCATCCCGAGATGCATCACAAAAGACAGTATACCCCAATCCTCTCTCCGGAATGATCAATACCAGTGCCGTGGTCAATGTAGTTTTGAGCTCCTGGAAGGACTTCTCACAAGCCTCACTCCACACAAATTTAACCCCCTGTAGACACCCCATTTTTGACCGACCTTAAGACTCAGACGTCATCAGTTGAGTGCTTGGTGATGTTGCATATTGTGCTCATCCAGAAGTTTCAGAGTCGAGGCTGTGAGCCTTGCCTCTGGACTTTCGGACTTTTCTGTACTCTGCCTCGATTTGCGAACCAGGCTCGGTTTTCTCTGTTTTTCTTTCTGAGGGGAGGGGGAGGTCTCATAGATCGTCTCTCAATGGTCGTAGGCTATATTTCGTGGTCGCAGGCCATTTTTCTCATTTTGGAGCCCGGTTCCCGGTTTTCGGAGCCGTCAGGCCGTGTGCCTCGGTTCGGGACCGCCTAACTACCTCCGTTTGCTCCGGTTTTTGGCATGCATCTTATTTGCTCCCTTTTTAGGGACGCTGTGGTCTGAGAGACCCGCTTCGTGGTCGAACACCACTCCCGGTGCCTAACAGTCAGTTTTCGAGGCCTCGGACTGCGTGTTTCGGCCCCAGAACCTTCATTTTGCATCGATTTTCGTTCATTTTTGGCAGGTACCTCTGTTTCATCAGCAGGAAGGTCGTAGAAGGGTGGGAGGCCAGTAATTGTTCCAGCAACCAGTTATATTCCATCATCACCCTCTGACGCTCGTTTTTCTCACTTCCAAGCCAATGTTGACCACCCTGAGGCCACTTTCTTCAATTCCAAACCACATATTTGTGTTGTAGACACCTGGGAGGACACCAATGTTACATGGCCGGCCAGTAATTGTCATTGACCCTTTTGAACCCCTCCTTAAAATGACTTGTTCTCTCTCCTGGTTTACAGTTACCAGTTTTTGACCACATACCTGTGTTGAGCACACATGGGAGGCCACCAATCTGTGGTGGCCGGCCACTAAATCACCTTGACCCTTTTGACCTCTGGCCGGCCGGCCATGGGGGGTGGCCGGCCAGCCACCTGCAAATTCACTAGCTGGCCGGCCTTGCTCCTTGCACCCTGTTTAGTTCAAAACTGACCTCTTTGACCCCCCAGATTTTGTATCCGGAGGGCCAAATTTTGGGGGGGAAACTTGAATTCTTTTCCCCCCATTTTTTCCCCCTCTTTCTCCCCCTCTTTGCCTATATAAACCAGCCTCCCCAGCTGGTTTAAGGGTTAGAAAAAACCCCTTTGAGCTCCCATGTACATATCTCCTCTCTCTCTCTCACCCTTCAAGCTTCAAAACCTCAAAGATCCGCCCCCCCTTTTTTCACACCACCACCTAGCACCACTCTACCACTCCATTCCAGCAGCTAGGAGGGGCTTTCTAGCAGCTAAGAGGCAGCATTTCTCAAGCCAAAAGGCAACCAAGAGTTGGTCTTCAAGGGTAAGTACTTTTTCCCCTCTTTCTAGCTCATTTTTGTGCCATTTCTTAGCCCTCTTTGCTTACTGTTTTGAGCTCTAGACATAACTGGAAGTATCATTTTTTTGAGCTCCTTTTCATCTTTCATTAAGGGTTCTACCCTGTTTGGGACTCCCACCTTGCACTTCCTTCTTTACCCCTTTGTATGCCATCTTGCTTGAGTAGTATTTTTGGCCCGTGTGTAATCTGTTTTGGAGCATGAGGTAAACTGAAAATAGGCTTATTTTGAGCCCTTATTCAACATTGAAGAACGGCTCAACACTGTTTGGGACCTCCATATATCACTTGTCATTGTACCCCTCTTAGGTCCCCTTTTTTTTGCATGATTTATTAGGCTATTGTGTCTCTGTTTTTGGACCTTGGTCCGAACTGAAAATGGCCCTGAAATGACCCTCTATTCATGTTTCATTAAGGGTCTAGTGCTGTTTGAGACATCCTTGGTATACTTCATGTTATAGCCCTCTTGTGGCCTTAATTTTGCATGGCATTTTGAGCATATTTCTACACTGTTTTGGGCTTGATCATCTACTTTAAAAAGCCATATTTTGGGCCCCTCTCTAACACTATTGAAGGGCCCTAACCTGTTTGGGGCCAGTATATATCAGTTACTTCTTTGCCCCTTTGTTGGCCCATTTCTTGCATGAGTTGTTTTCCATACTTGTATCTGTTTTTGGGGTCTGTCATAAACTGTGAAAGGTCATATTTTTGGTCCCTCTTCAATGTTGTAGAAGGCCCTTTATCTTTTTGGGGTCAGCATTTGTGGGTTGTCTCATACTCCTCTCTTGGCCCCCTTTTTTTGCATGCTAATTTAGCCCCACTTGTACTTGCTGTTTGGCCATGTTTAAAACTGTAAATGTGCTTATTTTTGGACTTCCTTGAATCTGTATTTAGGTCTCATGTTCAAATAATGCATGCATTGCATAGCTACAGGCCATCTCATGCATCAAAATTCATGTTTCGGGACTCGTTCCATGCATCAGGTTTCATTTTGCCATGTTTCGGGGCTGTTTTGCCTCTCATTTAGCTGCTGAAATTTGCATGCTTGCATATCATGTTCCATGTCTTGCCATGTCTCATTAGAGTGGCATTTCGTGCCGTAGGTTCGGCTCTCGGTTTGCGTGCACGCGTGCACGCATTTCGAGTTGTCTCATTTTCATCTAATGGCCTCCTATGTGAGTGTGGCTGAGGTCCACTTGTGTTGGTGTAAGCCCATATTGCATTGTGTACGCCATTTCATTCCATAGCATTGTGTATGCTAGGTTGTATATTAGCGCATTGTGTATGCCATCTCATCTCGTGCATCGTGTATGCCATTTCGTAGCATTTCGCATGATTAGGTTGTATCTTAGTTGCATTTCATGCATGTCATGCATATTGCATTGTGTTTGGGATAGGGGTTAGCCCGAGAACGGGAAACGAGGTGCGTTTCGTACTCCGAGTGACGAGACGTGTCTCAATTCCCCAATCACCGACACTGTGGATTATCCATGATGGAGTTAGGTTTAGTTGAGTTTTCATGTGCATTCATTCTATATTGAGTAATGCAATTCGATTCTTCGGCCATCATGCATCGAGATGCGTGATTGGTGGCACGAGGATCGAGACATGCATACATTTGTGCAAATACATTGCCATGCCCCTTTCCAGCTCTCTGTTGCAGCAAATCAAGAATCAGCAGCCTTTCGGAGCTTGGCGCACATTCCAAGAATAAGTGCAAACAAAGGCTAATTGGGGCATCGTCATGGATTTTCGCGCAAAGGCAACCCGGGCATGCGTCATTCAGCATCCGGAATGGAATCAAGGCAGTCCCTGGCTTGCATGCCAGTTTATTTGTTTTCCTTAGTTAATTTGTTAATTAATTAGGAATGTGTACATTATTTGGACTGTATTATTTGGACTGTACTATTCTTTTATTCGGGACTGTATATTTATTCAGACCCTCTGCGCGAGGGCATAATTGTAATAAGCGTGCGTGTATGTGATGTATGTCTTCCAACCCCATGTCTTTCTCCCTTTTATTTACCTGCTTATGATGGTTAGATTAGGGCATGTTTCAATTAGCATACAGTATGATAGCATGTTTGCATTCATTCATCTGTCTTGCATGCACCGGGCTCGGCGCATCATACTAAGTGCATTTGTATTTCAATTCCAAGTTGAATACATGTTAGTTGTAGCATTCCGTATGCCATGTTTAGAATAGCCGAGCCTGCTATAGTTACATTTTGCATGTGCTGCATTAGGCATTTTAGCATGTTTAGGATCATGCATGATTTCTAATGAGCTTCTGTTTTGGCTTGGAGTACTCGGTGAGTTTTTATGCTTTAGCATCCTTGCATGTGTGTGAGTGACTGCCATGAATAGCATGCTTACCATGAGGCTAACTGCTTATGTGATATAACTGGCTTGAATGCCTGTGGGTGAAGGTTGGGTTACTTGGATTGGAACAATTCATCAAATGCCTGTTTTAAGCCTACTAGATAGTGGCAAAACCATTATTTTCTAAGCCCACCCGAGGGTGGCAAAATCTGCATTTTAAGCCTACCTGCGGGTAGCAAACCATCTTTCAAAAACAAACATGAAATGTGTTGTTCCAATTCAGGCAATCCAATCTATACTTGTATGCTGTGCGCATCACATAGTAATCCTAGGCTAATAACCGGAATAAGAGCACACAATGTTTTCAAAAATAGATATCATGGTTAGTAGAGGCTGGTCTTTGACCGGGCGAGCGGGGGTGCTCACGAAGTGACCTTCCCCAATCGTACCCAAGTTCCCGAGCCGAGGCAACTTTGGTGATGACGGACACGTGGCCTTTGGCACCGAGTCAGGGTTTCCTAAATTTCCCCAAAAATAAAATATTTAGGTGGCGACTCTGTATCTGGCAAAGCAGTCCATGTTTGGCACTTCTTTCAAAAAAAAAATCTGTTTTTCTAAAAATGATTTGCCGGATTTGGACTCTTTGGTTCAGACTAAGAACCGTGACATTTGAGTCCTTTGAACTGTAGTAGACCCACAAGCGAACGGAACGGGGGGGAGTCGCACCCTCCCCGGGGCGTTCGGGGACGTCTACAGTTTCTGGCGACTCTGCTGGGGAGTTAGAGAACTTGACTCGAACTCATGATATCTGGTTTTGACTACACTTGTGTGCTTCTTTGCATTGCATTTGCATTGGTGTGCCTAGGACACCATGTTTGCCATCTGCTATTCCTGAATGGTTTGTCGGAGGCTTGTCTTGTCAAGGCATGACCATAAGGCTGGCCGGTTGTGGGCTCTGCCAGTATGGGAACACAAACCCCGGTTTTACCGAGGCACCCTTTTTGACCATTCGACCTAGTGCATATTCGGATCCATAGTGACCATTCCAAACTAGGACAGGTTGCTTACCCAATGTAGGTTGTTTGAAACCGCTGTATGCGTAGTGAAACCCTAGTTCCTGACAAAATAGGACAGGGAAACCCAACCCCAACATAGGGGTGTTTTGGCTCTCACTTATCTGTTATGTGCTTGTTAGAGTGCGTCTCTACAGGGAATGCATGTATCAGTTCATGAGTTTGGGCATCAGGCCTGCGGGCATCAGTTTATGAATTTGGGCATCACGCCTGCGGGCATCAGCCAGTTATTTGAGAATCAGTTATCTGCGGGTATCAGGATTTAGTTTTGAGGACAGTGATTCAGGGATATTGATCAGTGTTTGAGGACAGTGTATTCAGCTTATCAACTGTGTGGTGTTATGCCCGACTGTGTGTTGTGTATTTATTTTAAGCTGTTATGCTGCCCGTTTATCTGGTTATTTATTTCCTTTTTCACTTTATTTATCTTTTGCTAGGGCAGGTTTTTAGCACAATTGCTTCCGAACCAGTAGATATTCCCCAAGCACTTTGGACAAGAGGTCGTCGGCTCAATCGATCTGAGGATCTGGTTGACGGACATCCAATGTTCCACTCACTACCCCCAGTTGTTAGGAGAAGGCCGAGAAAGCGCAGTGCGTCTTAGCATAGATCATCAGGGCAGTGGTCTACCCTAGCAGAGAACAGTCAGGTTGAGGTTGAGGTTTCCGCCATAGAGATACACTTACTGGTCAGTCAGTAGGACCAACAGAATATGGCCGGAATAGAGGAAATGATGCGCCAAATGCAGGAGAGCATGAGGCAAATGCAGGAGGACGCTGTCCGCCAGGTGGAGTTCTCCAAACAACAGGCCACAATCATGGCCCAACAGGCCGAGCTCATTATTAGGTTGCAACAGCAGAATGCAGCGTTAGCCTCACATTCAGTCCCTCCTCCACCAGGGGTCCCACTACCCGAGCAAACACCGGCTGCCCAAAATACCCTACCAAATCCCCAAAACACCCTACCAAATATTCAGGAGGACACGGGCCTTCCAACGGGGCCGGCTTCGCCCCCGCTTCCGCCTCAACTGTCCAAGACCCATACACCCAACCACCCGGACTCTCCCTTCGAGTTCGAGATAGACCATACAGCTCTGAAACTGAGTAAGCTCGAGAAGCTTTTCAAGAAATCCCAGGGGGTGAAGGCTATTCCGGATATCGAAGACGGATATACCGATGTGGCCGTGACATTGCCGGACAGATTCAAAATGCCCCAGATCGATCGCTTCGATGGATCTGGGGACCCCATGGTCCACCTTCGGTTATTTTCAAATATACTGCGGCCAATGGGCCTGACCAGACCACAAAAACTTTCACTATTCGGCCGAACCCTGTCGGGTGTGGCCGCAATCTGGTATGGGAAGTTGGAGGACGATGTCAAAAGAAGTTGGGATGAAATGGCTGAGGCCTTTGTTGCACAGTACTCGTATAATACCCAGATCGAGATTACAACTCGCGATCTCGAAACAACAAGGCAAGAGGCTAAGGAAACTTTCTCAGATTTTGTAACTCGATGAAGGGCGAAGGCATCGATGATGACTTTGAGGCCCACTGACAAAGACCAGATCAGGATGATTGTGCGCAATCTCCAACCAAAACTCATGCAGAAGATGATTGTACTTCCCTTCCCCACCTTCTCAGATCTACACGAGATGGGGGTACAAATCGAGGATGCGATGAAGCAAGGTCTGATTGACAAGGACCGGGAGCAACCTCGGAGGACATTTAACCGCAATAACAATGCAGGCCCGAGTGGCGCTGCAAATACAAGAGCTTCGGAGGTTAGTATGGTCACCACCATTCCCCCTCCCCATCCAAGGCCCGCGGCAGCCACGCCTTTCTCTGGCGCATCTGGAAGCAACACCCAAACCGCCAAATATCAGCCCAGAGGCCAAAGAACCTTCACACCCCTTTATATGCCCCTGTCCAAGGCTCTAGGGGTATTAATCAGGAAGAAACATTTGACACCCCTAGAGCCGAGGCCACTACCAAATCCACTCCCTCCCTCTCATGACCCGGAAAAATACTGCGCGTATCACCAACAGCACGGTCATGACACCGATCGTTGCTTTAGATTACGTCATGAGATCCAGGATCTTATTGACAAGCAGGTGATCGCGCCTCCTGAAAAACCCAACGTCGCAACAAATCCCCTCCCACCACATAACCAAGCCCTTCCTCCCAACAGAATCAACTTCATTCAAACTGGGGTCGTGCCTTACGATCCTAGTATCTATATCACCCCATCCCACCTACCTAAGCCGGAGGTGATCCTTCTTGTCTGCACTGACTTGTGCATGATGGACATCTCCACAACCCGATCTGAGCCAAAGGTGGTGACCACTGAAGATGAGACAAGGCAAATCTCAGAGGAAAGCGGGGTTGTTGAGTCTGGGATTGAACAGTTTGGGAATCTTGCTGAAGGAGCCTATGATCCAAGTGAATACATCTAGTCAGTGGGCCAGTCTGAGCTGAGTGTAGGACTGCCAGAAAAAGCAGAGTTATGTCTGATTCAGGGGGACAGATTTGAACGGGGAACGGATGATCTAACAGCCGTATGAGAGGACCTTGCCAACCTCTAGTTCTTCAGTGACCAAGAATCAGGGGATACAGCAATCAACTGGTTCGAATATGAGGAGTCGACAGAAGTTACCGGATGGTTAGATGATCAACCAGGCGTCGTGGAATATCAACTAGAACAAGGCCCGGCAGGGGCGAGAGTATCAATGGTGGCCGGAAGGGCCGAAAGTCAGAATACACAGCCGGAGAGCGCCGGTACTAAGAATTTCGCTCAAAATTTGGGGATTGTAAATGCAGGGAATATTGACCAACCAGCTGTACTGACACAGGTGGAACAACAAAGATTTGAAGATTCTGAGAGAATCAGAAAGGCTAAGGCCCATGTGGGGGTCGAGAGTGCTGTGTGCACGGGAACAGGAAATACTGCGGGCATGAAGACTGAAGGTGCTGCGAGTACGATCATACCGGAGCCGGACAGGTGTCTGTCGGCTGCCGACAGAATGTGGTGGGAAGACGATGACTTATGTCTTGCCCACACAGATGAGGACTGGGGGAGCAGTCAACCAGATGATACCTGGTATATTAACGAGATCGCTCATATGACAAGAAGTGGGCGGTATTTCAAGCCTCCGTACTTAGACCAACCTGAGGCATCCGGGAAAGACAAGGAAGCTGAGAAACAGAGAGAGAAACAGATTGAAGAAAAAGCTGTGATCAAGCAATTGAAGAAGATACAAGCAAACATCTCCATCTGGGGACTACTTATGGCGTCGCGAGTACACAGACAGGCTGTCCTATCAGCTATGGACAAGGTCAAACTCTCTATAGACACTACACCAGAACAACTGGTTGGGCTGGTTTTTCCGGGAGGAGGTTCCCCGGCATTAACCTTTTCAGACAAAGAACTGCCGCCTGAGGGCACAAACCACAATAAACCCCTTTACATCTCCGTGGAGTGTAGGAACAAATGGATACCAGTGGTACTTGTTGATACCGGATCCGCTATCAACGTCTGCCCAGCCAGAACAGCATATGCAATTGGGTTGAAGCCCGCGGACTTCGTGCCAACTACTCAAGTGATCATAGCCTACGACAACACCAGCAGAGAGGTGATGGGGACTGTCAAGATTCAGACAAAGGTTGGACCTGGACAACACAAGATAGATTTCCATGTCTTGGAGGTTCCCGCAACTTTCAACCTGCTTTTGGGACGACCGTGGTTGCACCAGGTGAAGGCCGTCTCGTCCACTCTTCATCAGATGGTAAAATACCCCTATGGAAAGGGAGTAGCCATTGTGTTTGGGAATTCATCGATCCATCCCCCTCCGGAGGTATCTACACCAGTCCTAGAAATCGAGCACGGCATGGAGGACGTGTTTATATAAGGGTTTACTCTGGCCGAGGCCTGGGTTGTGCAAAACATTATGGCTATGAATGAAGGTGTGTACGTCAGTGCTCAATCCGTCTACCTCATGAACAAGCTACAACACATCCCCGGGATGGGATTAGGAAGGAGTGGCAGGAAAGGCGTCGTAGCATTGGCCGAGGTGCCACACAACCCTCATACCTTTGGCTTGGGTTATCTGCCCACCAAAGAGGACTGGGTAAGGAAGGGTAAGGAAATGGCCGGAAGGGCCAGAGCAAAGCAGGCTGGGAAGCCTTTTGAATTAATGCATAGGCCCATTCAGGGTACCTTGAACGGACGCTTCGTCCGGGAGGGGGAGGACTTTCCTTTTTGCGGCTTCCCAGAGCCGTGGCTGAACACGGAAAAGAAGCGCGTGTCAGGTTTCGAGATCTTCTTCGACCTGCAACTACCCGGGGATGATGTTGCCACAGAGCAGACAGACCCATCAGCTGAGGTTGAGCAGTGTAAGGCAGTGGACTCTGAGGGCACTGAAATTGAAATGGGGTTAGCACTGGCATGTCTACTCTCAGATCCTTCGATCGACCAAAAGTGCTTGGGGGATAACTTTGAGGTTTCCATGATTGGGGATGAAATGGCCGTGAGCCTACCAGTAGCGATCTTGGATGCATCTATCGCACCCTCTCTCACTTGGCAATACGAGGAGGGATTTTTGTCCAGCAGCACCGGGTTAGGTAGTGAGCCAGAATTTGATTCCACCGAGTCTTGTGAGTCGGAATCAGGTTCCAGCTCGACTGAGTCTGAGTCTGGTACTCCTGGGGGTGATGACCCGGATGCCACGGTCCTGTCTAGGACATCTTTTTCCTTTTCATTTGAGTCTGTTGTAAATGAATCGGATGATTTGGATGTGCCTAATGAGAATCAAGCAACTGTGGTTTCTGAGTACTTTTCTGTGCCCTTAATTTATTGCATTAATTCAGACTTTCAAAATTTTGAAAACGACGAGGACGAAGTTCCTCTGGTTTTGCAACGATTAATTGAGCAGGAGCAGGAGAGATTTGTTAAACCCCTAGTGGATGAAATCACTACCGTGAACATTGGTACTAAGGAGGACCCGCGGCTGGTCCAGATCGGGTCCACGTTGTCTTCGGAGGAACGCGAGCGCTTAGTTGCTTTATTAAAAGATTTCAAAGATATTTTCGCGTGGTCCTACAAAGACATGTCTGGAATCGATCCTGAGATTGTACAACATCAGATCCCCCTTGACCCCGAGGCCCGACCTGTCAAGTAGAAACTCAAGAGGATCCGCCCGGACTTGGCTCTTAAGATTAAAGAAGAGGTCACCAAGCAAATCGACGCAGGCTTCCTGCTGGTATCCGAATACCCGACTTGGTTGGCCAACATTATTCCGGTGCCGAAGAAGGATGGCAGGATCTGAGTGTACGTAGATTTCAGGGATTTGAACAGAGCTAGTTCGAAGGATGACTTTCCCTTACCACACATCGATGAGTTGGTGGATTTCACGGCAGGGCACACATTGCTTTCATTTATGGATGGCTTCTTAGGTTACAACCAGATAGTAATGGCACCAGAAGACAGGGAAAAGACTGCATTCACCACCCCGTGGGGGACATACTGCTATAGAGTCATGCCGTTTGGGTTGAAGAATGCTGGAACTACTTATCAACGGGCCGCGACCACAATATTACATGATATGATCCACAAGGAGGTTGAGGTGTACGTGGACGACATGATTGTCAAGTCCAAAGATAGAGAGGGCCACTACACCACCTTACAAAAGTTCTTTCAAAGGATCAGAGAGTTTCGGCTGCGGTTGAATCCTCAGAAATATTCGTTCGGCGTTACAGCGGGAAAAATGCTGGGGTTTCTGATTACACAAAGGGGCATCGAAGTCGACCCTTCCAAAATCAAGGCCATCCTAGAAATGCCCCCACCAAGGACTGAAAAGGAGGTGCGAGGCTTTCTAGGTAAAGTGCAATTCATAAGACGGTTTATCTCAAAATTAACCTTGACTTGTGAACCACTTTTTGGTCTCCTGAAGAAAGGCAAGAAGTTCCAATGGGACGGCCGATGCCAAGCAGCGTTCGAACAGATCAAAGAGTATCTACAGAACCCGCCCGTTTTATCACCACCAGAACCGGGAAAACCGTTGACATTGTATCTTTCAGTGACCGAGACCACGATGGGCTGTATGCTTGCACAAGAATCTGAAGACAGGGTGGAGAGAGCCATCTACTATCTGAGCAAGAAGATGCTAGAGTATGTAACTTGCTATAAACCGCTGGAGAAGGCTTGTTTAGCTTTGGTATGGGCTACCAGGAAGCTGCGGGCACTACCTGTTAGCTCACTCCGTAATGTTGGTTTCACGTCTCGATCCCATCAAATATCTTTTCGAGAAACCAGCACTTACGGGTAGGCTAGCTCGTTGGTTGCTGTTGCTCTCCGAATTTGATCTAAAGTATGTCACACGCAAGTCAGTCAAAGGAAGAGCGGTAGCAGAGTTCCTTGCCGACCATCCGGTTGATGGGGATGAAGCAGTTGAGTACCTGTTCCCAGATGAAGCAATTCTGCATATCAACGACGAAACTTGGACGATGTACTTTGACGGAGCGTCAAATCAACACGGGTATGGGATAGGAGTGTTGCTAATAGCACCCGACAATTCCTGTATCCCTCTAGCCTTCAAACTCTGGTTCAAAGTCTCGAACAACGAAGCTGAATATGAGGCATGCATTGCTAGCCTAGAAGTAGCCCTGGAACTAAGGGCAAGACGACTGGACGTCATTGGGGACTCAAACCTTGTTGTGTCTCAAGCAAAAGGAGACTGGAAAGTAAAAGAGGAAAAGATGATGATGTATCACCAGACCTTGGATTTGTTAATTCCTCAGTTTGAGAAGCTAAGTTTTACTCATCTAATAAGAGAGAACAACAGGTTTGCAGATTCTTTAGCAACTCTATCTTCCATGATAGACATCCCATGTGGAGTCTGGATGCGTCCAGTCATCATTGATCAGAAATTTGCACCAGCCTATGAGTCGATTGCTGCTATAGATGAGGTTCAGGACGAAAACCCCTGGTACTACGACATTTGGAATTTCTTAGAGAAGGAAACATACCGGCCAGGGGTAAATGCCAAGGATAAAAGGGCAATAAGAAGGTTGGCCGTTCAATTCATCATTTGTGGGGGTAAGCTGTATAGAAGAGGTCATCTGGGAATGCATAAACTGTGTGTTGATGCAGAAGAGTCAAAGCGCCTGATGGAAGCCATCCATGGAGGAGAATATGGAGCACATATGAATGGGGTAATGCTGGCACGGAAGATCCTCAGACAGGGTTATTACTGGTCCACCATGGAGGAGGATTGTATCGGTTTTGTTCGGCAATGCCATAAGTGTCAGATCCATGCAAATCGCATGAACATCCCGCCGACGAAGCTGTACAATATGACTTCACCATGCCCATTTTCAGTCTGGGGAATTGATGTAATCGGGGCTGTCACGTCAAAGGGGTCGAATGGGCATGAGTTCATCCTTGTAGCAATAGATTACTTCACGAAGTGGGTCGAGGCCCAATCATATGCGGTGTTGAAGGCTTCGCATGTTGCAAAATTCATCAGAAATAACATCATCTGTTGCTACAGAGTCCCTAGCGAGATAATTTCAGACAACGGTTCCCACTTCAAGAAGGAGGTGATAGACTTGTTGGAAAAATACAACGTGGCTTTTCATAAGTCATCTACCTATTGGCCGCAAACCAATGGAGCGGTTGAGGCCGCTAACAAGAATATCAAGCACATATTGCAGAAGATAGTGGAAACCTACCGGGACTGGCCAGATAAGCTGCCGTTTGCTCTGTGGGGCTACCGGAATTCAATCAGAACTTCAACTGGGGCGACTCCGTATTCACTGGTTTATGGGATGGAGGCCGTTCTACCTATTGAGATTGAGGTTCCGTCATTACGAGTATTGGTTGAGTGTCAAATAGCCGAGGCAGATTGGCAGCAGAGCAGATTTGAGGAACTCATGCTCTTTGATGAAAGAAGGCTGAAAGCACTGTACCATGTCTAAGGTTATCAACGCAGAATCGCCCGGGCTTTCAACAAGAAGGTTAAGTCCAGGAATTTAAAGGAAGGAGATTTGGTACTCAAGGATAACCGAGCTCCCATCCACGACCCAAGGGGCAAGTTCAGACCCAATTGGACTGGTCCCTACATCATCAAGTCAATCTGGTCAGGTGGAGCTGTGGTTCTGATGGATCTAGATGGCTTGGAGTTTTCCCAACCGATCAACATGGGCAAGTTGAAGAAATATTACCCTTGAGAGGCTCGCTAGGCCGAAAACCCGAAAGGGCGACCTAGGCAAAACTCAGAGCGCAAAAAATTTTGAAAATATAAAAACTGAGCTCGCAAGGTTGAAAACCCGAAACGGCAGCCTTGGCAAAAGTTAGAGCGCAAAAGGAGAGTAAAAAATACTCGAGCGAACCTAAGCCTGAACTACGTAAGGCTTGATTCCCATCCTTGGGATACGTAGGCAACTTTATCCTGAAGTTCAGCCACAACCTTTTCCCCGATCAACTTTGTCCATATTGATCATCTCAATCATCTTTGTCCATCAGCATTCATCGTGATCTCCAGTGCAGTGCTATTCGGACTAGGGGTAACTTTCCGTTGCCATGCAGTGCTGTGGTACGATTCAAACTAGGGGCAACTTTCCAGTTGCTAGGATTCGGGGTTGTGCATCTCAGTGACAGATCTCAGGCGTGTCCAGTTCTGATCCATATCGAAAATAGTTTTGGAAAGTTTTAATAAAAGTTGACTTTGTTCAAATTAATCTTTTCACAACTAAGACCATTTTTGGACCAAAGCGGAAAATTTTCAGTATCATAACCTTCAATTTCATTGATTTCAAAACAAAGTTCTCCTGCTCTTGCATACAATTGAAGTTGCTTTTTATTACACTCTTAATGAAAACTTGAAAGTACTAATAAAGCAATAAATTTGGGGCATAGTCAAGTCAGGTGTCCCTGCGCCCCCTCCCAGAGCTAGTCGAAGCTTCTGATGCCAAGCTATGCCCGGTCTGTGCCTCCTCATTGAGCCAATCCCAGCACTCGTCAGACAAAGTATAACTGAAAGAAGGGGCGGAGGCCAGGAGCTCTCTGGTCCTCTATGCCGTGGCATATCGAGCGAGCTGTGCGCCTCGGACCGGGAAAGCAGCTGGATACTCAATCCCCTCTGGTGGGCAAGTCTGATCGTGACCGAACTGACGCAGGAACCAGAACGGAAAGTAGAATACATAGTGGGTCAGACCAATCAACTAAATCCCGATCAGCCGGGACATGCTATAACCCATTGCTGGGAGATTGACCAAGGGCAGCGCCAGACAATGCGATCTGCAGATAAGTTGCACATCCAGATGAACCACCATCCCTCATCGAGAGCATCGACTAGACGTTGTCGAAAGAAGTAGCCGCGGGCTGAGTAGGCCGGACAAGAATCCACAGCCTGCAATTTATCCATCAACCATACCTGGGGAGGGATGAAAAATGAGAGAATAAAAAATAGAGAGATGTGCAATGAGAGAAAAGTAAGAAGAGGGTTTTGTGAGAAAAACCGAGCCTGAGGGCCGAGTGATGTGAGCAAATATATATGTGAGCTTGGGTGGGAAACGTTACCTGCAGCAGTAGTGGACTCCCTGCAAATCTGGTCGTCTCCCAGCGGTGGAAAGCATCCAAACCCATCAGGGTTTCGGCCAGCACCATGGCAATACAGCTCTTTCCTTCCTTCAAGCCTTGAGCAACTTCAATCAGACGAAGGCTAGGTCCACCAAAGCCCTAGGCGAACAGAAAGTGAGATAGCAGACACAAGCAGAGGGCATGTTGTCGGAACCCTTGCCAGTGATGGTCGCTGCGGTCACCGACACCAGAAAAATGATGAATTAAGCCAAGGATATCCAGTTCCCCGTTACAGATCAGAGACCGAGCGTCATGCGCGGAGAGTCCGCACATCCGCCCTAAAGCTTCGGCATGGCCAAAGCGAAACTGAGGCAAGATCTCTTCCGAACGTTCAGACTCTATCAAAACTTGAAAATCTTCGAAAGTCGGACATACCTCTTGCCCACCGAAGCTAAAAACGTGCGTCACCGGGTTCCAAAACCTCGCCGCGGCGTGGAGGAAAGGAAGATATAGCAGAGTCCGGCTCAGCGTGAATAGCGCGTTCAAGCCAAAACCCCGGAAGTTCAACTTTTCCGAGCCATCTAGGGAAGAGATCCAAGATGTGAGATTTTCTATGAGAAATCCTTCCTTTCTTTGTGCAAAGCAATGATGAAATGAATGAGTCCCGAAGTTGGAGCATTTATAGAGGATAAAACACTATTCAGGGGACACGTGTCAAAAATTTGGCGGTTGCCGGAATAAGTGGCCGGCCGGCCACCTTTTCTGGCTGGCCGGCCATCTCCTTTTTCAAAAAGTGGCCGGTGGTCTCCCCTTCCCAATAAAACTGGCCGGCTATGCTCCAAGGTGTGCCTTTGGTCCTGTTTTACCCTTCGGAGGAAAGTTCCAAGCATTTCCAAGCATCGGATGTATCGAAGGCCTCCATTTCCCTCTGTTTCGGATGCGTTTCGTTGCCCAGATCGTCCGAAGTACGCTTCGTTTTGTTTATCGAGTTATAATTTTTGTTTATCGAGTTGTAAGTTTTGTCAAGCTGTCGTATTTTGTGTTTCGAGTTGTTACTCTTTGTTTACGCGATTTTGTTAAGTCTTGTTTATCAAGTCGTCAACATTCTTGTATTTTTCTTATCGAGTTGTAAACTTGCTAAGATTCTATAATTTCTTAGTGAGTCAAATTATTTGTTTTGTTACGTCGGTTCATTACCTGACCCGGTAGATACACAATGCACATTTCCATTCAATCCCACTTTTGTGCAAAATGATGCGATGCGATGCTGAGAGCATAAAAATACAACACTTTTTCAAAAAGGTGTTTCATCCCATCATATTTCCTTTTACAAACAACGGTACAAGTTTTACAGAAAATAAAACTGCCTAACAAAGTGCAATGTGCTACAAACCACTAGTAAAAAGGAAAATAAAACAGGAAATCGCAGCATCAGTACTCTCGAGAGCGGGAATGAGAGGCCCTCCTCATCCTCTTCTGTGGGGCAGCCTCCGCACCTCCATCACCATCCGGGTTGGAGCTGTCATCCTCAGGGTCCCCCTCAGCCTCACCTCCACTCCCGGAACCAAGACCGAAGCCCCCCTCCTCAGTAGATGTCTCCAACTAGTGGTCTACAACCTCCTCCTCCTCATCCTCATCGGGCTCCGCCTCTATAATATGCGCCCTGCGTCTGCGAGACGGCCCCCTCTCCTCGAGCTCCTCGAAAAGGCCTGGATGGCCCAGCTCCTTGAGCTCCCCGAGCTCCTCGGAATGGCCCAGATGGCCCAGCTCCTCGGAAAGGTCCAGACGATCTACCTCCCTAAGAAGGCCCAGGTGGTCTAGCCTGTGGCGGAGCATATATAGGAGGCATCTGAAAGTGAAGAGTCCAATACATCAGTTCAAATATGAAAATCGAATGCAAGTGCAGTATGCGAGTGGGATGTGTGTCAGATGTGCTCTACACAAACAGCCTATCAATGCAGTAGAATGTTCAAGACCAGCGTGTCATCAGAAATATGATAAATGCAAGAAAGCTGAACAGTACCTGCACACCCATAATGGCTAGCTGTGCCTCTCTCCGTAGGATTATGCCTTCAAAAGCGGCCATCACTCCAAGCATCTCATCCACGCACTCAACAGGAGGCTGCAGATGCAAATGCAAAAATTATCAGTAAAGGAATGAATGCCCAAGTATTCGACTGATAAATCAAAGCTTTAAAGCATACCGGTGGTGAATCAGGATCTCTGACATATCTGTGATCAGGTAGGGGAGGCTCCAGCGAGACCTGGTAAGGAGTCCCAAATCGCCAACTGGTCAACTCGATCGGCATGTTTGGCCACCCAGGGTAATGAAAAGTCGGAGGAATCGGGGGAACCGGCCTACCCCCACCTCTAGATGTACCGGCTCCGCTGCTGGAAGGAATATCTGTAGCCCGAGCCTGGCTCGAAGATGGCACATCAAGAGGCCTCATCGATGGAGTGCGCACTCCCGTCAAAGGAGGCATCAGATATATGTGGCGATAGGTGGCATAATCCCCCTCCTCAAGATGTAGCAAAGCATCAGTGCCCAGCATAGCACTAACAACATCCCGAGCAGAGAGCCTATCAGCAGTCCGCATACTGACTGGAGGTGCTGTGGGAGAGTCCTGAGAAGCATAGCCCCATACCTGGCGCAAGAAGCGCTTCTCTAGAAACCATGCTCTACCAACTGGTCCTTCGAATAGGATCCTATACTGGGAGGCGCCCGATCCTCCGGCATACTGAAATCGGAGACCGTCACCCAAAGGCGCCCAGGGCTGCCATGTAATCTGCGAATAATCAATGCATAAACCAATCAGAGATCGGGAATGTACATGACAGATCAAAGATGAAAACAGAAAGAACTGAGAGTTCTGAAATACCTCTGTCGACCGCACAGTGTCAAAATACTACCACAGATAAAAGAGAGTCTCTCGGGGTCCCGGCCGGTGCTGGCCCTCGAATACCAGTGAGTACGAGGTCATGAGGGGCCCCGCCACCACCATCTCTGGGCCTAATGTCGGGAAATATACATAGACCCATAGCTGTGGAAAACAATGCAGAATGTGAATACAAAGTGCTGAGGGCAAAATACAGAGTGTAAAGTGCGCTGTGTGTGCAATGTACAAGTAATGACGAGCCGAAATAATCAAGAGGGCAGAAAATACCTCCCATGCTCTCCAGTAGCCACCAAGTATGTCTCCCTGCCCGCGAGAGGTCGCGCTCATGTAACAGTAAAGGGTAGCCAAGCCGGTGCCACCCCAGTTGTATCGCCTGACCTGTGATAGGTCCACCAGAGCGATCAACAAATACAGCCCAACCGTGTTCCCTCTATCGGCGAACAGAGTAGTCCCGAAGAGGAACATCAGAAAACCACAGGCATATTGCTCTGCCTCCTTAGGAGTCTCGGGCTCCATCCCCTCCCTCCGAAAATGGGAATAGAACCAAGTGTATCGGACTCTCCCCGAAGCTCTATCAACGGGCGGGCGGACCCCCAGCAAATGTATCCAAGTAGCCTCCCATTCGCCCATGTCCTCGTCGTAAGGAATGGGCCGACCTTCTATGTCCAGGCCAGTCAATACAGCAAAATCCAGTGGGGTCATAGTCAAATCCCCAGTGCCGGAAAAATGAAAGGAGTTGGTGGTGTCCCACCATCTCTCCAACAAACCCGCCATCAGTGTCCTTCTGGCAAGACAGCGCGATAGCCTAACACAGAAAGCCCCGAACCCTGCCAAATCCACTAAATCCCGGACAGCCTCTGGGAGCTCAGCGTACCAATCTCTGGCTGCAGTGGAGCCATACCCCCGCACCGTGCGAGAACCAACCTGCATTCAGAATGAATACATGTTTCAGCAAATGAAATGAATGAGCTGTGTGCAAGTAAATAGGTTGCGTGCGAAGTAAAGTAAGCTAACCGTGTGTTCTACTCTCAATTAGGGTGTGCTGCGTGTTCACCTTCAATTTGGGCTGTGTGTTCAGAAAATCCGAGTTAGGGATGTGTGTTCTACTCTAAATCAGTGTGTGCTGCGTGTTCACCTTCAATTTGGGCTGTGTGTTCAGAAAATCCGAGTTAGGGCTGTGTGTTCTACTCTCAATCAGTGTGTGCTGCATGTTCACATTCAATTTGGGCTGTGTGTTCAGAAAATCCGAGTTAGGGCTATGTGTTCTACTCTAAATCAGTGTGTGTTGCGTGTTCACCTTCAGTTTGGGCTGTGTGTTCAGAAAATCCGAGTTAGGGCTGTGTGTTCTACTCTCAATCAGTGTGTGCTGCGTGTTCACCTTCAATTTGGGCTGTGTGTTCAGAAAATCCGAGTTAGGGCTGTGTGTTCTACACTAAATCAGTGTGTGCTGCGTGTTCACCTTCAATTTGGGCTGTGTGTTTAGAAAATCCGAGTTAGGGCTGTGTGTTCTACTCTCAATCAGTGTGTGCTGCGTGTTCACCTTCAATTTGGGTTGTGTGTTCAGAAAATCCGAGTTAGGGCTATGTGTTCTACTGTAAATCAGTGTGTGCTGCGTGTTCACCTTCAATTTGGGCTGTGTGTTCAGAAAATCCGAGTTAGGGCTGTGTGTTCTACTCTCAGTCAGTGTGTGCTGCGTGTTCACCTTCAATTTGGGCTGTGTGTTCAGAAAATCCGAGTTAGGGCTGTGTGTTCTACTCTAAATCAGTGTGTGCTGCGTGTTCACCTTCAATTTAGGCTGTGTGTTCAGAAAATCCGAGTTATGGCTGTGTGTTCTACTCTAAATCAGTGTGTGCTGCATGTTCACTTTCAATTTAGGCTGTGTGTTAAGAAAATCTGAGTTAGGGCTGTGTGTTCTACTCTCAATCAGTGTGTGCTGCGTGTTCACCTTCAATTTGGCCTGTGTGTTCAAAAAATTCGAGTTAGGGCTGTGTGTTCTACTCTCAATCAGTGTGTGCTGCGTATTCATCTTCAATTTGGGCTGTGTGTTCAGAAAATCCGAGTTTGGGCTGCGTGTTCTACTCTCAATCAATGTGTACTGTGTGTTCACCTTCAATTTGGGCTGTGTGTTCAGAAAATTTGAGTTAGTGCTGTGTGTTCTACTCTAAATCAGTGTGTGCTGCGTGTTCACCTTCAATATGGGCTGCGTGTTTATCTCAAATGTTTGGGCTGCTTGTTCAAACTCTCAATCAGTGTGTGCCGTGTGTTCACCTCAACAATGAACTATGTGTTCGACATCAAAGAATGGGCTGTGTGTTCAGCTCAAAATTCAAGTATTGGGCCGTGTGTTCAATTCCCTACCGGTGTGTGCCGTGCGTCCACAATCAATTTATGGGCCCAGTGTTCAGAAATTCAAGTGATTGAACTCTGTGTTCAAGATGCAAACAGGATGCTGTGTCATGAACTAAACATTCTAAATAAGCTGCTTACTCAAAATGAGCAGACAAACATGGCAAAGACACGAAGTGCATGAAAAACACAGAATACGTTGCAGAAAAGGTAAAAAACGAAGTAAATACCTCTCGTGCCTCGTGGGGAGAGGTGATACTCTGGCTCCCGCAGAAGCAGATCTCCGGGCGCTCGCTCATCAAAGTCAGTGAAGTGACGAAAAACGACCTGCGGAAGAACGTGTGCCGGCGAGGCGTACCTCTCGGGAATAAAGGGTCGAGCCCTCGGAGGCAGAGTCATGACATCAAAATCATCCTCGGCACCTGGAGGACCTCCGCCGTGAGGAAAATGACCGGCCATCTCAGAAGATCTGAAAAAATGAGCCAAAATTGGAAAAAGTCAACAAAAGTCAACTCTCGAGAAAATCTTCCAAATATTGAGACAAACTTACCTCAAGTGGTGAAAATGAGAAAAGAAGCCCCGAAATCAAAATTTAATCGGTTCAAAGTGCTTAAAACTGAATGTTTTCGTGAAAACAACTTGCGTGGGGCGTTGGAAAACGCGTATAGAGCTCAGATCTAAAGAGGAAAATGGTTTGGGAGGCTAGAGGAGGTGATTTCGGACCTGAAGTTATGAGCTCAAAGTGTTTGGGTAAGTGGTTTTAAAGAAAATGAGGTGAAAAGACAAAAATGCCCACTGTTTTGAACAGGTGGCCGGCCGGCCACCTTTTCAGGCTGGCCGGCCATCTCCTTTTTGAAAACTGGCCGGCAGCCTCCCCTGGGGAAGAAAACTGGCCGGTGGTGATCCCTAGGTGGGTCCCAAGCTCTCTGCAAATTTTGGGGAAGATTGGAGTTCCCGGGACCTGAAAAAGTTCAAGAAAAGTGCACCTCCTGTCGCGAAATCGCTCCGCCGGAACTCCAGCTTTAACTTCTGGCATGTGTCTCATCATTACTCATCAGAATCAAGGTGTGTCCTTCGTAAACATGTTGTAACCTCTCCGGGGGGGGTGAATCGGAGGCCGCGATCGAGTCGTCCTCGCCGAAACACGCGTTTCATTGCTCGCCGTTTTGTGACAAACGTGTACCCTGATTTATGCTCGTTCTGCATTGTCATGCCCATAATTTGCATTCTCATGAACATACTTGCATTGTCATGCACATTTTCTTGATATTACCATGCCTCTGTGCTTGAACTTGCGTTGTCACGCACGCTCCTTTCTCGCATTGCGATGCGTTCACCCACCGACATTCCTTTTGTCGAACTTTCGATATCACATTGAATATATCTTGCTAAATATGTTGTGCTTGCTGAGTTTCTCTCTTTCGCAGGCACGATATTGTATGTACGGTTCATTTGAAGCTAGGGCGACCAGACGAATTGCGCAGGTATCGTATCTTCTCCGTGTGAGACGCGACGAGAATTGAATAATTCTCCGCATTCCTAACAGCATGAAATGTAGTCGTTGCTTTGCATTCTTGCTTAAAACTGTTGTATCTATTTGCGAATACTTGCTTCATTACAGCTTGCTGCATTTGCACGAACATCGAGTCACATTTGGCTTTCTGCATATCGCTTTGCATTTTGCCCCCTGCCTGCGGGCACGCCTGTGGGCATATCTCTGTTTATCTTGTATGATTGTCTAAGTCTTCGGCGTTGTCAAAAATGGGTCGTCTCTGGGCTTTGACATTCACTCCCGTCACTTGTGACTTTCGAGTTCTGTCAAAGAGGGGCAACTGTAGACACCCAATTTTTGACCGACCTTAAGACTCAGACGTTACCTGTTGAGCGCTTGGTGATGTTGCATATTGTGCTCGTCCAGAAGTTTCAGAGTCGCGGCTGCGAGCCTTGCCTCCGGACTTCCGGGCTTTTCTGTACTCTGCCTCGGTTTGTGAACCAGGCTCGGTTTTCTCTATTTTTCTTTCTGAGGGGAGGGGGAGGTCTCATAGATCGTCTCTCAATGGCCGTAGGCTATATTTCGTGGTCGCAGGCCATTTTTCCCATTTCGGAGCCCGGTTACCGGTTTTCGGAGCCGTCAGGCCGTGTGCCTCGGTTCGGGACCGCCTAACTACCTCCGTTTGCTCTGGTTTTTGGCATGCATCTTATTTGCTCCCTTTTTAGGGGCGCTGTGGTCTGAGAGACCCGCTTCGTGGTCGAACACCACTCCCGGTGCCTAACAGTCAGTTTTCGGGGTCTCGGACTGCGCGTTTCGGCCCCAGAACCTTCAATTTGCATCGATTTTCGTTCATTTTTGGCAGGTACCTCTGTTTCATCACCAGGAAGGTCGTAGAAGGGTGGGAGGCCAGTAATTGTTCTAGCAACCAGTTATATTCCATCATCGCCCTCCGACGCCTGTTTTTCTCACTTCCAAGCCAATGTTGACCACCCTAAGGCCACTTTCTTCAATTCCAAACCACATATTTGTGTTGTAGACACCTGGGAGGACACCAATGTTACATGGCCGGCCAGTAATTGTCATTGACCCTTTTGAAACCCTCCTAAAAATGGCTTGTTCTCTCTCCTGGTTTACAGTTACCAGTTTTTGACCACATACCTGTGTTGAGCACACATGGGAGGCCACCAATCTGTGGTGGCCGGCCACTAAATCACCTTGAGCCTTTTGACCTCTGGCCGGCTGGCCATGGGGGGTGGCCGGCTGGCCACCTGCAAATTCACTAGCTGGCCGGCCTTGCTCCTTGCACCCTGTTTAGTTCAAAACTGACCTCTTTGACCCCCAGATTTTGTATCCGGAGGGCCAAATTTTGGGGGGGAAACTTGAATTCTTTTCCCCCCATTTTTCCCCCCTCTTTCTCCCCCTCTTTGCCTATATAAACCAGCCTCCCCAGCTGGTTTAAGGGTTAGAAAAAACCCCTTTGAGCTCCCATATACATATCTCCTCTCTCTCTTTCCCTTCAAGCTTCAAAACCTCCAAGATCCCCCACCCCCTTTTTCACACCACCACCTAGCACCACTCCACCACTCCATTCCAGCAGCTAGGAGAGGCTTTCTAGCAGCTAAGAGGCAGCATTTCTCAAGCCAAAAGGCAGCCAAGAGTTGGTCTTCAAGGGTAAGTACTTTTTCCCCTCTTTCTAGCTCATTTTTGTGCCATTTCTTAGCCCTCTTTCCTTACTGTTTTGAGCTCCGTCCATAACTGGAAATATCATTTTTTTGAGCTCCTTTTCATCTTTCATTAAGGGTTCTACCCTGTTTGGGACCCCCACCTTGCACTTCCTTCTTTACTCCTTTGTATGCCATCTTGCTTGAGTAGTATTTTTGGCCCATGTGTAATCTGTTTTGGAGCATGAGGTAAACTGAAAATAGGCTTATTTTGAGCCCTTATTCAACATTGAAGAAGGGCTCAACACTGTTTGGGACCTCCATATATCACTTGTCATTGTACCCCTCTTAGGTCCCCTTTTTTTTGCATGATTTATTAGGCTATTGTGTCTCTGCTTTTGGACCTTGGTCCGAACTGAAAATGGCCCTAAAATTACCTTCTCTTCATGTTTCATTAAGGGTCTAGGGCTGTTTGAGACATCCTTGGTATACTTCATGTTATAGCCCTCTTGTGGCCTTAATTTTGCATGGCATTTTGAGCATATTTCTACACTGTTTTGGGCTTGATCATCTACTTTAAAAAGCCATATTTTGGGTCCCTCTCCAACATTGTTGAAGGGCCCTAACCTGTTTGGGGCCAGCATATATCAGTTACTTCTTTGCCCCTTTGTTGGCCCATTTCTTGCATGAGTTGTTTGCCATACTTGTATCTGTTTTTGGGGTCTGTCATAAACTTTGAAAGGTCATATTTTTGGTCCCTCTTCAATTTTTTAGAAGGCCCTTTCTCTTTTTGGGGTCATAATTTGTGGGTTGTCTCATACTCCTCTCTTGGCCCCCTTTTTTTGCATGTTAATTTAGCGCCACTTGTTCTTGCTGTTTGGCCATGTTTAAAACTGTAAATGTGCTTATTTTTGGACTTCCTTGAATCTGTATTTAGGTCTCATGTTCAAATAATGCATGCATTGCATAGCTACAGGTCATCTCATGCATCAAAATTCTTGTTTCGGGACTCGTTCCATGCATTGGGTTTCATTTTGCCTTGTTTTGGGGCTGTTTTGCCTCTCATTTAGCTGCTGAAATTTGCATGCTTGCATATCATGTTCCATGTCTTGCCATGTCTCATTAGAGTGGCATTCCGTGCCGTAGGTTTGGCTCTCGGTTTGCGTGCACGCGTGCACGCATTTCGAGTTGTCTCATTTTCATCTAATGGCCTCCTATGTGAGTGTGGCTGAGGTCCACTTGTGTTGGTGTAAGCCCATATTGCATTGTGTACGCCATTTCATTCCATAGCATTGTGTATGCTAGGTTGTATATTAGCGCATTGTGTATGCCATCTCATATCATGCATCGTGTATGCCATTTCGTAGCATTTCGCATTATTAGGTTGTATCTTAGTTGCATTTCATGCATGTCATGCATATTGCATTGTGTTTGGGATAGGGGTTAGCCTGAGAACGGGAAACGAGGTGCGTTTCGTACTTCGAGTGACGAGACGTGTCTCAATTCCCCAGTCACCGACACTCCGGATTATCCATGATGGAGTTAGGTTTAGTTGAGTTTTCATGTGCATTCATTCTATATTGAGTAGTACAATTCGATTCTTCGGCCATCATGCATCGAGATGCGTGATTGGTGGCACGAGGATCGAGACATGCATACATTTGTGCAAATACATTGCCATGCCCCTTTCCTGCTCTCTGTTGCTGCAAATCAAGAATCAGCAGCCTTCCAGAGCTTGGCGTGCATTCCAAGAATAAGTGCAAACAGAGGCTAATTGGGGCATCGTCATGGATTTTCGCGCAAAGGCAACCCGGGCATGCATCATTCAGCATCCGGAATGGAATCAAGGCAGTCCCCTGCTTGCATGCCTGTTTATTTGTTTTCCTTAGTTAATTTGTTAATTAATTAGGAATGTGTACATTATTTGGACTGTACTATTCTTTTATTCGGGACTGTATATTTATTCAAACCCTCTGCGCGAGGGCATAATTGTAATAAGTGTGCGTGTGTGTGACGTATGTCTTCCAACCCCATGTCTTTTTTCCTTTTATTTACTTGCTTATGATGGTTAGATTAGGGCATGTTTCAATTAGCATACAGTATGATAGCATGTTTGCATTCATTCATCTGTCTTGCATGCACTGGGCTCAGTGTGTCATACTAAATGCATTTGTATTTCAATTCCAAGTTGAATACATGTTAGCTGTAGCATTCCATGTGCCATGTTTAGAATAGCCGAGCCTGCCATAGTTACATTCTGCATGTGTTGCATTAGGCATTTCAGCATGTTTATGATCATGCATGATTTCTAATGAACTTCTGTTTTGGCTTGGAGTACTCGGTGAGTTTTTATGCTTTAGCATCCTTGCATGTGTGTGAGTGACTGCCATGAATAGCATGCTTACCATGAGGCTAACTGCTTATGTGATATAACTGCCTTGAATGCCTGTGGGTGAAGGTTGGGTTACTTGGATTGGAACAATTCATCAAATGCCTGTTTTAAGCCCACTAGATAGTGGCAAAACCATTATTTTCTAAGCCCACCCGAGGGTGGCAAAATCTGCATTTTAAGCCTACCTGCGGGTAGCAAACCACCTTTCAAAAACAAACATGAAATGTGTTGTTCCAATTCAAGCGATCCAGTTTATACTTGTATGTTGTGCGCATCACATAGTAATCCTAGGCTAATAACCGGAATAAGAGCACACAATGTTTTCAAAAATAGATATCATGGTTAGTAGAGGCCGGTCTTTGACCGGGCGAGCGGGGGTGCTCACGAAGTGACCTTCCCCAATTGTACCCAAGTTCCCGAGCCGAGGCAACTTTGGTGATGACGGACACGTGGCCTTTGGCACCGAGTCAGGGTTTCCTAAATTTTCCCAAAAATAAAATATTTAGGTGGTGACTTTGTATCTGGCAAAGCAGTCCATGTTTGGCACTTCTTTCAAAAAAAAATCTGTTTTTCTAAAAACGATTTTCCGGATTTGGACTCTTTGGTTCAGACTAAGAACCGTGACATTTGAGTCCTTTGAACTGTAGTAGACCCACAAGCGAACGGAACGGGGGGGAGTCGCACCCTCCCCGGGGCATTCGGGGACGTCTAGACCCCCTTTCTAGTCAATGTAGTCAAAGGCGCAGCTAATCTAGAGAAATCTATTATGAATTGACGATAGTACCTCGCCAACCCCAAGAAACTCCGAATCTCAATGACATTCTTAGGTTGCTCTAAATCTTGCACAGAATCTATCTTCGATGAATCTACTATTACTCCCTCTCTTGATACGGCGTGGCCCAAAAACTTCACCTCGCTGAGCCAAAACTCACACTTCTCAAATTTGGCATACAACTGATGCTCCCTAAGTAAGTCAAGCACTATCCTCAAGTGAGTCTCATGTTCGCACTATCCTCAAGTGAGTCTCATGTTCCTCCTTTGAGGTCGAATAGATAAGAATGTCGTCCACGAAGACGACCACAAAACGATCCAAGTACTCCCTAAATATTCGATTCATCAAATCCATAAAAGAAGCCAGTGCGTTAGTCAACCCAAATGGCATTACTAGGAACTCGTAGTGGCCATAACGTGTACGAAAGGCCATTTTCTGGATGTCCTCCTCCCGGACTCTTCACTGGTGGTACCCCGACCTCAAGTCTATCTTCGAAAAGCAACAAGTCCCTCTAAGTTGATCAAACAAGTTGTCTATCCTGGGTAAAGGGTATTTGTTCTTGACAGTGACTCAGTTCAACTTACGGTAGTCGATACACAACCGTAATGACTCGTCCTTCTTCTTTGCAAAGAGAGCCGACGCCCCCCAAGGCGACGTACTAGGGCGAATGAAGCCCTTGTCTAAAAGCTCTTGGAGTTGGATCTTTAACTCGTGCAACTCCGCGGGCGCAAATCTATACGGCGCCATTGAAATGGGTGTCGTTCCAGGCACTAAGTCAATGGTGAACTCAATCTCCCGGTGGGGTGGCAAACTGGTAAGGTCCTCGAGAAACACCTCCAGGTATTCACACACTATCCTTGGCAACCCAACTCGAGTTCCGACACTCTTACCATCCAAGAGAGTAGCTAGAAGGCCGCTAAGCTTGTTCCTACTACGAGGATCAAACACCGGTGATAAAACCCGATCAATCCTATCCTCTAGAAAATAAAAACAATCGCCACCCGAAGTGCACACTGTGACTCTTTGCCGAAAACAATCAATCACAGCCCGATACAATGACAACCAATCCATGCCTAGAATAACATCAAAACTGGACATGTCTAACAACACCAAAGCAAACTGAAGTCTACACCCGACAACCTCTATCTCACAATCACGACATCCTTGATCTAGGTCAACTGTACCCCCAATTGGTGACTCAACTCTGAGTGGAGATACTAACAATACCACTTCTAACCCCAATGCAGATGCGAATGCAGCACATAAGAATGAATGAGACACATCCGTATCTATCAACACACTGGCCAAAGAGTTACACACAATAAAAATACCTCTCACAACCAAAGGTCCTGGCAACTACTCTGGCGCTATAACAGCATACACGCGCCCCTGTGGCCTCTGATCAACTTGCTCATCCCTCGGAGCATAGGCCTGCTGTACTGACTAAGCTGAAGCGGCTCCCTGGTGGACTCTTGAAGTCTGGACTGAATGGGTCTGCTGATGACTCTAGGTCTGCCTCGACTTGGACACGCCAGATGCGCTTCCCAACTGTGGGGAAGCTCTCTTCATGTGCCCTGACTGACCACACTGATAACAGGTAGGCCCTTGTCCCCTACTCTGAGACTGAAACTGGCTCTGGGATCGGTTAGGTGGTGGTGGTGGGAACATCTGCTGTCCTCCCCCTTCTGCGGACATGCAAAGGCCTTGTGACCTGGTTGGCCACACTTGAAGCAAGAAAACCCACTTGGTGCACCCCTTCCCGAGCCCGCACTAGGCAAGGGAAAGGTGGATCTAGACTGTTGCTGCTGGGGCAGGGATTAGGATGGAAAGGTGTTCTTACTCTTCTTATTGGGCCTATAATCTCCCTGCGATCCATGGCCCCTAGACCTCGAATTTCGAAGTGTCTCCTCCTCGGCCTCCACCGTAATCTCTACATGCGCAGCCGCCTCCACAAGGCGATCATACTCTCGGATCATGTTCCCGGCAACCTTGAACAAAATCTTTGTCCTCAACCTCTGCTCAAACTCAAAGCAACGGCGCTCCTCCGTCGCTACCAACTCCGGTGCAAACCGAGACAAACTAGAAAAGGCCGCTTCAAATTCAACCACGGACATATTCAATTGCTTAAGGTCCTTGAATTCCTGCCTCAACCTCTCCCAAGCCGTGGGAGGTAGGTACTTGTCTTGGAAGGCCGTCACAAATGCCTCCCATGTCGGTGCTATCCGGCCCTTCGCATACTTCCACCATTGGCCGGCGTCACCTTTGAGGTAATAACTAGCAAGGGTCACTCTCAACTGGCCATCATCTATATGGAGCATATCAAAGGTCTTCACGGTTTGCTCCAACCATTCGTCCGCTTTCTTTAGATCGGGGCCGCCATGGAATTCATCTGGCTTGGCCCTTAAAAACTCCCTCGTGAGGAAGCTAACTCTAGTCTCGGCGACATTCTCCCTCACTGGGGTCTCCGCCCTCAGTATGTTCATGGACTCCCTCAATGCCCATGCCATCTCCTGGGCTAGAGCCCCCATTGCGGCTTGGCCGGCTTGCCCCAGCACCTCCGCTTACCGCACTTGTTCGGCCATGTCGGCTTGGCCTAAACCCTCTTATTGTACCGGGACCTCTTGGACCAGCACCTCATATACACCGCGGCGACCTCGACCTCGCCTTTGCCTTCCACCCCTACCACCTCGGGTTCGAACTCTTCCTGACATCCTAATTGAGAGACAAGGTAAATAATTTAGCACATAATTCCAAATGTGCTCGCCACTAACCTCACACGTTAGGCTAAAGCAACCACATACATCCTACTACACAAACAGTTTAATTCACTCCACATAAACACGTAGTCACATAAACACATACGAATTATCCTTTAGTGATAAGATTCGTCCCATGAGAAACCAAGAATTCTTAGTAGAATGAGTATTGATCAGGTACCCTTCTATTAAGACCTCAAGGAACCTAACAGGCGCAAAGAACATCCCAAAAGTCCAATCCCATACCCACATAATCACATAAACATGTTGCCACATAATCACAAAAGAAAAACATTTCCTATTCATGCGAAATGAAAGCATTGTGGTATAACGACCACTCCCCGTGAGCCCCAAGTATTCAAACCCGGTAACTCTGATACCAAATTGTAACGCCTCGAAATAAAACCAACATGAACAGTACATCAATCACGCACATTCCTCAATTACAATCGTTCTCCATTCTCTGACTCAAAATATCCGAGGTTTATACAAGGATTGCACATGCAATTATACATTCAAAAATATGAAAACACCTGAATCTATAGCGTGTGAAACATATGAAGTTCCATGAGAAAGTAAAATAAAAGAAATGCCCTTATGGACTTACATCTTCCAAGGCAATAGCCTGGTTACACAAAAGTGGTCTCTCGGACCCATACCAAAAATAGCCCTTGGCTTTACAAATATTCATGACAAAATAAAGAGCACTGTACTCTTCTCAAAACATTTCCACGCCCTCAACTCGGCGGGATCACCACATCTTTACCTGCACCAAATCCCATTGGGATGAGCATAAATCCCAGTAGAGAATTCTAACAAAGTAGATACAATTATGCTAAACTTCTCAACATCAAATGTAAATGTGTTACCATGCCTTGCCATAATGAAGAAAAACATCACTTCAATGCACCACTTGAAAATCACTGTGTTTTCAATGATACTAGGCAATCTCATCCATTTCAAACTTCCAATTCTTTTAATCAAGGGGAGGTAAACACGACACGGGTAATCCCTAGGCTGGTGTCTGCAAGTAGACTCAACGAGTACCACCAAACTGTCATTTTTACCGGTATTAACCGGAAGGCTCGACACCTATCCGCGCGACTTTCGGGTCTTTCACCCTGGACACTCAGGCCAACTTATCAAACTCATCTACACCCCCTATTCGGACTTACCAACGTATTTACCCCATACACATTTCCATTAGTTCTCATCACAATAACATTTTTCGTTATGATGCATATCTCTTCAATTTAGATTCACAATGCACAATGATAAATGAAGTAGTATGCAATGCAAAAATCTTTTCCATTCCTCATAACATTTCTTCATTTTGAATATCTCTACAACAATGTCAACATCTACATTCTCATACTCTCCTTTCAATATTCATCCATAAAATTTAACATGAATCATCAACATGTTGCCACAATTCTCTTTTCACATGCCCTAACAATTTAATCTCTCTATGGCAACAATTGACATATTTGAAATATAAATTCCCACTATTTATAATTTTCCCACCATTTATGATATCCAACGAACTATCACACACAAGCTTGCATCATTCAAATATTAGCCATAACATTCAAATAACCCTCCCTTCTCATACATCATCTCAACACAAGAAAGTAAGAAATTTCAAAACATTTTTACTATTACCAAAAATCCCCAATTTCTAGGGTTTTCATCAATAACAAACTTTCATCATTTTCTTATAGGAACTCCATCACACCATTTTCCATGATTCTAATAGAGGAAAACCCATAAAATAATATTAAAAGGTTGAAATACAAACTCACATTGAAGCCCCTCTTCCTTTGAAATCAAAATCAAAGAAATCAACTCAAAACTTCAAAACCCTTTTTAAATCAACATTAATCTAGCAAAACTTATATATATAACTCAAGAAGGCCCTACCTCAAAGTAGAAACCCAATGAGAAGGGCTAGACAAAGGTGAAGCTTCCAAAAATGGCAAATCCCACTTCTTCTTGGATGGAAATGAAGATCTTGAAGAGCCCAATCTTTTTTTCTAAGGAAGGAGGGTGAGAAGATCACAAGATCTAGGTCCAATATAGAGAGAGAGGGTATTTCTAGAGAGAGAAGCTCTCAACTCAGGCTTTGGATGAAAAAGAGATAAAAAAGTTATGCAAAAAGTTGCTTTTACGATCTGATATACGCGAAGTCCGCTCGACCGAAGAGTTTCACGCTCGAGCGTCAGACACAACAACAACAACTTGCTCGAGGGCAAAGAGCACTGCTCGAGCGTAGATTTCACCCGTCTAGTATTTCACAGATTACAGACAACCGCTCGAGCGCTAGAAAGGCCGCTCGAGCTCAGACACGCTCGAGCGTAAGAAACGCCGCTTGAGCGTGAAAAACACTCTTGCAGCACTTTTGCAGAGACACCTGATACTGAAGGGTTGCAAACTCCACTCGAACGCAAGAAGTCCTGCTTGAGTGGAAGACCGAAAATTGGGACAACAAGATTCTAGACCGAAAGGCAACCAACCTGTTCTAAACGCGCTCAAGTTATTCCAAAACTCAAATTCAAGAGGTATAAGGAAGAAAGACATAACCAGCAGTATCAAACAACAAGATTTGGATCCCAAATACCATGACAGTCAGGTAGAGACCCGGGGTCGCTATACTTTATATATTTGCATTAAGTTATATATCTCTTTGGTGATGTTTGGCAAGAAAAATTTTAGCTTATTTTAGGTTAACATTCACAAAAAAGGCAAAAATAAGCTAAAATAACTAATAAAACAAAATGTCACATCAAATTCATTATCATTTCACTTTTTCTCTCACAAATATCACATCCAACTATAAAAAATCTAATCATCTTTCCAAATACAAAAATTTTAGCTTACTAAAATAGTTAAAAACTAAAATAGTCTGCTAAAATAACAACTTCCCAAACACCCACTTTGTTTCAATGACATTTTTATTTAATAAGGCAACATGCGCGGTCACTTTCACTCATATAATTATAGGACAAGTAATACAAATAAATGAATAAATAAAAATTACAATACAATACAATACAAGCACTCTTTTACCTCACATGTTACATTGCATTATTACACAGGACAATAATATATTTATAATACATACTTGCCAAACATTTCACTCTTTATTTTCTCTGTCTAAACCAATACATTCACACAATTAATATCAACCCAATTCATCCTATCATCATATGTTTTTGGTTGAAATTTAATAGAAAAACTAATTTAAAAAAATAAACACAAATTTTTTTAAAAAAATTTTAAAAATTATTTACCTCAAAGAGAGAGAGAGAGAGAGAGAGAGAGAGAGAGAGAGAGAGAGAGAAATAATATGAAAATATTAATATTTAATCATATGAAAAATATTTTTAACATTATTCTTTCAATTTTTTATATTTTTAATCTTATATAAAAAAAAAGGAAAAATGTGAGAAAATAAGAAATCTATGACTTTAGTAGAGTTCTTTTGAGGAGTGTGTGTTGCTTCGGTTTGCATGGAGGAGGTGATGGAGAGAAATAATTTTTTATTTCTAAATGAGAAAATGGTGATACATAAAGGATAAAATGTAATTTACTTTTTCTTAAAAGAGTAATAATGTCATATTCAGTAGTAATGAAATCGGATAAACCCTTTCTGCATTTGTATCATTTTTATTTTTTTATTTTTTGAGTTAATTACACTTTTAATCTTATTTTTGGTTTATTTATTTTCAATTGTGATTGATAGTCAACCTTGTATATTTTAAATTAAGTTACAATGTCATCATTCTATCTATCTATTGTTAATGAAGTTGATGAAAATTAAAATTTTAATGAAAGTGTAAGGATTAAAGTAATTTTGATAAAAATGTAGAAATGTTAATGTGAAAAAACAAATGCCACTTTTAGCAAATATGATAGGTTCTATCAATCATATTAACTGTAAATGAATAAAAGTGTGATATTGTAACTTGACTTAGAGTGAAAGATATTTATCTGACATAATTAAAAGTGAAAATGCCAAAATGACATTACAATAAGTGTAATTAACCCATTTCCTTTCCTTTAAATACAGGTTGTTACACCGGCAAACAATCACAACAACAGCATCAGCAGCAGCTTTGTTAAAAACTCATTGCAATGGCTCTTGCTCTTCTTAAACTTGTAGTTCCAACCTCTTCTCTTTACACTTCAACTAGGTTACCAGCTCAAAGCTATGCATCATCACAATCTGCTGCTTCCATTGATCATGGCCGAGCTTTGTGCACCGTTCGATGCATCAGTTTGAGCCAAACTTGTGATCAGACGATTGTTAGGCGAACTGCCAACTATAAACCTCCCATTTGGGACTATGACTCTCTGTAGTCACTAAATAGTAAATATGTGGTATATATATGATTTTTGTTAATTTTATTTACTTTCTAAATTGTGTTTCATTTGAAGCAATGTTTTGCTTGCCAACATTAATCAATACTTTTTTTTTAGGGAGATATATATGTAAAGGGTGCTGAAAAGTTGAAGGAAAAAGTGAAGAGAATGTGTCACGACCCGAGCCCGCCCCTGTGGGTTAAGGACGTAACCGGCCAGTAATCCTGAGATTACCTACGGCTTCAGACCAAAATAGACATAACTCAACAGAGTAAAGGGGCCAAACGGAAGTAATAATCAAACCTTTGTCCATAAAGCCGTGCTTATATGCACTTCAAAACAAACCATACTTCTATATGTTAATAACCCACGACAAAAGTACAGTACCATAAAATTCTTAACAGACAGGATCATCTAACTAAGTTAACCCATGACAGACTATTTACAAATATACATAAAGTCCTTGCCAACGAGACAAAATATAATCACATGACAAAATAGCATGGATAGGTCTCGTGCGTGAGACACAAGGCTGACTTTCTCAAAACTCATGTTGTTCCTGGCAGACTTCACTGGGGCTAGGTTTTAACTTCTCTCGGCTCACCTACAAACACATGAATGACCGTGAGCGATAGCCCAGTGAATAATATCAAATACAGAAATCATATAAACAATATGTAGAACAACATACTCCAAACGGCCTTGGGCCCAATTCTTATTCCTACTTAACATATGTACATTTATACAAAGTTTAGATCAAGTGACTGTAGTTCCAAACATACTGGCCTTTGGCCCATTTAAATTTCCATTCATGTCAAAACGGCCTTCGACCTATTCATTTATGTCAAAATGGCCTTCGGCCCATTCATTTATGTCAAAACGGCCTTCAGCCCATACATTCGTATCAAAGCGGCCTTCGGCCCATACATTTATGTCAAAATGACCTTAGGTCCATTCGTTCATTCATGTCAAACTTTAGTCCACAGTCCCAATTAGCAACTCATAAAGCTTATAAGGGAATACACAATTGGACATTCATAAGCATTCAGATATCGATATTACTCACAGTGATCGGCTTGTGGATTTGTCCTGGAGCTTGACCCTACATATTCCATGAACACAAAAGGGTCATTAACAATTCAGTCCGTTCCTTAATTCACATATTCCTCTTAGGCTTTATTCCTGTCTCATTAATTCATTTACAATGCTTAACATATGCCTAAGAGTGCTTACAAGTGAAAGAGAACGGAAAACAGAACTCAGAATGCAAAAACAGAATTTCAGAAAACAGGGTCCCCGCTCGAGCGTGAGATATCCCGCTCGAGCGGACCCTTAAGCCTGTAAAAGTACTGGTTGCATGAAAAATGAGCTCAAGCATGGAATAGAGCGCTCGAGCGGAAGGCCTGTCCACAAAAGCTCCCCGCTCGAGCGTGAGCTATCCCGCTCGAGCGGATATCCGACTCTGCAAAGGTGCTGAGAGCACGATTTTCTCGCTCGAGCGGACCTCAAAATTCTGGAAAACCCAAAATTGTGTTCTTGAGCTTTATTTCGATTTTCCAGCCACAATACTTGCATGCAATGGCTCAAATTACACATTTACACGTGTTAACATGCTACCAATACAAGATTACAACATTAGGGAGCTCAATTTCAAAGATTACACACTTGCATGTCTCAAAATATGTCAAACTCAACACCAACATAACAAACTCATGCATTCAAGTTCATATCTTCTCAAATTGTTCATGCATGTGATGAATTAGCCACATTCTCAACTTAGATAACCCAAATGGTGATCAAGACATGAGTTTCCTTTAACATTCACATGGATTATACATATTTGTGCTCAAACATGCAATATTAAGGTAATTTCCTACATACATGCACATATTAAGCTTCAATTCAACAAATACAACCCCATTTCATTTTAACCTCACTCTTGATCACCAAATTAGCTTGAACACACAAAATCATAAACTATACTCCAAGAATTACTCACCTAGAAGCTTTGATCCCCTAAGCTCTAGTCAATTCTTGAGCTAAATCTCTAAGATTCCCAAGCTTTAGGCCAAATTTGTACAATTCTCTCCCCTCTCACTCTAACAGCCGGCCTTGCCTCTCTCTAGAGAGTTGATCAGCCCAAAATGAAGTTGAAGGAAGGGAATTGAGTGTAAAATGCTTTTACATAAACCCCACTCACAATATAATAATAATAATAAAGCAATTTGGCACTATTCATCGTTTTAATCGATTTAATCTATCCCGAATCAATTTCTAATTAAATTTCACCGTAGGCTCTAAAAATTACGCTAATCACAATGGCGTAATCAATTTCGGGTTCTGTGGCCGATAAGGCCCTCAATATAATTTCCAAAGCAAATAACGAAATAGATATTCCTACGGTGAACAAATAGAAATTCAAAACCACATACTTTCACATAATGGTACACAAAATCATAACAAAACACATAATCAGATTCATGTTAAGGACCAATCAATATATTACGGAACAGGGGTGTCACATAATGCTTGCAGAAGTGGTGGATCCATTGGGTGGACTTGAGATGATTGATGACTTGCAAAGGCTTGGAGTGTTTTATCACTTTGCGGATGAAATAAAGAGTGTGTTGGACAATATTAGAAATGATGATAAGTGGAACAATAAGGATTTACATTCTACAGCTCTTCAATTTAGGCTTTTGAGACAACATGGTTTTAATATACCCCAAGGTACTTCAATGATTCAATTAACTTTATTTTTTATTAAGGTAAATTATAAACAAAATTTTTAAAATTTGTTTAAAATACGATTTGTCTTTTATGATTTTAAAAAATTACATCTTGTCCTCTAATGTTTATAATTTCATAACAAATAGCCATTTTTATTAATAAATTATTAAGTAAATTAATAGTTTTTACTGATGTTAAAAATTTATTTCAATTAATAATTCAAATAATTTTATTATTGTATAGGAAACAGTTAGAAATTTCATTTTTTTCAACTAATTCTGTTAAATAAAAAATTTTGACAATAAGATATTTATAATTTTTCAAATCATAAAAAATAATTTGTATTTTAAACGAATCTCAAAGAGTACATTTTTTTTTTTTTGGATCAGCAAAATAAAAGATTTATTGATGAAAAAGGCAAAGTACATGCAAAAATACATCAACAAATCAGGGAAGTGCACAGACCATCATAGCTAACCTCCACAATCCCAACTAGGTTGGCACTATGAAGGAAGCAAAATCATATGCAAGCATTTGACTCAGGATTGGTGAGAAGCCAATCAAGAGCAACCAAAAGACAAAAAAGCATAACAACACAGTAAACCAATGCAAACAACATAAAATGACACCAGCTTCAAATCAAAATTCTTCAGCAGCAGCATACAATAGGCCAAGACAACTACATACATCAGCAGATAGTCTAATTCTACAGCAGACGCAAAATAGACCAGAATCAGCAGCCCAATGCTCCACAACCCTCTCCTAACAGGACTTAACCACTTAACACCAGGAACACCTGAACTACCCCTTATACACAAATAGCTTCCTAACACTGCATCAGTAGCAGCAATAGCTCTCCAACCAAAGGCAACAGCTGAACTACCCCTTACAAGCACCTCATAATTTGATTCAAATTGCACATAAAGTCATGCACAGAGTACTGCAGACCTACCACACAACACTTGGCCTAGAAAGCTACCCTTAATTTCACAACTTTCTCCAAATCAGCTAAGTTTACCTGACCACCATTCAAAACAATCTCATTCCTTAAATTCCAAACTGACTACAATAAAACCAAAGGCACAATCTTCCAAATACACATAACTTTCTTCTTGAACCTAGCACCAGCCCACCAATGCAACAGAGCTTCAACCGAACCCGGAATTACCCAACACACATCCCACCAGTTCAATATACCAGCCCACACTTTCCAAACCAGTGGACAGTGGAGGAGAACATGATTGACCGTTTCCTCTTCAGTTCTGCAGAAAACACACAAAGTGCTAGCATTGGCAAACAACACCCTAATTCGATGAAGAAAAATTGTTGTTTTAACTCTGCCCTGCCAAGCTAACTGGCCAAAAAATTGTAATGTTGGAGGTACAACAACCTACCATAACCATTTGGCAATGTGCAAATTAGGACCCCTAGCTGCTTGTAGCCACACCCAAACTGATGACACTGTGAACTAATTCGATATGTTCAATTCCCATGACAGATAGTCATCCAATTGCCCACAATTGCTAGGGACATCAATCAACCAATCATGAAGCCTGTGTACCTCCTCTTCCTCCCAAACTCTGAGCTGTCTTCTGAACCATAAATTCCAATCTCCTGAACTACCCCTTCTTTGCCTATACTGCATAACAGAACCGTCCCTATCTTCTGAGATTCAGAACAACCTTGGAAATTCCTCACTAAGCTTACTATTGTTGCACCATTTATCAGTCCGGATTTTCATTCTCTCCCTATGCCCAACCTTTACTTTTACATTATCAAAATAGAACTCAAGTAACTGAGGATTAACCTAGGCAAGATTAAGGATTCCTTGCCACATTGGAGACACTCTCATTACATCCCCCAACTCTGGCCACCACCCACCACCAACCCTCCTATATATACTACAAATCACTACCTTCCACAGTGCCTTATCTTTTGTGCCAAATCTCCACCACCACTTTAACAGTAAACAAACATTCATATATGTTATGCTTCTAACCCCTAAACCACCTTGCCTTTGAGACTTTATGAGCTCTTGCCACTTTACTAAATGAACTTTCTTCCTCAACTTACCACTCTCCCAAAGAAAAGTAGCCTGTAGCTTCTTAATCAACCTAACCACACCCTTAGGCATTTGGAAGACTGAAATATAATATAATGGTAAGCAGGACACAACTGACTTAATCAACGTTAATCTCCATACAAAAGGCAACAACTTTCTCTTCCAAAGAGACAACTTCCGCACTTTGTCGATCACTGGCTGCCACTTCCTTTTTGGATTAGCTCCTAAAGGAAGACCCAAATACACCATTGGCAACTTCTAATTTTTGCAGTTCAACATAATAGTAAGGTGATCTATCTCATTGTCTGAAACACCCACCCCACAGACAATGCTCTCGTGGAAATTGATCTTAAGACCCGACATTACTTCAAAGCACCTTAAGACCCTTTTAATGGAAAGAAACTCCAATTCCTCAGCTTCGCAGAAAATAATTGTATCGTCTGCAAACTACAGATGTGAGATGCTCATGTTAGTAGATCCCACTGAAGCGCCCTGAAACAATCCCAACTACTTAGCTCAACTCAAAAGCAAATTAAGACCCTCAACCACAATATTAAATAAGAATGGTGAGAGTGGATCACCTTGCCTCAAACCCCTTTGTGGTACAAACTCATTAGTGGGTGACCCATTAACCAAAACAGAGATCCTGGAAGAGGTTAAACACTCCTTAATCTAGCATATCCACTTCTCATCAAATCCAAAATTACATAACATTGAAAACAAAAAATCCCAATTCACTGAGTCATATGCCTTTTCAAAGTCAAGCTTCAGAATCACACCCTTGTGCTTCGAGCATTTCCGACATTCAATAACTTCATTAGTAATCATGACCCCATCTAGTATACATCGACCCCCTATAAATGTTGTCTGAGCCTCATTAATCACTGCAGGGATCACCTTTTTCAACCTCCTAGATAAAACGTTGGCCAGAATTTTGTAGATTGAATTCACTAGATTGATCAGCCTAAAGTCCACCAACTCCACAACATTTTCCTTCTTAGGTACAAGAGCAATGAATGAACTGTTTAAACCTTTGGCCAATTTCCCATTTGCATAGAACTCCTGCATGAATTGCATAACCACATCTTTCATGACTTTCCAATTTTTCTGAATACATGCAAGATTGAACCCGTCTGGCCCTGGAGCTTTGTAACCGTCACATTCCGTCATAGCATCCCATACCTCTTCTGCTGTTAACTCAGCTACTAACTCCTTTGAAGCCCCACCCCTACCAATAGTGGTAAAAGGCCCCTCCAATTTTGGTTTACCTCTTCACACCTCAAAATACAAATCCTTAAAATGCTTAAACACCACTTGTCTTACCATTCTCAGTTTCCCAAGACTTACCCCATCCACAACAATAGAATCTAACAGATTCTTGCTTTGCCTCCTACTATCCATCGCATGAAAGATCGTGTGTTTTTGTCTCCCTCTTGAGCCTACTTAAGCCTAGATTTCTACCTCCACATCCATTCTAGTCTTCTACTAAAATTCCAAACTAGAGTCCTCAACTCGTGGCTTCTAGCATTGATAGTGTCCACCAGCGGCCTTTTTTTAGTTAGCAAATTAATCTCATATAACTCCTCTTCTGCTGCTTTTAACTTATGCTCCACATTTCCAAAAACTTCGACATTCCATTTTTTTAAATCCAACTTGAGCTTTGCCAACTTACCTTTCAATCTATACCCTGCTGACCCAATAACAGTTGTCTCTTCCCAAGACTTTTTAACCAATGGCTTAAAATCAGAATGCAGAAACCAGGCATTTAAAAACCTAAATGGTCTAGGACCCCAATCCCTACCGTCTTCCATGAGCAATAAAGGACAATGATCAGACAGAGTTCTTGGCATTCCCCATTGCTTAAACCTAAACACTTCCAACCATTCAGGATCCAACACAAACCGAGCAATCCTACTCCAACGCTCACCATCAGCAGAGTTACACCAAGTGAAACCCCTTCCTAATAGGGGCAAATCAACCAACTCCATCTTCTCTATGAAGACATTAAAATCAATCATGCCTTTGTCACGCCACAGACAACCCTCTCTCACTCAAAAATCTATCTTCATTAAAATCCCCCCCTATACACTAGGGGAGCTAAAAAGATGCCTTTAACCTAAGTAACGCATCCCATAGATGACCTCTTTTCCTACCATCATATAGTGCATATATGTTGACGATCACACAATGAAATAAGTGATTATACATACTTGACAGTAAAATGAAAGACGTTGCACTACAACACTCCTCAATCTTGAAGACATTTGGATTCCAAACACACAATAGTCCCCCTGCACTACCCTCTGAATCCATTGCCATAAACTGCAAACATTCCCCGGGCCATAATGACTTCACAAACCTGACATCCACACTACTCCTCGTAGACTTCTTCAATAGAAGAACATCAATCTTCCTCTCACTAACCAGCTTCTTAATCTTTGTCTTTTTGTCATTTCTCCCTAATCCCCTAATATTCTAAGACATCATCTTCATAAGCATGACATACTGCACCTAGATCTCCCATCTGATAGCAGCTCAAATTGGACCATTCTTTCCCCCAACCCTAGCTTGTCCTTGATCCTTAACTTCCATCTCTACAATACAATTAATAATCTCCTCCTCATTACCGTGACAATTCATTCCCAGCAGCTTACCCACATGCACCGTAGCTCGGCCTTCCTTAATCAACAAATTCCTCCGGAAAGCCTCACCCTTCTGAGATAAGGAGAGAAATAGAGCAATAGCTGCAGCTCGGAAGACAATTCCTCTCGAAAAACTACACGAAGTTCCCGTGGCCAACCTTCTTCTCATATGTACATCCTTTCGTGCTACAGCTCTTCTCCTAACCTTACTACCCTCCACCCTACCTTTTTGAGCCACACCCTTACCTAATCCAACCTCTAGATCCATTGTTTTTAACCCTGGCCTAACAGAAGAATGTAACAAACCCCTAACATTTGGGTCATCCCCCTACCCACCCAATACCCCCAATTGGGCCTGATTTAACACCACCTCCAGATTAACACTGGGCCTATCCTTCTCAAACCCACTAATACTTCTTAAAAAGCCTTGTGTAACTATATCCCCATCCATTCTTTGCGATCTACCCGACTCTTCTACCCACGACTTTTCCCCTACTCCCACATCCTTCTCATTCAAACAGCCACCCTCAGAGACTTTTCCACCCCCAACTCAATCTCATTAATTGTAGATTCAAACACACCATCGTTGCATATTCCCACACCAGGTAGTGCAGCATTACTATTAGCCACCTCCATGGCACGCTCAGCCACCTTTACCAAATCCCTGTTTGCAACCTGGCCCTTTGGCACTACCTCAGCACCTGTGTTTGCCACCTCTCCCCTCTCACCTTCTACAACTACACTGCCATTAACAGAGGACTGCTCAAGCTCAGCAGAGGTCATAGCCTTAACATCATCACTCATCCTACTGCTACCCATACCACTGTAAGGAAACTCCATTGCCTAACACACTCTAATGGGAATAAGTCTTCCATTACAATTCAACTGGATCATCCTATTAATAACTTCCAAAGACTGTGTAATAACTTTAACTTTCCCACACTGGAATGATTTCATTCTACTTGTATCCTCGTCAATTTGCACTACCTCACCCCAAACACTACCAATCCTTGTAAACGTATTCACACTCCATGAATGAAATAGGACACCAAAGCAAACAATCCAAACACATCTCTCCTGACCTCCAATAACCCCTTGTCTCTCCTCTATGACGGTCTCACACCAATCATTAATCCACATCTTCAGATTGCCAACCCCCTCATTCAAAGCTTGTTTTGAACTAAATGTCAACACTGCTATCCTACTCCCCCTTCACGAACAATAACATCCTTCAACCCTAGTCTACTAATCTCCTCTTTCAAGTCAGAGAATAAGAAGCCAGCTTTTAACTTAACAAACACGCTCTCATATAACCAACCATTACCTTCTTCTTTAGTTACAACCGTGATCACATCTTTCCATTGACCCTCCCCTTTAGATACTACCTCAGCAAAGGTTCTCTAGTCCCTCCATGCTACCCTATTTGACATCTAAAGCTTCTCATTACCTCTCACCGTAGCCACATCCACGTCCACCCCCCATAGCACCTTCTGCGGAAAGTTATTAACCTTGTCATACAGCACCTTACCCCTCTTCTCTACCTTAGTAAACTCGACATTCTTAACTTTCAATCTTTTATCATCACACCATAGTCCATCCACCTTCTAAACTGCAACACTAGCCACTACTGGACAGTCCTAACGAACGAATCCAAATCTTGAGCCCGTAACTTACCTCCTCTTCATTGGGATGAAAACGTCCTTTACAACACCAAATTTGTTGAACATAGTGAAAAGATTCCTCGAGCTCATATTTTCGGGGATATCATCAACAAACAACGTTACTAGACCCGACTCCACTGCTGGTCCTCCCAGTTTTCTTCTCCATCTTCTCCTCAACACCGGTTTCCATCCTCCTTCCATCTACTCTCGACTTAAACTTTTGAAAGTAAAGAGTACATTCATAATTTACCTTTTTATTATTTATTATTATTTGGTTTTTGTGTTAGGATGGTTTTACCTATAGGCCAATACTTCTTGATTTTTTTTTTTCACATATGTACTGCCCAATTCATGATAAATCACTTTATATTTAATGCACACATTATAATATATAAGAGTTTTAGAGATTAAATTTTTTAATTGTTAAAAGTAAAAAATTTGTTGTAAAAGACATTTAAGGACCAATTTTTATTGTCATGATGATAGTCGTTTAAAGATCGTCTTGAAAAGTAAAAAATAAGATTTTTAGCGACAAAATTTTGAAAATGTCAAAATATACTTTTAGAGACAAAATAATTTAGTCTCAAAAGAGTTTATTTTTTGAGACAAAAAATTTGGTCCCAAAAAGATAATAATTCACCACTAATGTCTACTTTTCGTTACTAAAAATATAATAACGATACTTGTCGTAACAAAAATATATGATACCTACAAAATAATTTTATTCCTAAATTTCAATTGCTAAAATCTTCATTTTCTGTAGTGACATTAACTCACAACCGATAAGCCCTGTTCGGCAGTGTTGGGTGGTGGGTTTTTCCAATAGGCGGTAATAAATTGTTGTGAAATAAACCACATACACAAATAATAACAAGTAAGAATCAATCATAAATAAGAAAATATAGTATAAATTTGTGCAGTTCAATAAAATTGCTCATGTTTATAGCTCATACTAAAAGAAAAGAAAAGAGGAGGATATGCAATTGCTGTGAGTACAATAATATATATATATATATAAGTTTAGTCTCTTTTTTTTTTGGCTTTTTTTTTTTTTTTTTTTTTTTTTGTTGAACTTTGACTCTTTATATTTTAAGTTTTCTTAGTTTACTCTTATAGTTAATTTTCGTTCAAAGCTAAACAAAAAATGTCACGTCAATTGCCACATAGTATAAAAAATATATTATCATATTTGGGTTTGGGTTTGGGTTTGGGTTTGGGTTTGGGTTGGGGTTTGGGTTAGATGAGTGGGTTATATATTGTTACCCAAAAGACAACCTAAGAGAGGGAGTAAATTGAGTTTCTAATTAAATTGTTAAATTAAAAGTATTAACCCAATATATAAACACATAAATTTGTGCAACAATATACAAAAGCAAAATGAGCAAAGGGATAAGAAAGCAAACACATAATTTATAGTGGTTCGGTTCAAATAAATCATACGTCTACTTCTCAAGATTCTCCTTGAGATTTCTCCACTATTAATCAAATAGCGTTACACCAACTAGTTTTAAATCCGGTACTAATCACATCTAAGCAAGTGATCACCACCGACCATTCCAACGACTAGTTTAGAATTTTGTACTTAGTCACATCTAACCCAAATAATTTTATTATAAAAAATCACTCACAAAAATATCTCTGTTTACAAGAATAGAGTACAGACTAGAAAATCCTTTTACAACTACGCTCCAATGCTCAACAAATTTCTCTTAAAAAATATTACATAATGAAGCATAATAATACTTTTTAGAACAAATAAATATCATAAATTTTTTCTCTGCAATTCTTTTTCTTATCAAAAGATGTAGCCGTTGAACCTCTTTCCTTCCTTATTCCTGCTTCCATTTGAATTTACTAACTATTACACTCTTCCATTCTTGACAAAAATTAAAAAAGATAAACCACCCAGCGCCTCCCCCCCCCTCCCACACACACACACAAAAGGAAAGGAAAAATAAGATGGAAATGAATTTGAAATACCCACCCCCCCGGAAAAGGAAAATAATTATTTTAGATTGTTTTGGAAAGTCGGTAAAAAATTAGTTTTTTTGGCTTTTTTAGTCTATTTTATCCTTTTGTAGCTAAAAAAATGTGAGGTGATATGACTCAAAATGAGTAAAAAGCTAAAAGCTGGCTTTTTATTTTCTTCCCAAAAGCCCCTCTGTTTGATTAAAGTTTTGACAAATCATAATTCTAAATTAATTTCAAAACACATTTTAAAAACATGTTTAGTTAATTTGATAGTTTTTGAATTTTTGGTCTACCTAGTCGTCCCACCCGAACATCCTCCTGGATTTCCAGCCGGTTGATCGAAACAGTACTTTTTTTTTTTTTTTTTTCAATTGCCAATCGCTACCTATTATTTGGAAAAAAAAAATATATGTTTTTGATATTTTTTAAATATAAAATTTTTTTATACTACTTTGGACATTTATATTTTGGACATTTTCCCTCTTTGGCCCTTAAAGCTTGTTTTTCTTAGTTTGGCCCTTCATGTTTCAAACGTTTCTCACTTTACTTCTAAAGCTAACTTCTATTCAAAATTAGATTAAAAAAAGGTCACAATAACTATCACATAATATAAAAATATATTATTATATTAGAGTTTAAATTTATGTCAAAGGTGTTAGTCCTATATAATAAAATATTTTTATACCACGCGACTATTAATGTGTCATTTTGTGTCTAAGTTTTAATAGGCCAAAGTGGAAAAAAAAATAAACTTTAAGGGCCAAAGTAGGAAACACTGCTGAAAATTAGACTTTTAGTGGCGTTTAAAAAACGCCGCTAGAGCTCCCAAAAATGCCGCTAATTGTTTTTGTGACGTTTAGTATCAAATGCCGAAGATGCGGCCGTCACTGTAGCTTTATGACGCTTTAAAAGCGTCACTATATTAATATAGACGGCGTTTTTTAAAACACCACCAAATGGGCTGCATAACGGTACAATGACGTCACACCACATTTAGCGACGTTTTAAAAACGCCGTGATAAATCTTTTCTATTCTAAAAATATAACAATTGGCATTATTCTATAGTGGCGTTTAAAAATGTCGGTATAAATTTTTTTCTTTTTTTTTTGGAAATTGTGCTAAATCTGTGAGATTTAACTAAAAAAAATACTTGTAATAAAGATGAAAAGTATTCAAAATATTGACTAAATTTAGGTAAACATAATATTGGATCAATTCATGCTTCTCAATATGCAAATATATTTCAATTCCAATATGAAATAAAGTTAAACTAGTGCCTAGTGGTAAGTTGAAAATTATTACAAAAGAATTCGGCACAAAAGATGCAACTGAAACATTATACCCAGAATCTGGATGCTATTATGGTACATCTTGTATTCAAAGTTATTGCGGACTGCATGCCTAAACTTCGCAACTTCTTCTTTGGTTAGGTTCTTCTCACTAAGTCTTTCCTCAATTTTCTCCACATTAAAATTTAGCTAGTATAGAGTACTGGTGAAGCAATCACCCTCTAATACCTCTTCCAAGGTTTTCCTCCCATTCGTTATTGGAGCTGCAGAACATAAACTCAAATTTTTGTCACTCTAAGTACTCTACGGGTCCATCAAATAAAATCCAATAAAATTTTGATGCACATATAAACAAACACACATATACATGGCTTTTGAAGACATTCATAGTTTGATAAATATTCTATATTTTGTGCCTACTAAGTATTACACTCATGTAAATCGAAAGAATGGCTCTTTTGTTGTGTAGTTATGTTGAAGGGAGTAACCTAAAGTTGGGCATACTTTTTACCCATTTATCGGTTGCTACTATACTATAGCATGAATTAATCTGATTTTCTTGATTCTTTTGTATATTGAAATCCAAAATAGTCTCGTCTTTTGTTTCTAAATTTGAGAAATATCAATTGTCTTGTTTCGAAAGACATAATTTAAAGAGGATTTATAGCGATCCCGGTTTTCCCTTCATTGTTTAATTGTATTTCGGACTCGGTTCCGTGGATGTGTTGTTGTCTTTTTCCCGTTTCCATCCTTTACTCTTTGTATATGAGTCTTGGGTCGTGTTGGGTAGGTTTAAAATAGGTTGGTTGTGTTTGGAAACCAAGGGTTAGTGTCCATTAAATTTTCATAATGGTTCATTTAATATCCTTATTAGTGGTTACAAACTTGTTCATTTAATATCCTTATTAGTGGTTACAAACTTGTTCATTTAATATCCTTATTAGTAGTTCATTTACTATCCTTATTAGTGGTCCATTCATATTCAAACTTGTCCTTTCAAATTCCAACTAGTATGTTACACCAAGTTGCCTATAAATTGAGCTCACCTCTCAACTTCTATGGTTCTTCCCATATCTCTCTCCATTTGTTTTTTTAGATTTTGAGTTTAGATTAAGAGTGTTTAGAGTGAGAGTAAGCATTTTCATAAGGGAGGAGAGGAAGGAGAACAAGAGAGAAATCTTGAAAGGAAGAGGAAGGGATGGCTACCTTTTCATTTTGATTCGAAAATTATTGGATTTGGAGCACCTTCAAAATCCTTCATCTTCTCCATTTGGTCTCTCCATTTGAGGTAGGGATTCCTACTCATCTTTATGAGCTTTAACCTAGATGTTGGGCTCTTGTTTAAATGGTTTCATTTGGGAAGTTAGGGTTTTGAAATGTGCTATTTTGAAAAGAGGGGTTTATTTTGAGGGCGTTACAGGATTCAACTTGTTCCAAATAAAAGCACACACACAGACATAGACATAATGAGGCAATCTATGAAGAATAAAAAAGGATAGAAAAGCACAGCTACATAGAGATTATTTCTAAAATATCTTTTTTTTTCGGATACTACTCTCAAATCAAAATCAAGAAGTTTGTCACTGACAACAGTTGTCAAGAAAAATTCCATAAAAATTGTACAAATATGAATGTGGGTAAACCTAATTGCAAAGCATGATCAAGAATCCAATCAGGCATAGAACAAAAGAATTAATTAATGCACTGATAAAGCAATCTTAATCAAAAAATGAGCAAAGAGACGCACACAAGATAATTCTTGAGTTCTGGAAATTTTCACTTTGAAAGTCTTCATAAAAATAAAAAAATAAAAAAAACTAATTTAGTTATCTACCTATATGATAGGGTGATAGATTCAAAAATCAATCAAATCAGATACATATGTGACAGAGTTATAGATTCAGAAAACAGAGTATAGATTCCAATGAAAGAACAATCAAGAACTACATCAATCTCATGTCCAAGTTCCTGTGCTAAAAAATCAATGCTATGTAACCTTGTCTATGTCCTCCACATTAAAATTTGAACAATCTCTTTCCTACATTAATGCAGAATGACTACTGACAACTACAAAAGGATAGACTGAAACTATTTCTACCACAGAAGATTAAAGAACAAAAAATAAAACAAGTCAGCAATAACTGGAAAGTTAATATATAAAACTATGCACAACTGATTACTTACTATCTTTATCCTCTGCACTAGAGCCATTCAAAGAAATGGAAACAGCTTTCAGCTGTTTTACCTGAATGTAAAGAGCAATGCTTTAAGATTCAGCAATAGGCAATGAAGCCTAAAATTTGACAGGAAAACACAATTAACTGTCCATATAAATAAAACCTATATCTATTTGTTCCAGCCTCTCTCCTTCCCTCTTGGTTGGGATGGAGGAATGATATGCTTCAAGTCTAGAACTTGAAAAGTATCACATACCATGCTCAAGACCACAAAGAAAGAAGTGGTATAAAAAACACATTCATTCCAGATAAATTTTAAAGTATCAGGTTTGAAACACCAACATCCTTTATGAATGTGCCCAAGATTTACCAAAGCATTATAAGGGGAAAGTAGCATCCATAAGGCCGAAAATAATCCAAAAGTCATCCAAACTGACAATTTAAATCAATATAAGGACTCACTTTGATTGAGCAACAAGATAGTGAAAACAAATATCAACCCAACAAATACCAGCTAAACCAAACCAAACCAAACCAAAAGTCTTGTGTAAGTGAGGTTAGCTACATGGATCAATTTTCATCATTTGGCTTTGTCAAGGGCTATATTCTAAGTCAAGTAAAAAAAAAAAAAAAATCACATCACTTTTCTACTACCACATCTTGTGTTAGTTTAGGTATTCCCCACCCTATAACATTCCATTTATGGAGACAAAACAGATACCAGCTAGAACATTAGTTTAATACGAGCAAAATAATTCTTTGTTCTAGCCCCAATAATGAATTTGGCACATTTTCCATTGTTCCCATACCTAAAGATTGAGCATTTAGGCCCACCAAATTTAAAATACAAGAAAAATTTACCATTCTCATTTGTTGGACTAGATGTGTCCTTCAATGGAGATGATTTATCCACATTTGTTCTTGGAGGCCACTGTTCCAAGGGACGAATAACAAGAGCTCTAGGATTCTCCCTGAGAATGAAAAGAGCATCTGCCTTAGGTGTGCTCGGAGTTTCTTCATCATCAGTGAAAAATGGCACTTGGATATCAAAATTAAGCAATGAAGTATAATAATTTCTATTTTAAAATGAGATACTAAGTTTTACCAGAGGAATCATCATCACCTTTGGACCATCATTTTTAGGATGATATTTCCTTGTAGGCAACCTAATCCGCCTTTGAGAAAGGTGGCGAGAAGTCAACAAAGATGATATTCTAACCGGAGCAGGTTTGTCAACAACCTGTTTCGAAAACTATGTCACCACATGCACATGATAAATCTCATAACTAGCTCTTCAGAAAAGAAGTTCAGACATGGTAATTACAATTACAAACAAAATGTAACAATGAAAATTGAAATTTCAATTTAATAATCAAATTGAAACAGAATCCCACCAAAATAAATTCTAAATTAAAACTACTCATAGTTTTTAGTTCCTTTAGGCTTTTTTTGTTTTGTTTTGTTTTTTTTTTTTTTTGTTTGTTTTTTTTTTTTTGTTTTTTTTTTTTTTTTTTTTTTTTTTTGTTTTTTGTTTTTTTTTTTTTTGTTTTAGTTCTAGCTGGACAGGACAAGTCATGCTTACTGGCAGGCTAGAAATTCCATATTGAATAGAAGGTGCAGTCCCTGAACGACCAATTGACATATGAGGCATTAATTGCAGGTAGAGTTCCAAAAGGATTTGCAATAGGAAGTGGTTGTGCAACTGCAGAGCCATGAGTAACAGACCTAGTATAAACAAACCAGAGTCACATAAAGTACCAAAACAAGGCTTAAAAGTAGAAATAGATGAACAATTAAGCAAAATTTCACACGATGACAGTTTAAGTGCTAACCCAAGGGCTGAGCCAAAAAGACAAGTAAGGAAATAATGTTGAATACTCATAAAACTGTGACATAACACGCACATAAAAAAACTAAGCCATCCTGTGTCATTGAGATGGTCATGTGCGCATATGAAAAAAAAGAATTGTCCATGACCACAAAAAAAAAAAAAAAAAGAAAAAAAAAAGGGAAGAACGTATGATTGTCCAAAAGTACTCTGACCAAAAATGCTTGGCATGCCTCCAAAACCACTTGTACCAGCTATATTAAGGCACCAAAGAAAAAGGGGGGCAGGGGGAAATCAGCCATAAAAATATTGAAGATTTACAGAAAAGGTAGTTAAAGACTAAATATACCAAGTACCTGCTTGTGTTTGACCAAAGTTGCCAAACCCAAAAGAACCTGTTGTCTGAGCAGGCTGAACAGATTGGAAAGGTGTTGAAAGTGAGGGCTGAAGAAGAGAAGAAATTAAATCCATATCGACAAAAGAATATAGAGGTCTCAAAAACTAAAACATGAAGAAATCAGATTCTTAAGAACAAACAACAATGAGATGCCTATAAATTATAATGTAACAATATCAGACATGTTCAGGCAAGTGTCACTCTACAGCTTCATGTAAGAAGTTTCCTTTGCATGGAGATTAACAATTTTCATCTATGAAGTACACGGTACAATTTCTAAGAAATTTTTAAATGAAAATCAATGAAGATGGAAAGCCATTTTTCCCACATGGTGCATATTGGCATATGTGGAGTGCAAAAATATGCACTAAAACATTTTATAGATACTGTACTTAGACACTACATTAGTTGGAAATACCAACATGTCCACATATCAAAACTTATCAATTTTCTGAATCCAATACATCATACGTCATGCCCATGCAAGCAACCTAGGTTCCAATTATCACCCCTAAAATATCAACTACTTAAACATTGCCACACAGAGAAACTTAATTATGAGTTTTAAGAGTGACTTACAGTTGTTTGACCAAATCCTATAGGATTGCTTGTAGATAGCAGTGATGGAGTGTTGGAGAACAAGTTGCCAAACAAATTTGAGTGCAATTTTTATAGCTTGCAGTTGAGAGATCAAGTCTCAAAACTTCATTCTCAAATTTACCATCAGAAAACCATAAGGAGATATTTTTCTATTATCTAGAGGGGTTAATTATACGGACACCGTCTCAATTATCATTCAACATCACTTGACCCTCAACTGAAAAACCCTAAACTTGGATCCTTAAATCATAAAAATTGTATAAATGCCCCCCTTTTGGGCAGTGCAAGTGATTTGATTTTATAGTGTTTTTTTTTTTTTTTGGGTCAATCAGGAAGAGAATATTACATTTTACAAATATCAAAACAGTTATGACAAATTGGACAATCAACTATCTAAGAAAGTCTAACAATACATACTTGCAAGCCCAACACCAACAACAACTACATCATAGGATTCTATAGATTCAGTGGCAAAAATAAAATAAAATTACTAGTGACCAACATCATACTAACTTATAATCAAGATAAATACGGGCACGAGTCATATCAAAAAGGCTCCTTAGTTGTTATCCTTCCCACAGCTTTGTTTAGGCTTCAAACTTATTGTACTTGATTACCCAATCAATAGAAACATCATCAATCAGACAATTACCCAACATCTTAATGCATATAAATCTACAACTTAAAACATACTATTTTTCCTCCCTTCTTTTTCCCCTTTGAAATAGTGAGGGGGAAAAAAAAAAACATACCCAACAAGTTCAACAATTCATATTCAATTAACATATAATTGCAACAAAGCCAAACAAATTTATTATATTATCAATATCCAGAGGAAGAAAATAGTTAAAGATATGAATCAAGAAAATGCCTTTCTTTTCTTGGCTATCTGCACAAGTAGTCAATAACGGGACCACCCATGTATAGCAGCTTGAAAAAAAAAGAAACTCGGAGAACATACCAAGATGAAAGTTTATCAATTTACATGGGAACTACACCGAAATGATTATTAGGAGAGTTAGAAAGCAAGAAATGCCAAAATAAGATTCCAAAAAAAAAGGAAAAATAATGGACTAAAGAAAGACAAAGCAGATATGATATTACCATGTTAGCAGATCAGAGAGAGAGAGAGAGAGAGAGAGAGAGAGAGAGAGAGAGAGAGAGAGAGAGAGAGAATAGGTCTGATCTTAGAGAGAGCAGATCTGCATCTCTTCATCGTTGAGCTTCTACTCATTGTTACCAACGATCCATATCCAACGCCACTTGCTTGTCCTGTACATGATTAGAGACAATAACACTGCACTCGAAACCCTAGATAAATCGATTCACCATTGCTACTGCTCAATCTGATGAAAGAGATGAGTTTTCCACACAAGGACTAGAAATAAAGGAACAAAAACGAAAGGAGAAAACACAACAAAAGCAAAAAAAAGCTGGAAATCAACTAAATCGAGAGAAAGCAATTCCAAATCGTTAGTTTTAGCCATGAAATTTTATAGATCTTGTGTGAATGTAGCAAATCTATATCAGAAAACCCTAACCTTGAGCCCTAGATCGATTGAGATCATAGGGATTCGAACAATCACGGAGATATACTCTCAAATCACGAGTAGAACAAGATTTTTCAAATCAAACAACTAAAGAATTGATGGAGATCGAAGATCCGATGCCTCGATTTCTTTTTCTTCCTAAAGTCACGCCTCTGTTCAATCTGAATAGAAGAATGCCATAGCCTTGAGTTGAGCCACTGTTTAAAAGAAATAACCGAGGCACAAAACGAGAGATGGTTTAGCTTAATTTTTTTGGAATTTGAAAAATCTGGACAGATTGAAAAACGTCATAGAAAAAAACGCCACTGTATGTCCTTTTTCTTGTAGTGAAAGTGGTCAAACATAAAGGGAGCAAAGTGTAATTTACCATTTAAATTTATCGAGTTGAGCCGTAGGTTGTTTATTCTTGGTTTAAAAACTTAACAAGTTTCAAAATGTGTTCAAGTTTTGTTTGTTTACGTAATAAGCTGATTTTCAATGAGTTTTTAATGAATTGAACACAAGTCAAGTTCGAGTTTAAGTAACCTGATTCGTTTAATAGCTCTATACACAATTCTCAAACAAAATATGTGATAAGGACATTTTTAAAATAATAAGTCACGTTTAAATGGTAATACCAAAATTTGTTACTTTATTATTTTTTTATTAAATTATTTATTTATATATTATTACTGATTTTATCTTTCTACATACTTTATATAATAATTAATAGGTGGTGGGAAAGCACATGTTGGGGGAAAAAGTTGCCTTTTGTTAGGGACAGGGCGGTGGAGAATTGTTTATGGTCTCTGGGAGAGGCTTTTGAGCCTAAGTTCCAAAATTTTAGGAGCATGGAAACAAGGATCAATATATTGGCAACATTTGTTGATGATGTTTATGATGCTTATGGTACCTTGGATGAACTCCAACTTTTCACCAATGCCACTGACAGGTTGGTACAAGTAGGGAATGTCATTCCTTCTTAATATTTGCTCTTAGGTGACTATGATTTTAAGTTTGAAAAAGTCTAATGGTATAAAAATCAATCATAAAATCAGACATAATTTTCTGACTCATAATAGAATTAGGTTATGTTTGATTTTGTGATTAGTTTATACATAAGTTGAAGAATTATTTAAGTTTCTAACATAATTTTGAAAACACTTATGTGTCTCAAATGAGATGTTAATGCAACGAAACAATTTCTGGACTTTTTAAGTTTTAAAAAGTCTGAATAGGCATTAATTGATTACAAAATCAAATGTAATCTTCTCTCATATGAGGTAGATTTCACTTTTTTGTGAGTTTCCACACTTATATGAGAGAATTTAGTTGATTCTATAATTAATTTTTGTGCAAGTAAAAAAATTATTTAAGTTTTTAACACAAAATTTTAAAAATACTTTTGCATCTCAGATGGGATGTCAATGCAGCTGAACAACTTCCAGACTATATGAAGATATGCTTCCTTGGTTTATTCAATTCCATTAATGAAATGGCTTATGTCACTCTTAAGGAACATGGTGTCCATATCCTCCCATACCTTAAAAATAAGGTACCCACATCCTTTTTTATATCTTATTTAAGCAAACTACCATATAATTACTTGATCACATTCAAACAAATGCTGTATATTAGCTTTACTAAATCCATGCTCAATTTTATGAAGAAAAAAAAAGAAAAAGAAAAAGAAAAAGAAAAAGTGCTCAAATGTTTTTTTTCATTAGTCTATGAAATTTACTTCTTGTGTCAATTTGATTCTTATAGTTCTCATAGTATCAATTTTATCTTGAAAATTTTCAAAGAGTGTCAATTAAATCTAACTGATAATGACCATTTGAAAAATAGAATGAAAAGGGACAAAATAGTTCATTCATTCTCTTCAAAGTGATTAAAGGGTTGTCATCTAATTTAAAATGATCTATTTCTTTTCGAATGGGTCATTTTGTCATTTTTTTTTCTATTCAATTTCTTAATGGATGTTATTAATAAGACTAAATCGACACAATATAAAAAACAATCTGAAGAACAAAATCAATACAATTTAAATTACAGACCAAATTGACATGAGGAAAAATATAAAGAATATAATTTGCCTTTTTTTAAATGTTGTAGTGGTGAGATTTATGTGAATGTTACATGAAGGAAGCAAGATGGTCTTACAGTGGATGCATGCCAACACTTGAAGAGTACCTTGACCATGCATGGACTTCATCCTCTATTCCTACATTACTAACACATGCTTATTTTCTAAGTACAAATGCCATAACCAACGAGGAGTTGGAATGCATAGAAAAGTGCGATGACATAATTAAGTGGTCATCAATGGTTGCAAGACTTGCAGATGATTTGGGAACATCATGGGTGTGTAAGCTAATTGGATTGGGCTTCTTTCTAGTTCCCTAATTGGACTAGAGGGTTTAATTTAGAGTAATTTTGGCCCGTTTTGAGTCCATCTTAATAATTTAAACTATTTAATTTTTAGTGTCTTTTGAGTAGATTATTAATGCAAAAAATCAAATTAATCAGATAGTGTTAGCCATATGGTTGGATTATGTTTCCCTTTTAAAAAAAAAAATGACAAATATAATTTTGAGAATAGACAGTCCATTTTTTTAAAAGACAAATGTGATCCAAATATATTACTACTGATATCCGTTCGACTTGTTTATTGCATGGATGATCTACTCGGAAGGTATAAAAAAATAAGTGGTTCAGATCACCGAGATGCACCCGAAATGGGTCCAAATTGCCCTAAATTGGATCCTCTAGTCCAATTAGAGCAATATAAATCTCTTATATCGACCTAAGTACTTCATAAAGTTACTTGCAATTCCTTTTTCTTTACTAACACCTATTGATCTGCAATTTTTTTTCTTGATTTGTTTAGGATGAGGTAAAACGATGTGACATTCCTAAATCAATCCAAATTTACATGCACGAAACTGATGTTTCTGCAGAAGATGCCAAAGAACACATAGACTATTTGATTAGTGAGGCATGGAAAAAGATCAATGAAGCTCGTGTTGTGGACTCTTCTGTCAATGGCACTTTTTTTGAGATTGTAACAAACTTGGCTAGGGTTTCCCAATTCATGTACCAACACAGAGATGGCCATGGACATGATATTGGAGGGAAGAACAAAGAACGTGTCACTTTGTTGCTCATTGAGCCCATTCCCCTAAAATAGATAGATCTTGCTTTAAGTTAAAGAATAAATTATAGTGGTATTTTTTCATAAATCTATCTTCACCTACTTATGTTTCACTTTAATCCAAATTGTTTTCTTATGGTCCAATAAATCCCATTGATGTTATAGTTACTAAAACACCCTTGGAGGTTATTGAGCTATTCAAACAATATCACCAACTTCACATTAGAACCAAAAAAAATGCTTCACATACTCTCTAAATTTCTTTGAAATTTGAAAATGACTCCGCCGATTTGCCTTCTATCATTTACGATTGGTGTCGCATTGTTAGGTTTTTATTCTTGGCAATCTCGGTTGACAAAACTTCTTTCAGTTGTACTTATTTTCGCACTTTTTTATTTCAGTGAGGCTATGAGTTTTTAAATGCGAATCCAACCCGAATTGTGCCTTGCAGAGAAGTTTTTAATGTTAATGCTTTCAAGATTGACACTTTGCTGATTATGACAGGGATCGAGCTGCCCGGTCAACTCGCGGGGATCCAAGGGGCAGCACCCCTTGGCGGGTCCGGGGCAGCGCCACGGCGGGGTCGAGGGGCAGAGCCCCCGAAGCAAAATGCAAAAATGCATTCAAAGTTGCTTGTCCGCTCGAGCGGACATTCCCTCGCTCGAGCGGAGAATGCTGAGTTCCAGAAGTTAATTCGCCTACAAAAATACTGGATGTTGTTTTTTCCCGCTCGAGCGTAGGTCCGCTCGAGCAGCCAATTTGACGCTCGAGCGGAGATCGCGTGATAGTTTTTTATAAATACGTGTTTCAGTCCAAATCTAGGATTACGTCTCCAGATCTTCTTCTTGGGCTCTAGGGTTTATATCTGGGGCTATTTTGCTAGTTTTCTTTGATGTTTCATTGAGTATTCAACTCATGGTTTAAGAAGCATACATCAAAGGTTTGTTTTGTTTATTCTACACAAAAGAGAGAGTTGTTCTTCACTAGATTCTGAGGAATTCGAGCCTAAAGCTTTGGTGGATTCTAGAGTGGCTCATCGTCAAGACAATTCCGAGGTGAAGACAGGGTTGGAAGAGACACATAGGGGTTGGTTCAATTCGGGCGTGGACTCGCTAGGTAATTGAGAGTATACCTGTGTAATTCCTTTATATCTTCTTAGTGGATTGTTTTGTGGCTGTTGCCCGTGATTTTTTTTTTTATCACAATTGGAGGTACTCCAATTTTGGTTTTTCCACATTAAAATCGTTGTGTCGATTTGTCTTGATTGTTTGATTGGGATTGTTTCATTGCTTTAAATTGATACAAAATCACAAATCAATATCTAGCGGATTTCTAGATTTTTCACACATTATTTGGTTTCTAAGTTGAATGCGTTTTGTCACTGGCATCACATTATTATTAATTTAACTTTTAGTACTTAAATTTAGCAAATTTAGAATTATAATGTTCACAATTTGTAGGGGTGTTGCATCGCTTGAGAGGTACCTGTGCACGTTGAAGAGTTCGGACCCTCGATTTTTTCGATCTAATCTCACGAGTGCAATGTGAAATGTAGACGAGAGTTCAGATTTGGCAACTTTTATAGAAAAACTATTTTATTGTAAAAAATCTTTGTCAGAAATGGACTACGTCATCAAATCTCAGAGTCATCACCTAATGTTTTGAGAAAATTAGGAAATCCGTGACTCATGCCAAGGCCACTATTCGTCGTAACCAAGGATGCTTGGCTCAAAACTTTAGGTACGAGGGGGGAAGATCATTAATTGAGCACTTCTCGCTCACCCGATCAAAAGATCGGCCTCTACTAAATCATGATATGATTTTTATTTACTTTATATGTTCATATTCTGGTTATTTAATAAATCCTAAAATTTACTACGTGAAGCAAGCAAGTATAGACTATGTCATTCATTTTGGAATGATCTGATTTCATATATTTTGAAAGAGTTTTGAATATGTACAACTTAAAGAAATTGAGTTTACAAATATGAAAATCAATATCATTCCAAATTAAGCGGCACAACCTCCATCCACCAACATTCATACAATTATAACAAGAAAACAAGTAGCCACATGGTAAGATGCTAAACATAGTAAGGGAAATATATACAAGCGGGATGCTAAAGCATAAAAACTTACATATTTACCGACGACCCGCGAACAGTTACAAAACAAAGTTAGTAAAACATGCATGATCTTATATACAAAATACTAATGCAATTCACTCATGAGATACAACTAAAGATTCAGTTTCTAATATATGACATGTGAATAATCTCAAGAACATGAGATAGCACATATAATCACATAAGAATTGATTATATCCAAAGAAGCAAACTTAGCTGAATCGTGATACATGAAACATGGATTCAAAACATAGATATGATGAAAATTAAAATATGACATTTATGTACAAATAAAGAAAGCAAGTAAAAGAACGAGATAAAGAGAAGCGGGCGGGGAATTATTACATAACTTGAATAATTACATATCCGAATAAGGGAGGTGTAACGATCCAGAATTTTTTCCTTCGCTCGAGCGGGGAAGTTGACGCTCGAGCGGACTTGAGAGGTTCTCAGTATTTTTGCAGACGGTCCGAAATTCTGAGAGTTGTGAATTCCCGCTCGAGCATAGGAGTGGTCACCCGAGTGGACAGCTTGGTTGGTCCACGTGCTAGAGCGTAAAAAGCGACGCTCGAGCGTGGAAAGTGAGATTGCCCTTGACATTTTTTTTAGTGTATTTGAAACCTCCTTGTTTTATTTTGGGACATTGATCGAAGTGGTATCATGAAGGTAAAGTAAGAGTGAACCAAGAATTTAATTCGGATTACTTTTGCTACGAACAGCCTTCACTATTTTGCCCTTCTCTTTTTCCACACTTTGAATTTGGATGTGAGGCTAGAACCATTGGAAAGCTTATTTCCAGGGCTTCGATTTGGACACAAGAATGACCTAGAACGGAGTCTGGAGAGAGTTATGCTTGTTTGAAGTTTTGGAATCTGTGCTGGAAGCTGGTTTGCTCGAGCGGACTGCGCGAATTTAGCAACTTAAAATGCGATTTTTTTAGCTCATTCTTTGCATTTTCCTTTTCCTTCTTCATTCCTCTCACCCTAGGTCCAAAAACCCTAGGTTTTTTTTACCCCAAATACCTTTCATTTCTCTAAGATTTGGCCAAGATCCCTTGCCAAAAAGTGAAGAAGGCTTGAAGCTCAACATTTTCTACCGATTGGAATTCGGATTTGTGAAGAAATCTCATCAAAGCTTTGTTTTTTCTTGATTCCTGAGGTAGGGGTCCTAGTTCTTCTTCAATACGTGCATTAATAGATAGATTTGTGGTATTTTGATTATATAAATACAAAATCTTCATTTTTGAGCATATAGTGTTATATCATGGAATTTGGGGGTTTAGGGTTTGGAATATTGGGGGTTCAATTGTTGGGTTAATATGGTGGATTATGAACTTTAGGTGTGCAATCAAGGGAAAAATTAGAATTAAAAGTAATGGTGAGAGAAGTTTTAATTTTTCTTGAAAATCTTGATTTTTCTTGAAAACCCTAGGTTGATTCATGATGATAATTAATGATTGTGCCCAAATTGAAAGTAGAATCATGAAATTAAAAGGTTGAATTGTATATATACAAGTTTAATTGGATTTTGGATGTGTTTGAAAATTATGTTAAAAAGCAGCGATTGAACCTTTGTTATGGATATTGTAAATTATGCTATAATGTGAAATGAAAATTGGGGAAATGATTTATTAATGATATGGATGACATGAGCCTTGGGGTGAAATGATGAAATAAAGGTTTAAGAATTCACCTTGAATTATGTTGAATTGTATTGATTATGTTGAGTTGTGTTGAATAATGTTGAACCGAATTGTGTTGGACTATGATGAATTGTGTTTGAATCATGTTGAATTGTGTTGAGTTGAGTTGTGTTGGGTGTGTTGAGTTTGAGTTGTGTTGTGTTGGGTCATGTTGAGTTTGAGATGAATTGTGTTTGGTGGTGTTGCGTTGGTACCTGCGGGGGGAGTTGAAAGATGATACAGAATTTGTGATAAGATGATGAAGTGAAGATTTAAGAATTTTATTTTGTAATTAGAAAGTGATTTTATACCTCAAAACTAAAAGCCCAACTTTATATTTAACTCTAGTTATGAAGTTTTATTTTGGAAAATGAGGATACTTTAATCAACATTAAATTTATGAAATTAAGTTTATGTTTGGTTAAGATGAGTGTGAATAATGATAAATGGGAGATTGTAAAATATGACGATGTTATATAAAGGAGTTGTATCAAAGAAATTAAACATTGGAGATTTAATTTATAACCTTGGGTAGTAATTGATAACCAATGTGTTTTAAAAATTGAATTTGAAGACTTGATAATAATATGGAAAAGTAAAGAAATAGTTTGAACCCAAGAATTGTGAACACTTTAAAGATGAATCTTTGCCTCCATGGATGTGTTGTTATATTTTTGTGTGATAAAACAATGAATGATTTAATGGATAATAAAGAAGGTCGTGGAACATATTTGTACTTGTTATGTGAATGAAATTTTAATATATGGTGGATGTATATTGTACTAATGTGTTACGAAAATAATGGAAGCTGTGTTGGCATTGCCCACTAATTGTAATGATGGATTGTGATGTTATCTTGGGGTCCATTTTCCCCCGTATTTTGAGCCGGCAAAGTGTGGCGCTTGAGATAGGTTCCGCCTTCCTTCCGGAGTAGCGCCCGATAAAGCGTGTAGTATGTTGAGGTTCCACGTTCCTTCCAGCTTGTGACCAGAAAAGCGTGAGGTTTCGCATTTCTTCCGGCTTGTGACTGGTAAAGCGTGTGACTCATGGAGATGACTTGTTATTGGATCCGGTGTTTGATATGAAATTAATTGAAAGAATGGTAATTGGATTAGGGATTGGTGTTGATACACTCAATGGATTGCATGTGATTATAATGGAAGATTATGAGTTTTGTTTTGTAAATAATAGAGAAATTGAATTAAAAAGGGATTGTTATTCTTGTGGTATGCTTGTATTCTATTTGGTAATGCAAACGTTAATGTGAGGTAATTGTTAGGCAAGTTGGAGTTGAGTGTATGAGGATTGTCTCTTTTTTAACATAAAGGAAATTGGATCTTGACATTATGGAGTTATAGTGATTGGAAATAGTATAAGGGGAAAATGGAAATGAAATGGGAAATATTTTGAGAATTGGTTAATAATTTTTTAAATGATGTTGTTTCTTAAACATGTTTGTTTCACAAGGATTTATGGCTTTCTAAAGTTAAGGAATGATTTTTAATGGCTAGAGGTTTTTCTTAAAAGTGTTTAAATAGTTTTGAGAAAAAGATACTTTACTTATGATATTTTGAAATTTGAAGATGTCACCTTACTATATGGCATCACCCTGCATGCATGATCATTTCTATCTGTGTGTTAGTTATTGATTTAGAACTATGAGATTCCTACTGGGCATTAGTGCTCACCCCTTGTTGTTTTATCTTTTTACAGGAAGAAAGTTTGGATTCTTTGATTGAAGAGTTAAAAAGTCCATGTGTCTTTTAAATGTAGTTTCATTGTAGATGTGATGGATCATGTATTTGTATTTTATTCATTTGTAGCTTCACAGTAGGAGATTGGCATGTATTGTTATCATTGTAATGTTCATTAAGAGAGAGAAAACATGTATCATTGTATTTCTATTACTCAAGGGTAATGGATGTTTAAAAAAAAAATGGACCTAATTTTAAGGCTTTGGTAATGTTTCCGAGAAATTAAAATTGGGGCGTGACAAGAGGAGACAAAGAAAATATTATAACAAAATAAGACCTCACAAATCTCTTGAATTAAAAGAAAACAGAAACTTCATATTAAGAATTTCTCTATTCTAACCTCATTGTTGAATCCGGAACGGTCTGTTTAGCTAGGAATAAGTCTTCCTATCTCAAAAACAAAGCAAAATTACCTTTCCAATGAATATTCTGTTAGATAAAGGAATATTTTGTCAAGGCAGGGAATATTCCATCAATGTTGACAGTGACGCAGAGGCATAATATTCTGTCAATGTTGATTGTGACGCTGACATGGCGAGGACGCTGACGTGGCTAACACATGGCGTTGACACTGCTATAAAAATAGTTAAAGATCACACTTTGACAAATGAAACTATCTCATTTTCATTGAAAGTGTGATAAAAAAAAATTAGATTGATATTTCAATCACACTTAATTTGCGTAAGTATGATAATATTTATTTTTAATCTCATTTTTTAAAAAAGTGTGATTATATCTTCTTTTTTTTTAATCACAATTTCTAAGTAACTGTGCTTGTATGTTGTTTATACTAATAGTCTTCTAATATGCCATAAAATATATTTTTTAATGTTTGACATGAACATCCTAAATTAATTAAATAATCATTTAATTTGATTTCATAGAAGGCTAACAATATTGTACTCAAAGTTTATAAAACCACGCAACAGTAACTCTTTTAAAGGTTTCACAGTGATAACTCAACTTAGTTCAAACATGAGTTATTCACCATGAAACATGTCACGCCCTCAAAATAACAACATAAAACCCATCAGTAGAGACATTCATTGATATATAAAAGATCCACATTCTTTAATTCATCAAATTTTCATTACAAAAGGTATTACATGTTAACAACAAAAGCAAATGCCCTAAGGGCTTACAGCTTTCCAAGTTAACACTTGGTTACAAAAAAAAAGAGTACTAACTCATCTACACCTTAAGCCCTTGGCTTGAATTTACATGTAATACATCAAAAGAAGATAGACAACAAAAGTCCGTCCGCCTCAAGCCTCCCAAGCTATGTCCTTGGAGGTGGCATGCTACCTGTACCTGAAAATGATGCTCCCATATAGGATGAGCCACAGCCCAGTAGAAATATACTAAACCAACCATGAACAATGACTAAAAGAATAGCAGTTGATAGATGGCCAACACTGATATACATTAACAGATAAGCATATAAGCTATATCAGCACTTCCACAGATATGCCTAAGAGCAATATCACACTTCCAATGACAAGCGTATGAGCTGTGTCAACACATTACTAGATAAGCATATGAGCTATATCTATGGAGTCCATCCCCTATCTTCTCCCAAACAACATCCGGTTTAGAGGTCTATCCCTTATCACCCCCTAAACCGTGGAGTACATCTCCTATCTCCTCCAACACAACACACAACGCATATAAACAATCATTATACACATCAATCAATACATAAATTTAATGTATTCCTTTAACCGTCATACTCAATGACATATTCTAGTGATTAGGTTTTAGTTGCCTAATCATCATGCATTGTCTACAACAATCAAGACTATCCTCCACCGATAGCCCAAAGCAGTTATTTCTAAACTGAAAATAATTGCACAAAATGGATAATATATCAACATTTCAACTCGGTGAACGATAAATAATCCAACTACACTCTCTAACACCATATACTACCCATCTCAACATTTCCAAGTCAATTTCTCATTTCTCACAATTAATTATATCAATTAATTAATCAATGTAATTAGGGCATTTTCCATAATTAACATTACAACCCTTAAGGTTCCATTTTCATCAATGTCTTAACATAGGTTCCATTTCTCTAGACCAAACACGCCTCTAGGTTCATTATAAATGAAACCCCAACTTGTAAAATTACACAGAGGCCCAAAGTTTTCTCAAAATTACACAACAACTCCCAACATGTCAAAATGCTAAAATTTAAAGACAAAGTCCATAAAGAGGAGTAGGATATCCCTACCTCAAAGTTTGAGCTCAAATGGAGATGAAGACCCAACGACCAATGTGCTCCAAATCCAAAGATTTTCAGATTAAATCAAAGCCCAAGTCACCCTCTATCTTTTTAACAAAGCACTTAGGGTAGATTCACACTAGAAGGAGATGATTTCTTAGATAGAAGACAAGTCTAGAGAGAGAGAGTCTCGACTTTAGGGTTTGAAGATGAAAAAGTTCTGAAAAAGTGATATTCATCTCGGCTGCTGCTAACTGATATAAACAGGCTCGCTCGAGCAAAGACTTGGTCGCTCGAGCTACCAGACACAGAAAACTCTCGCTCGAACCAAGAAAGTCTCGCTCGAGCCACAAACCTCTCGCTCGAGGCAACAACTCAGACCTACAGGTCTACGACCAGACGCACGCTCGAGCGATGGAGCACTCGCTCGAGCGAAGAAAAACCAGATTGCGCGAGCGAAGAAAAGCTCGCTCGAGCCAAGAAATGCAACTCTCAGGTCAGGACCAGACGCAATCGCTCGCTCAAGCGAAGTCACTCTGGCTCGACCCACCAAACACAAAACACAACTCTCGCTCGAGCGACAAAACCCTGGCTCGAGCAAAGGACCAAAACAAGGAGCTAGCTCGAGCGACAAACTCCTCGCTCGAGCGAAGGTCCAGAATTCTGGGCAGCAACACTTGGCTCCCAGACACAACCAACCTGTAACAAACCTGCCCAACACATCCTATAACTCAAAACAAAGTGTGAAAGGATGTAAACAAGAGAATAACAACTGCTAATGTCCACGGACTCAAGTCCGGACCACTGTACAACAAGGGATAAAACCCAGGATCGCTATAACCTCCCCTCTTAAAGAATTTCGTCCCCGAAATTAAGAACAAGTTTTCGAAAGCAGGTTTCTCTTCATTTTAAACAATGTTACATTACAACATTCAACAACTCGACCCATTACCGGTCATTCCATCTCTTATCAAGAGGCATTTCACAACATATATGGTTCACCATTTCATATCATAATAAATTTTCATGATACATCTCCAGTTCTATAATATAGCCAATCTATGCAATATTACAATCAACTCCCATATCAAGGCAAGTTCTACAATACTTCTATAAACCAAAACATTCACAATGTTTTACAACTTAAGACATATTCATAATGTTCTTAAAGTTCAACAATACAACAATATATATAACATATGTTCAAACGTCCACAAATAGGTCCAGATATTTCTCTCAGACCTCCAACTCACATTCCCAAGTGGCCTCCTCCACTCCGTGATGTTTCCACAAAACCTTTACCAAAGGAATGGTCTTGCCACGCAGGACTTGATCCCGCCTATCCAAGACCCGTACCGGTCTCTCCTCATACGAGGCATCCTCATCTACCTCTAAATCGGTCCAATTCAATACATGTGATGGATCCGGCTCATACTTCCGAAGCATACTCACATGAAACACGTCATGAACTCCGGACAACTGTGGCGGCAAAGCTAAACGATAAGCAACTTCTCCAATCCTCTCGAGGATCTCAAAAGGACCAATAAACCGAGGGGATAGCTTCCCACTCTTCCCAAACCTCATCAATCCCCGCCTAGGTGATATCTTCAGGAAGACATGATCACCCATCTCAAACTCCAAAGGTCTCCTCCTACGGTCAGCATAAGATTTCTGACGACTCTAGGCTGTAACCAGCCTCCTACGGATAAGCTCAACTTTCTCCGTCGTCTCCCTAACCAACTCCGGACCCAACAAAGGTGTGTCACCCACCTCGGCCCAACAAACCGGAGACCTACAAGGTCGGCCGTACAAGGCCTCAAATGGTGCCATACCAATACTAGACTGAAAGCTATTGTTGTAGGCGAACTCCACCAATGGTAAGTGCCTCTCCCACGTCCCACTAAAGTCAAGGACACAACCCCGAAGCATATCCTCAAGGATCTGAATAGTACGCTCGGACTGCCCGTCAGTCTGAGGATGATAAGTATTACTAAAGGTCAACTTAGTGCCCAAAGCACTCTGCAAACTCTGCCACAACCTAGTTGTAAAACGAGGGTCTCTATCTGAGACAATCGTTACTGGGACCCCATGCAATCTCACTATGTCCCGAATATACAGGTCGGCAAGATGATCTACCGAATCTCTCATGCTCATAGGAATGAAGTGCGCCGACTTAGTCAACCGGTCTACAACCACCCAAACAGCATCACTACCCCGCTGTGTCCCCGGAAGACCTACAACAAAGTCCATAGTGACATGTTCCCACTTCCACTCGGCAATAGGCAAGGGTTGCAACAAACCCGCTGGCCTCTGATGCTCGGCCTTCACTTGCTGACAAGTAAGGCATTTAGACACGAAGACTGCCACATCTCTCTTCATACCCCGCCACCAAAACTGGCGACCTAAATCCTGATACATCTTAGTACCTCCCGGATGCACCATAAGGCGCGAATGATGGAACTCTCGGAGTACTTCCTCTCGGCAAGATTCCGGCACAAACAAACGGTCTCGGTATCTCACACTCAGGTCGGGATACACCGTTAGACCCTTCTCAACTTTCCCACTGGAGATTTTCTCTTAGAGGGATTCTACCTCAAGGTCACCTCTCTGTGCCTTTAACACTCGAGTCACAAGTGTAGGCTGCGCAACAATAGAAAACAAGACCGCAGCTTCAACAGATTCGCCCAGAAGCAAATCAAACTCGCCAAGTGCCCCTAACATCTCCCACTCTCGGATGGCTACACAAGCTACATCACTAACGGATTTTCTGCTAAGGGCATCGGCCACAACGTTGGCCTTTCCCGGATGGTAATGCAACTCAAAGTCGTAATCCTCAATAAACTCCATCCACCTCCTTTGCCTCAAGTTCAAGTCTTTTTGTGAAAACAAATATTTCAGACTCTTATGATCCGAGAACACCTCGAATTTCTCACCATAAAGGTAGTGCCTCCAGATTTTCAAGGCAAAGATCACAGCTGCTAACTCTAGATCATGCGTGGGATAATTCTTCTCGTGAATTTTCAACTGACGTGAGCCATAAGCTACCACTTTCCCCTCTTGCATCAACACACAACCCAAACCCTCTCGTGAGGCATCACAATAAACTGCATAACCCAACCCTCTCTCCAGAATAATCAAGACTGGAGCGGTGGTCAATCTAACTTTCAGCTCCGGAAACGACTTCTCACAAGTCTCACTCCATGCAAATTTGACTCCCTTCCGAGTCAATCTAGTCATCGGTGAAGCTAACCTGGAGAAATCCTTCACAAACCGACGGTAATACCTAGCTAATCCGAGAAAACTGCGGATCTCAAACACACTCTTAGGATGTGCCCAATCTTGCACTGCCTCAGTCTTGGATGTATCAACAAACACCCCTTCCCCAGAAACCACATGGCCTAAGAACTTGACTTCTCCTAGCCAGAACTCACACTTCCCAAACTTGGCATACAGCCTATGGGCTCTAAGCAATTCAAGCACCACTCTCAAGTGTTCCTCGTGCTCCTCCTCTGAAGGTGAATAGATAAGAATGTCGTCCATGAAAACGACTACAAAATGATCCAAGAATTCCTGGAAGATCCGGGTCATCAAGTCCATAAATACTGCCGGTGCGTTGGTAAGCCCAAACGGCATCACCAGAAACTCATAATAGCCATACCGCGTACGGAATGCCGTCTTCGGAATGTCCTCCTCCCTGACCCTCAACTAGTGGTAACCGGATCTCAAGTCTATCTTAGAGAAACAACGAGAACCCTTCAACTAGTCAAACAAATCATCTATACGGGGCATAGGGTACTTATTCTTAACCGTAGCCCGATTCAACTTTCGGTAATCGATGCACAATCTCAAGGCACCATCTTTCTTTTTGGCAAAGAGGGCCGGTGCTCCCCACGGTGAAACACTAGGGCGAACAAAGCCCTTATCTAGCAACTCCTGGAGCTGAACTTTCAACTCAACCAACTCTGCTGGAGCAAAACGGTAAGGTGCCATAGAAATCGGCGCCATGCCGGGCACTAAATCAATAGAGAACTCTATCTCTCGGTGAGGTGACAAATCAACAAGATCCTCGGGAAAAACATCTGAATACTCACAAACCACCCTCGGCAACACAATCTGGGTCTCATCACATTCACCACTCTCAAAGCTAGCGAGTAAACCACTAAGCTCACTCCGCCCTCGCGGATCATACCCCGGTGGCACAACACTACCAACCCGGTCTCCCAAGAAATGGAAACACTCCCCGCTCACGGTACAACAAGTGACCCTCTGGCGGTAGCAATCAATAAATGCTCGATATGATGATAACCAGTCCATACCCAAAATAACATCAAAGCCCTTCATGGGCATAACTACAAAGGGAAACGAAAGCCTATGATCGGCGACCTCTATATCACAACCTCTACATCCGTGTTTCAAAATCAATTCACCCCCAACAGGTGACACTACACATATAGGAGATGCCAATAGCGCTAACTCCAACTCCAACACAGATGCAAATGCAGTAGATACAAAAGAATGAGACGCACCCGTATCAATCAATACACTAGCAACCGAGTTGCAAAACAGAAAGGTACCTCTCACTACTGATGGAGCCGGTACTAGGTCCTGCACGGTAACAGCATACACGCGCCCTGTAGGCCCCTGGTCCACCTGCTCACCTCTAGGAGCATATGATTGCTGCACCGACTGGGACGACGAAGCCCCCGGATTGGCCCTCGAGGCCTACACAGACTGAGCTAGCTGAAATCCCTGCATCTGCCTAGAACCAGACGCTCCTGAAGTGGCACTCAACTGTGGGCAGAACCTCTTCAGGTGCCCAGGCTGTCCACACTGATAACAAGACAAGGGCTGCCCCCTGCCCAAACTCTGACTCTGCGGTCTAGCTGAAGAAGATGCAGCTCTCTAACCTCCGCCCTTCAGCGGGCAAACCGAAGCCTTGTGACCCAGCAGGCCACACTTGAAACATGTGAACTCTCCCTGATTGCCCATCTCGGAGCCTGTACTCGGTACTGGGAAAGTCAACCTAGCCAGAACACTCTGAGACGGCTGAGGGTTATAACCCCTCTGTCTCCTGCCATCACCCTAGCCCTCTTGACCCCACTTGGAGCCTCTATGTTTCTCCTCATCTTCCTCCTGCATCATAAGCTCCATATGAGCTGCAGCATCCACTAAATGTCTATACACTTGAATATAAGAACCACCAACCCTCAACTTGAGGCCACGCCTCAACTTCCGCTCAAACTCGTAGCAACGGCGCTCCTCGGTCGCCACAAGTTCAGGTGCAAACCTGGACAAGCTAGTAAATGTAGCCTCAAACTCGGCCACAGACAAACCCTGCTGATTAAGCCTGCTAAACTGATCTCTCAACTTCTCCCTAGCAACTGCAGATAAGAACCTCTCCTGGAAAGCATTTACAAACGCCTCCCAGGTACCACCAACCATGACCTTCTCGTACTTCCACAATTGACCCGCATCTCCCTTCAGCTGGAAGGATGCCAAGGTCACTTTCAGTGCTCCATCCTCAATGCCAAGCATCTCAAACGTCTTACTCATTTGTTCCAACCACTCGTCTGCCTTCAGTGGTTCCTTTGGATCCCCAACAAACTCCTCCGAGTTAGACCGAAAGAACTCCCTCTTCAAGAAAGAAGGCCCTGCCTCAACTGCCTGATTTCCAGCACTGAGAATACCCAAAGCTCCTACTATTTCTCGGGCCAAGGCACTCATAGCCTGCTGACCCGCTGGCTCGGCCACATTGGCCTGACCAACTCCCTCTTGGACTGCCGGAATCTCATCCAATATAGGCACTTCCTGCCTCCTAGGCCTACCACGCCTACTGCCTATTCCTCGTCCTGACATCCTAAGAAAGGAAACAAAGAACATTAGCACATTCATAAATGTGCCGAAACTAAACACTCACGTCCCAATGCATGGACAACTTTAATTCACTCCACGTAAGCACATAAACACATAAGCACTTACGAATTTCATTTCCGGATAATGATAGTCCCGAGGCGTTACTAGAGTTCTGGTTAAAAATAGCATTGATCAAGTACTTTTCCAACAAGACTCCCAGAAACCCAAGGATCCAATCAACATCCTAGAAATTAAATCCCATACCCAAATAATCACATAAGCATGTTATAAATTAAACACATGGCATAAGACACTACACCTAAGTCTCTTTCAAGCGAGACAAACCCATTGTGATCCTAATCACTTCCCACGTACCCAAAGTATTCGAACCCGGTACGCTCTGATACCAAGTTGTCACGCCCTCAAAATAACAACATAAAACCCATCAGTAGAGACATTCATTGATATATAAAAGATCCACATTCTTCAATTCATCAAAGTTTCATTACAAAAGGTATTACATGTTAACAACAAAAGCAAATGCCCTAAGGGCTTACAGCTTTCCAAGTTAACAATTGGTTACAAAAAAAAAAGTATTAACTCCTCTACACCTTAAGCCCTTGGCTTGAATTTACATGTAATACATCAAAAGAAGATAGACAACAAAAGTTCGTCCGCCTCAAGCCTCCCAAGCTATGTCCTTGGAGGTGGCATGCTACCTGTACCTGAAAATGATGTTCCCATATAGGGTGAGCCATAGCCTAGTAGAAATACACTAAACCAACCATGAACAATGACTAAAAGAATAGCAGTTGATAGATGGCCAACAATGATATACATTAACAGATAAGCATATAAGCTATATCAGCACTTCCACAGATATGCCTAAGAGCAATATCACACTTCCAACGACAAGCGTATGAGCTGTGTCAACACTTTACTAGATAAGCATATGAGCTATATCTATGGAGTCCATCCCCTATCTTCTCCCAAACAACATCCGGTTTAGAGGTCCATCCCCTATCACCTCCTAAATCGTGGAGTACATCCCCTATCTCCTCCAACACAACACACAACGCAAATAAACAATCATTATACACATCAATCAATACATAAATTTAATGTATTCCTTTAACCGTCATACTCAATGACATATTCCAACACAACACACAACGCATATAAACAATCATTATACACATCAATCAATACATAAATTTAATGTATTCCTTTAACCGTCATACTCAATGACATATTCTAGTGATTAGGTTTTAGTTGCCTAATCATCATGCATTGTCTACAACAATCAAGACTATCCTCCACCGATAGCCCAAAGCAGTTATTTCTAAACTGAAAATAATTGCACAAAATGGATAATATATCAACATTTCAACTCGGTGAACGATAAATAATCCAACTACACTCTCTAACACCATATACTCCCCATCTCAACATTTCCAAGTCAATTTCTCATTTCTCACAATTAATTATATCAATTAATTAATCAATGTAATTAGGGCATTTTCCATAATTAACATTACAACCCTTAAGGTTCCATTTTCATCAATGTCTTAACATAGGTTCCATTTCTCTAGACCAAACACGCCTCTAGGTTCATTATAAATGAAACCCCAACTTGTAAAATTACACAGAGGCCCAAAGTTTTCTCAAAATTACACAACAACTCCCAACATGTCAAAATGCTAAAATTTAAAGACAAAGTCCATAAAGAGGAGTAGGATATCCCTACCTCAAAGTTTGAGCTCAAATGGAGATGAAGACCCAACGACCAATGTGTTCCAAATCCAAAGATTTTCAGATTAAATCGAAGCCCAAGTCACCCTCTATCTTTTTAACAAAGCACTTAGGGTAGATTCACACTAGAAGGAGATGATTTCTTAGATAGAAGACAAGTCTAGAGAGAGAGAGTCTCGACTTTAGGGTTTGAAGATGAAAAAGTTCTGAAAAAGTGATATTCATCTCGGCTGCTGCTAACTGATATAAACAGGCTCGCTCGAGCAAAGACTTGGTCGCTCGAGCTACCAGACACAGAAAACTCTCGCTCGAGCCAAGAAAGTCTCGCTCAAGCCAACAAATTATTTTAATCTCATTTTTTAAATAAGTGTGATTATATCTACTTTTTTTTACTCACATTTTCTAAATAAGTGTGATTGTATGTTGTTTATACTAATAGTCTTCTAATATGCCATAAAATAGATTTTTTAATGTTTGACATGAAAATCCTAAATTAATTAAATAATCATTTATTTTGGTTTCATAGAAGGCTAACAATGTTGTACTCAAAGTTTATAAAATCATGCAACACTAACCCTTTTGAAGGTTTCATAGCGATACGTCAACTTAGTTCAAACATGAGTTATTAACCATGAAACAAAGTGTAAATAGGAATTTAACTTAATACATTCAAAACATGGATTTTAATGGAGCATTAATTTCATGGATTGAAATATATAAAACTACTTATGAATACAAAACTAACTCAGGAATCATGCTATTAGTTAAAAATAGAAACCCTAGCATGCTTCTAATGAAGATGTGAGAAGACCGTTACCTTTACTTGAAGCTTTGATTCACACGGAGGAGGGAAAAGATAGAGTTGATGGTTGAAATGGTGCAGGTAAACCCCAAGCCTCAAGAACACGCCAAACCTTCAAAGTGTTCTTCAATATTCTTTCAACCCTCTATTTAACCTCACAAGTGACACCATGTCTTGGGTAGTGGTGAGTCTGCTGCAGTTTTGGGCTGGAACTCGTATGAAGAAGCTAGAAAGAAGAATTTGGAAAGCCACCCCAATTGCAATTTTGCGGTTTATTTGGAAATTGAGAAAAGATGTTGTGTATAATGGGGTGCAACCAAATCTGGAGGAAGTCTATGAGCTTATAAAAGTAAGAATTGCAACGTGGGTAAAGGATTCATCTCCTGTTATGGTGTTTTTTGTCAATGATTTGGTGTTTAATCTTCATCAAGTCAGATTTTGCATTATTTCCTTATTTATATTGTTTTCTAGATTGTATCATTTACATAAACCCCAATCTTACTTTTAATCGCATATTAATCAATAAATGAAATGACATTATTACAAAAATAGTTAAAGATCACATTTTGACAAATAAAACTATCTCATTTTTGTTGGAAGTGTGATAAAAAAAAATTAAATTGATATTTTAATCAAACTTGATTTTAGCGAGTGTGATAATTTTTAATTTTAATCTCATTTTTAAAATAAATGTGAATATATCTTCTTTTTTTTTTTTTAATCACATTTTCTAAGTAAGTGTGATTGTATATTGTTTATACTAATAGTCTTCTAATATGCCATAAAATAGATTTTTTAATGTTTGACATGAAAATCCTAAATTAATTAAATAATCATTTATTTTGGTTTCGTAGAAGGTTAACAATGTTGTACTCAAAGTTTATAAAATCATGCAACACTAACCCTTTTGAAGGTTTCATAGCGATACGTCAACTTAGTTCAAACATGAGTTATTAACCATGAAACAAAGTATAAATAGGAATTTAACTTAATACGTTCAAAACATGGATTTTAATGGAGCATTAATTTCATGGATTGAAATATATAAAACTACTTATGAATACAAAACTAACTCAGGAATCATGCTATTAGTTAAAAATAGAAACCCTAGCATGCTTCTAATGAAGATGTGAGAAGACCATTACCTTTACTTGAAGCTTTGATTCACACGGAGGAGGGAAAAGATAGAGTTGATGGTTGAAATGGTACAGGTAAACCCCAAGCCTCAAGAACACGCCAAACCTTCAAAGTGTTCTTCAATATTCTTTCAACCCTCTATTTAACCTCACAAGTGACACCATGTCTTGGGTAGTGGTGAGTCTGCTGCAGTTTTGGGCTGGAACTCGTATGAAGAAGCTAGAAAGAAGAATTTGGAATGCCACCCCAATTGCAATTTTGCGGTTTATTTGGAAATTGAGAAAAGATGTTGTGTATAATGGGGTGCAACCAAATCTGGAGGAAGTCTATGAGCTTATAAAAGTAAGAATTGCAACGTGGGTAAAGGATTCATCTCCTGTTATGGTGTTTTTTGTCAATGATTTGGTGTTTAATCTTCATCAAGTCAGATTTTGCATTATTTCCTTATTTATATTGTTTTCTAGATTGTATCATTTACATAAACCCCAATCTTACTTTTAATCGCATATTAATCAATAAATGAAATGACATTATTACAAAAATAGTTAAAGATCACATTTTGACAAATAAAACTATCTCATTTTTGTTGGAAGTGTGATAAAAAAAAAAATTAAATTGATATTTTAACCAAACTTAATTTTAGCGAGTGTGATAATTTTTAATTTTAATCTCATTTTTAAAATAAATGTGAATATATCTTCTTTTTTTTTTTAATCACATTTTCTAAGTAAGTGTGATTGTATATTGTTTATACTAATAGTCTTCTAATATGCCATAAAATAGATTTTTTTAATGTTTGACATGAAAATCCTAAATTAATTAAATAATCATTTATTTTGGTTTCATAGAAGGCTAACAATGTTGTACTCAAAGTTTATAAAATCATGCAACACTAACCCTTTTGAAGGTTTCATAGCGATACGTCAACTTAGTTCAAACATGAGTTATTAACCATGAAACAAAGTATAAATAGGAATTTAACTTAATACGTTCAAAACATGGATTTTAATGGAGCATTAATTTCATGGATTGAAATATATAAAACTACTTATGAATACAAAACTAACTCAGGAATCATGCTATTAGTTAAAAATAGAAACCCTCGCATGCTTCTAATGAAGATGTGAGAAGACCGTTACCTTTACTTGAAGCTTTGATTCACACGGAGGAGGGAAAAGATAGAGTTGATGGTTGAAATGGTGCAGGTAAACCCCAAGCCTCAAGAACACGCCAAACCTTCAAAGTGTTCTTCAATATTCTTTCAACCCTCTATTTAACCTCACAAGTGACACCATGTCTTGGGTAGTGGTGAGTCTGCTGCAGTTTTGGGCTGGAACTCGTATGAAGAAGCTAGAAAGAAGAATTTGGAATGCCACCGCAATTGCAATTTTGCGGTTTATTTGGAAATTGAGAAAAGATGTTGTGTATAATGGGGTGCAACCAAATCTGGAGGAAGTCTATGAGCTTATAAAAGTAAGAATTGCAACGTGGGTAAAGGATTCATCTCCTGTTATGGTGTTTTTTGTCAATGATTTGGTGTTTAATCTTCATCAAGTCAGATTTTGCATTATTTCCTTATTTATATTGTTTTCTAGATTGTATCATTTACATAAACCCCAATCTTACTTTTAATCGCATATTAATCAATAAATGAAATGACATTATTACAAAAATAGTTAAAGATCACATTTTGACAAATAAAACTATCTCATTTTTGTTGGAAGTGTGATAAAAAAAAAATTAAATTGATATTTTAACCAAACTTAATTTTAGCGAGTGTGATAATTTTTAATTTTAATCTCATTTTTAAAATAAATGTGAATATATCTTCTTCTTTTTTTTTAATCACATTTTCTAAGTAAGTGTGATTGTATATTGTTTATACTAATAGTCTTCTAATATGCCATAAAATAGATTTTTTAATGTTTGACATGAAAATCCTAAATTAATTAAATAATCATTTATTTTGGTTTCATAGAAGGCTAACAATGTTGTACTCAAAGTTTATAAAATCATGCAACACTAACCCTTTTGAAGGTTTCATAGCGATACGTCAACTTAGTTCAAACATGAGTTATTAACCATGAAACAAAGTATAAATAGGAATTTAACTTAATACGTTCAAAACATGGATTTTAATGGAGCATTAATTTCATGGATTGAAATATATAAAACTACTTATGAATACAAAACTAACTCAGGAATCATGCTATTAGTTAAAAATAGAAACCCTCGCATGCTTCTAATGAAGATGTGAGAAGACCGTTACCTTTACTTGAAGCTTTGATTCACACGGAGGAGGGAAAAGATAGAGTTGATGGTTGAAATGGTGCAGGTAAACCCCAAGCCTCAAGAACACGCCAAACCTTCAAAGTGTTCTTCAATATTCTTTCAACCCTTTATTTAACCTCACAAGTGACACCATGTCTTGGGTAGTGGTGAGTCTGCTGCAGTTTTGGGCTGGAACTCGTATGAAGAAGCTAGAAAGAAGAATTTGGAATGCCACCCCAATTGCAATTTTGCGGTTTATTTGGAAATTGAGAAAAGATGTTGTGTATAATGGGGTGCAACCAAATCTGGAGGAAGTCTATGAGCTTATAAAAGTAAGAATTGCAACGTGGGTAAAGGATTCATCTCCTGTTATGGTGTTTTTTGTCAATGATTTGGTGTTTAATCTTCATCAAGTCAGATTTTGCATTATTTCCTTATTTATATTGTTTTCTAGATTGTATCATTTACATAAACCCCAATCTTACTTTTAATCGCATATTAATCAATAAATGAAATGACATTATTACAAAAATAGTTAAAGATCACATTTTGACAAATAAAACTATCTCATTTTTGTTGGAAGTGTGATAAAAAAAAAAAATTAAATTGATATTTTAATCAAACTTAATTTTAGCGAGTGTGATAATTTTTAATTTTAATCTCATTTTTAAAATAAATGTGAATATATCTTCTTTTTTTTTTTTAATCACATTTTCTAAGTAAGTGTGATTGTATATTGTTTATACTAATAGTCTTCTAATATGCCATAAAATAGATTTTTTAATGTTTGACGTGAAAATCCTAAATTAATTAAATAATCATTTATTTTGGTTTCATAGAAGGCTAACAATGTTGTACTCAAAGTTTATAAAATCATGCAACACTAACCCTTTTGAAGGTTTCATAACGATACGTCAACTTAGTTCAAACATGAGTTATTAACCATGAAACAAAGTATAAATAGGAATTTAACTTAATACGTTCAAAACATGGATTTTAATGGAGCATTAATTTCATGGATTGAAATATATAAAACTACTTATGAATACAAAACTAACTCAGGAATCATGCTATTAGTTAAAAATAGAAACCCTAGCATGCTTCTAATGAAGATGTGAGAAGACCGTTACCTTTACTTGAAGCTTTGATTCACACGGAGGAGGGAAAAGATAGAGTTGATGGTTGAAATGGTGCAGGTAAACCCCAAGCCTCAAGAACACGCCAAACCTTCAAAGTGTTCTTCAATATTCTTTCAACCCTCTATTTAACCTCACAAGTGACACCATGTCTTGGGTAGTGGTGAGTCTGCTGCAGTTTTGGGCTAGAACTCGTATGAAGAAGCTAGAAAGAAGAATTTGGAATGCCACCCCAATTGCAATTTTGCGGTTTATTTGGAAATTGAGAAAAGATGTTGTGTATAATGGGGTGCAACCAAATCTGGAGGAAGTCTATGAGCTTATAAAAGTAAGAATTGCAACGTGGGTAAAGGATTCATCTCCTGTTATGGTGTTTTTTGTCAATGATTTGGTGTTTAATCTTCATCAAGTCAGATTTTGCATTATTTCCTTATTTATATTGTTTTCTAGATTGTATCATTTACATAAACCCCAATCTTACTTTTAATCGCATATTAATCAATAAATGAAATGACATTATTACAAAAATAGTTAAAGATCACATTTTGACAAATAAAACTATCTCATTTTTGTTGGAAGTGTGATAAAAAAAAAATTAAATTGATATTTTAACCAAACTTAATTTTAGCGAGTGTGATAATTTTTAATTTTAATCTCATTTTTAAAATAAATGTGAATATATCTTCTTCTTTTTTTTTAATCACATTTTCTAAGTAAGTGTGATTGTATATTGTTTATACTAATAGTCTTCTAATATGCCATAAAATAGATTTTTTAATGTTTGACATGAAAATCCTAAATTAATTAAATAATCATTTATTTTGGTTTCATAGAAGGCTAACAATGTTGTACTCAAAGTTTATAAAATCATGCAACACTAACCCTTTTGAAGGTTTCATAGCGATACGTCAACTTAGTTCAAACATGAGTTATTAACCATGAAACAAAGTATAAATAGGAATTTAACTTAATACGTTCAAAACATGGATTTTAATGGAGCATTAATTTCATGGATTGAAATATATAAAACTACTTATGAATACAAAACTAACTCAGGAATCATGCTATTAGTTAAAAATAGAAACCCTAGCATGCTTCTAATGAAGATGTGAGAAGACCATTACCTTTACTTGAAGCTTTGATTCACACGGAGGAGGGAAAAGATAGAGTTGATGGTTGAAATGGTACAGGTAAACCCCAAGCCTCAAGAACACGCCAAACCTTCAAAGTGTTCTTCAATATTCTTTCAACCCTCTATTTAACCTCACAAGTGACACCATGTCTTGGGTAGTGGTGAGTCTGCTGCAGTTTTGGGCTGGAACTCGTATGAAGAAGCTAGAAAGAAGAATTTGGAATGCCACCCCAATTGCAATTTTGCGGTTTATTTGGAAATTGAGAAAAGATGTTGTGTATAATGGGGTGCAACCAAATCTGGAGGAAGTCTATGAGCTTATAAAAGTAAGAATTGCAACGTGGGTAAAGGATTCATCTCCTGTTATGGTGTTTTTTGTCAATGATTTGGTGTTTAATCTTCATCAAGTCAGATTTTGCATTATTTCCTTATTTATATTGTTTTCTAGATTGTATCATTTACATAAACCCCAATCTTACTTTTAATCGCATATTAATCAATAAATGAAATGACATTATTACAAAAATAGTTAAAGATCACATTTTGACAAATAAAACTATCTCATTTTTGTTGGAAGTGTGATAAAAAAAAAAATTAAATTGATATTTTAACCAAACTTAATTTTAGCGAGTGTGATAATTTTTAATTTTAATCTCATTTTTAAAATAAATGTGAATATATCTTCTTTTTTTTTTTTAATCACATTTTCTAAGTAAGTGTGATTGTATATTGTTTATACTAATAGTCTTCTAATATGCCATAAAATAGATTTTTTTAATGTTTGACATGAAAATCCTAAATTAATTAAATAATCATTTATTTTGGTTTCATAGAAGGCTAACAATGTTGTACTCAAAGTTTATAAAATCATGCAACACTAACCCTTTTGAAGGTTTCATAGCGATACGTCAACTTAGTTCAAACATGAGTTATTAACCATGAAACAAAGTATAAATAGGAATTTAACTTAATACGTTCAAAACATGGATTTTAATGGAGCATTAATTTCATGGATTGAAATATATAAAACTACTTATGAATACAAAACTAACTCAGGAATCATGCTATTAGTTAAAAATAGAAACCCTCGCATGCTTCTAATGAAGATGTGAGAAGACCGTTACCTTTACTTGAAGCTTTGATTCACACGGAGGAGGGAAAAGATAGAGTTGATGGTTGAAATGGTGCAGGTAAACCCCAAGCCTCAAGAACACGCCAAACCTTCAAAGTGTTCTTCAATATTCTTTCAACCCTCTATTTAACCTCACAAGTGACACCATGTCTTGGGTAGTGGTGAGTCTGCTGCAGTTTTGGGCTGGAACTCGTATGAAGAAGCTAGAAAGAAGAATTTGGAATGCCACCGCAATTGCAATTTTGCGGTTTATTTGGAAATTGAGAAAAGATGTTGTGTATAATGGGGTGCAACCAAATCTGGAGGAAGTCTATGAGCTTATAAAAGTAAGAATTGCAACGTGGGTAAAGGATTCATCTCCTGTTATGGTGTTTTTTGTCAATGATTTGGTGTTTAATCTTCATCAAGTCAGATTTTGCATTATTTCCTTATTTATATTGTTTTCTAGATTGTATCATTTACATAAACCCCAATCTTACTTTTAATCGCATATTAATCAATAAATGAAATGACATTATTACAAAAATAGTTAAAGATCACATTTTGACAAATAAAACTATCTCATTTTTGTTGGAAGTGTGATAAAAAAAAAATTAAATTGATATTTTAACCAAACTTAATTTTAGCGAGTGTGATAATTTTTAATTTTAATCTCATTTTTAAAATAAATGTGAATATATCTTCTTCTTTTTTTTTAATCACATTTTCTAAGTAAGTGTGATTGTATATTGTTTATACTAATAGTCTTCTAATATGCCATAAAATAGATTTTTTAATGTTTGACATGAAAATCCTAAATTAATTAAATAATCATTTATTTTGGTTTCATAGAAGGCTAACAATGTTGTACTCAAAGTTTATAAAATCATGCAACACTAACCCTTTTGAAGGTTTCATAGCGATACGTCAACTTAGTTCAAACATGAGTTATTAACCATGAAACAAAGTATAAATAGGAATTTAACTTAATACGTTCAAAACATGGATTTTAATGGAGCATTAATTTCATGGATTGAAATATATAAAACTACTTATGAATACAAAACTAACTCAGGAATCATGCTATTAGTTAAAAATAGAAACCCTCGCATGCTTCTAATGAAGATGTGAGAAGACCGTTACCTTTACTTGAAGCTTTGATTCACACGGAGGAGGGAAAAGATAGAGTTGATGGTTGAAATGGTGCAGGTAAACCCCAAGCCTCAAGAACACGCCAAACCTTCAAAGTGTTCTTCAATATTCTTTCAACCCTTTATTTAACCTCACAAGTGACACCATGTCTTGGGTAGTGGTGAGTCTGCTGCAGTTTTGGGCTGGAACTCGTATGAAGAAGCTAGAAAGAAGAATTTGGAATGCCACCCCAATTGCAATTTTGCGGTTTATTTGGAAATTGAGAAAAGATGTTGTGTATAATGGGGTGCAACCAAATCTGGAGGAAGTCTATGAGCTTATAAAAGTAAGAATTGCAACGTGGGTAAAGGATTCATCTCCTGTTATGGTGTTTTTTGTCAATGATTTGGTGTTTAATCTTCATCAAGTCAGATTTTGCATTATTTCCTTATTTATATTGTTTTCTAGATTGTATCATTTACATAAACCCCAATCTTACTTTTAATCGCATATTAATCAATAAATGAAATGACATTATTACAAAAATAGTTAAAGATCACATTTTGACAAATAAAACTATCTCATTTTTGTTGGAAGTGTGATAAAAAAAAAAATTAAATTGATATTTTAATCAAACTTAATTTTAGCGAGTGTGATAATTTTTAATTTTAATCTCATTTTTAAAATAAATGTGAATATATCTTCTTTTTTTTTTTAATCACATTTTCTAAGTAAGTGTGATTGTATATTGTTTATACTAATAGTCTTCTAATATGCCATAAAATAGATTTTTTAATGTTTGACGTGAAAATCCTAAATTAATTAAATAATCATTTATTTTGGTTTCATAGAAGGCTAACAATGTTGTACTCAAAGTTTATAAAATCATGCAACACTAACCCTTTTGAAGGTTTCATAACGATACGTCAACTTAGTTCAAACATGAGTTATTAACCATGAAACAAAGTATAAATAGGAATTTAACTTAATACGTTCAAAACATGGATTTTAATGGAGCATTAATTTCATGGATTGAAATATATAAAACTACTTATGAATACAAAACTAACTCAGGAATCATGCTATTAGTTAAAAATAGAAACCCTAGCATGCTTCTAATGAAGATGTGAGAAGACCGTTACCTTTACTTGAAGCTTTGATTCACACGGAGGAGGGAAAAGATAGAGTTGATGGTTGAAATGGTGCAGGTAAACCCCAAGCCTCAAGAACACGCCAAACCTTCAAAGTGTTCTTCAATATTCTTTCAACCCTCTATTTAACCTCACAAGTGACACCATGTCTTGGGTAGTGGTGAGTCTGCTGCAGTTTTGGGCTAGAACTCGTATGAAGAAGCTAGAAAGAAGAATTTGGAATGCCACCCCAATTGCAATTTTGCGGTTTATTTGGAAATTGAGAAAAGATGTTGTGTATAATGGGGTGCAACCAAATCTGGAGGAAGTCTATGAGCTTATAAAAGTAAGAATTGCAACGTGGGTAAAGGATTCATCTCCTGTTATGGTGTTTTTTGTCAATGATTTGGTGTTTAATCTTCATCAAGTCAGATTTTGCATTATTTCCTTATTTATATTGTTTTCTAGATTGTATCATTTACATAAACCCCAATCTTACTTTTAATCGCATATTAATCAATAAATGAAATGACATTATTACAAAAATAGTTAAAGATCACATTTTGACAAATAAAACTATCTCATTTTTGTTGGAAGTGTGATAAAAAAAAAACTTAAATTGATATTTTAATCAAACTTAATTTTAGCGAGTGTGATAATTTTTAATTTTAATCTCATTTTTAAAATAAATGTGAATATATCTTCTTTTTTTTTTTTAATCACATTTTCTAAGTGTGATTGTATATTGTTTATACTAATAGTCTTCTAATATGCCATAAAATAGATTTTTTAATGTTTGACATGAAAATCCTAAATTAATTAAATAATCATTTATTTTGGTTTCATAGAAGGCTAACAATGTTGTACTCAAAGTTTATAAAATCATGCAACACTAACCCTTTTGAAGGTTTCATAGCGATACGTCAACTTAGTTCAAACATGAGTTATTAACCATGAAACAAAGTATAAATAGGAATTTAACTTAATACGTTCAAAACATGGATTTTAATGGAGCATTAATTTCATGGATTGAAATATATAAAACTACTTATGAATACAAAACTAACTCAGGAATCATGCTATTAGTTAAAAATAGAAACCCTAGCATGCTTCTAATGAAGATGTGAGAAGACCGTTACCTTTACTTGAAGCTTTGATTCACACGGAGGAGGGAAAAGATAGAGTTGATGGTTGAAATGGTGCAGGTAAACCCCAAGCCTCAAGAACACGCCAAACCTTCAAAGTGTTCTTCAATATTCTTTCAACCCTCTATTTAACCTCACAAGTGACACCATGTCTTGGGTAGTGGTGAGTCTGCTGCAGTTTTGGGCTAGAACTCGTATGAAGAAGCTAGAAAGAAGAATTTGGAATGCCACCCCAATTGCAATTTTGCGGTTTATTTGGAAATTGAGAAAAGATGTTGTGTATAATGGGGTGCAACCAAATCTGGAGGAAGTCTATGAGCTTATAAAAGTAAGAATTGCAACGTGGGTAAAGGATTCATCTCCTGTTATGGTGTTTTTTGTCAATGATTTGGTGTTTAATCTTCATCAAGTCAGATTTTGCATTATTTCCTTATTTATATTGTTTTCTAGATTGTATCATTTACATAAACCCCAATCTTACTTTTAATCGCATATTAATCAATAAATGAAATGACATTATTACAAAAATAGTTAAAGATCACATTTTGACAAATAAAACTATCTCATTTTTGTTGGAAGTGTGATAAAAAAAAAAATTAAATTGATATTTTAATCAAACTTAATTTTAGCGAGTGTGATAATTTTTAATTTTAATCTCATTTTTAAAATAAATGTTAATATATCTTCTTTTTTTTTTTTTTAATCACATTTTCTAAGTGTGATTGTATATTGTTTATACTAATAGTCTTCTAATATGCCATAAAATAGATTTTTTAATGTTTGACATGAAAATCCTAAATTAATTAAATAATCATTTATTTTGGTTTCATAGAAGGCTAACAATGTTGTACTCAAAGTTTATAAAATGATGCAACACTAACCCTTTTGAAGGTTTCATAGCGATACGTCAACTTAGTTCAAACATGAGTTATTAACCATGAAACAAAGTATAAATAGGAATTTAACTTAATACGTTCAAAACATGGATTTTATTAATGGAGCATTAATTTCATGGATTGAAATATATAAAACTACTCATGAATACAAAAATAATTGAGGAATCTTGCGATTAGTTAAAAATAGAAACCCTAGCATGTTTTTAATGATGATGTGAGAAGACCCTTACCTTTACTTGAAGCTTTGATTCACAAGGAGGACGAAAAGATAGAGTTGATTGTCGAATGGTGCAAATAAACCCCAAGCCTCAAGTACACGACAAACCTTCAAAGTGTTTGTCAATATTCTTTCAAAACTCAATCAAAATCCTCTATTTAACCTCACAAGTGACACCATGTCCTGGATAATGGTGAGTCTGCTGCAGTTTTGGACTGGGACTCTTATGAAAAAGCTAGAATAAAGAATTTGGAATGCTACCCCAACTTCAATTTTCTAGTCCATTTCGAAATTGAGAAAAGATGTTGTGTTTAATGGCGTGCATCCAAATCTGGTGGAAGTCTGCGAGATTATTGGGGCATTTGGTGTAGCTGTTAAAACAGATTATAGATTATAGCTTAACAGATTATAGAGTATGACTTTAATCAGAAACTGTTAATCTATTTGGTGTAGTTGTTTGATTATAGATTTAAGTTGCTGAGTAGTGTTTGTTAAATAAGCTGTGAAGTAGCTTTTTGCTGTGTAAATGTCTTTTTTACCCTTGTTAGTTGTAAATTGAATTTTTCTAGACTTTTTGCTATTAATTACATATTAAGAGATCATTCCAACACCAAATTAACATAACCCTATCATTTTTAAATAATAATACAATGAAATAAATATTACACAAAAATAAATTTATTATATTTTAATAATTATTTCCTTGAGAAATTGACATTAAAATCTCATATCTTCTTGAATCCATCTCATAATCATCATTACCAACCGGATGCCCATGTCGATCTTCCCCTACCACTACTTCCTCGTCAACAGGGACGTACTCAATATGTTTATCATAAGAGTCAAATGGAATATCCCTTAACTTAGTTTGTCTAATGAAGTTGTGGATCGCCATAGTAGCATAAACAAGTTGTCGTTGACAAACAAAATTATAATTGCATGGAATATCTTTCATAAAAGGCCATCTTGCTTTCCAAACACCAAATGATCTTTCTATTACGCTCCTGAGTGATCAATGTGTTTTGTTGAATTTTTCATGTGCAGTTTGAGGAGGCCGATGGTCAAATTGAGCTAAATGATATCTCTCCCCTTTGTACGGCGCAAGATAACCCTTTGTGTTTGGATAGCCAGAATCAACCAAATAATACTCACCTACAAAGTAAAATATGAACTCATTACAAATATAACTAATATAGAATAAATGAATAAATCTTAATTTGTGTTACATACATACCTCCTTCTGGATATGGAAAATTATTGTTTGGATTCCTAATTGTATCCCAAAAAATTCGCGTGTCATGTGCACTTCCCTCCCAACCAGGCAAGCAAAATGTGAAACACATGTCAAAGTCACACACTGCCAATATGTTTTATGTAGCATATCCCTTCCTACCTATGAGACGGGGTAAGTATTCTGCTTCTACATGAGCTTTGATATGTGTTCCATCAATTGCCCCAATGCAATTCTACATACAAAAAATATCAGAAAATATTTTTTTAAGAGAGAGAGAGAGAGAGAGAGAGAGAGAGAGAGAGAGAGTATTTGTAGTTACCTTAAAATGAGGGTAATATTTTCGGCTATTCTTTATGTATGGATGAACCCCATTTCTCTGCCAAGGCTTCACCTGTCACGACCCCATCCCGCCCCTAGTAGGATGGTGCCATGATGGCCAGTAATTCGAGACTACCAAAGGCCACTTACAAGATCACGCACACAAATCAGAGTAAAATATATGGGGCTTACAAATGCAGAAGCAATAATTAGAAGCTAAGTAGTCCATGAGAGCAGTGCTTAAGTTAAATGAAATGACATACATCTCAAAATAGCTTTAATACGACAAAATGGAGTACAAAAATTACATCTTGACCAAAAGGCTTCTCAGCCATCAAATACAAAATACAATGAAATAACTAAGAAGCATGATCTTCAAGATGCTGCAAAACATGAATCCAAAACACATCGGCAGAACACAACTAGGCGTCGCCGCCGCCCTGCTCATCACCTACATATATATAGAGAGGGTGAGCTTGGATACTCAGTGAATGGTAATAATAATAAAGGGTTTACATGAATGATATCCGAGATCTTTTAACAAAACAGTACATGGAATAAATCAAGCTCATCTATCAAATCCTTCAAAGCTTCAAGGGATGCTTACTAACATCAATATAATACAAGAGATGACATTCCGGACAAATAATCCACGCGGTAAAACCGTCAGTGGCAGGGCAAGACAAGACAAGACAAGAGAGATCTCTAAACAATGGTGTCGTTGCATTATAGTCCCCGGACACTAAGGACTTGTGCTACAAATGCTTATAGTCCCCTAGCACATACGGACTTCCAAACTTTGTGCTACAAATGCTTATAGTCCCCTAGCACATACGGACTCCCCGAGAATGTCATCAAGCAAGGTATAGTACTTATTGCAAGTAGGAATAATCATTCATGCTTCTAAATAATTTCCGAACAAGGCAAAACAAGGTTTTATCAAAGCTTTATAACATATCTTTATTAAAATACCACTCACTTATCTCTTCAAACGTCGGGGTCAAGGCAAATCCAAGTCCTACAAACACACGGCAGAAATCTGTTGAATGCACTCTCAACAAACTTAATATGAATGCAAATGATCTCGGCATTCTCTAAGAACTAAGTCAAATCAAAACAAACACTGTCTCCCATCTCGGGGAAACATGCTGGGCACCAACCAAGTCTTGGCCGAGGTCCCACACCTTCTCGCCGAGGTTTGGTCCCGAGGGCCACTTTCAAAGAAATGAGGTCGGGAGAATCTGGGTTTTCCCTCTGCTCAAGAACATGAAGAACATGAACATGAAGATCATGAAGGAGATGAATGCAAAGATCATAACTTATCATTATAAAATCTGAGATTTCATGCTATGAGTTTGAAAACAGGGACCTGGGTACCCATACTTGAGGATCTTACGAAAACAAACACAAAAACATGGATTCTAATGTAAGCTTTCGGATCAAACAAAGCTTTTCTTCAAGAACTCATGAACACTAACTTTCTCTTTCTAAAACCAATCTTTAAATCAATGCATGGCATGCAGAACATATTCGATCATGCAATGCAGCTAGATGATCAATAAGAACAACAAGAGTTGATCAAGATTCTAACCTCAATACTCGAATCTCATGGTTTGAACTCTAAAGATCAAGCTTGCTATCTACTCTCTCACTCTAAAACTCCTCCTTCTCCTTCTAGAGCTTCTCTCTCTTCTCCAAAATAAGAATGTAACAAATGATGGGTTTCTCTCTCTCTGCCGGCTGATTTAGCACTCAGCTCGGACATGTGGCAACGGTTGATTGGTTCTCCTCAAAAAGGTGATAGATTGACAAGACATGACTATGACAAAGTGTGTTCAACAAGCTAGGCGGCAAAGGACTCTGGCAAGTAATGACATCGGCTAGCAACAAGACTTCGGCAAGCAAAGGGACGATGACCTCGGCTAGAAAGGTCAACACTTGGCCCAGCTGTGCCACACCTCGGCCTAGATGTGCCACACCTCGGTCTAGGTTGTACCGGTCTAGGGCAAGGTCACTTGGGTTCAAGGACAACATCTCGGCCCATATAGTACACATCTCGGCCTTGGTGATAAACACCTCAGCCTAGATAATGATATCTCGGCCAATATGTCAGGGTGCGGGTGGAGGTCAACCAAAGAAATCCCAAGATGGTCCTAAGTGTAAGAGTATCAAAAGGGTGACCTAGGCTCAAGATGACCTCGGCTAAGACACGCACACACACACCAAAGGAACATAGCATCCAAGTAACACTTATGCAAGACAAGTCAAGATTTGAAATGCAAGCTTAACAAAGCAAAATCATATAAAATGCATATGAGTACGGTTAGAGTAGTGTGAGGGTCATTACATCACCCAATCCACGGACATTTTCACACACACTTTTAAAACATAGTGAAAGTATATTGAAATAGTTTCACCCGATAATTGCAATCTTTCTTGAGCATTTCTATTGTTTGCATGTTGACCAATAATAAATAAAAAAATAGCAACTTGTTGAACCCCAACCTTTTTCCCACTTTGTAGTTCATAGTTAGTCTCTAATAAATTGCACAGTTGATAAAAAACATCCCTGTCCATTCTAAAATTTTCATATATTCTTGTAGCATTACCATGTTGCAATTCTAACATCCATTGATGTTCTGTGAGAGCAGATGTCCTGCATGGTTGTTTATTTAGGTAATTTTCTGCATAAATTGTTCCTGCCATTGCTGCTGCCATTAAGTAAGGATTCCCATACGGGTGATTTGGTTGTTGTGAAGATCCAGCGACATTGTCATCATTATCACAATCACCATCATCATTGAAATTGTCCATTTTTTTATACTGTATAGAAATTGCGGTAAAAAATCATCACCTACATTATTGTATGAGAGTAAATGTTGTGAATACAATATAAAAGTAGGAGTTTCTACCAAACCTAAGTAGTTTCAAAACTTATTTATCATGCAAGTTGTTATGATTTATTTAAAAAAAAATGACTTTAGGTAAGAAAATATATTTTCAATTCAAGACATCACCTAAAGTCCTGTTTTCAAAGTACAATATCACAAAATAACATGAAATTAATTAATAAAAAAAATTCAATTTTACTTAAATTAGATAAATATGTTTTAAAATAGCATACTTTTTTTTTCTTTTTTTTTAATCTAAGAAATTTCCTAAAAGTTGGGATGTAACCCATTAATGAGTTCAATTTTATTTAATTTTTAAATTTTATTTTTGTTTCATTGGAAACGACAAATCTACCATAACTCTGAAACCTTTGCAGAAAGAATTGGAATCATCTGGTAAATAACAATAACATGGTTTATTTTTATTGAATCCCAAGTGAATGATCATATGCTTGCAATTAAGATTAAATAACTTAGGATGCTAATTATAATAATTAGAATAATATAATATGAACTCTTCCATGATTACATGAACTCTTCCAGAACAATTTTATGCATAATATAATATGAATAATTTTATGCATAATATAATATGATTACATGAACTCTTCCAGAATAATTTTATGCATAATATAATATGATAATTAATTTTATGCATAATATAATATGCTAATTATAAATAACTTAGGATGCTATTTATGCATAATATAATATGAACTCTTCCAGAATAATTTTTCCAGATCCCCATACATCATTCTCACTGACCCATGCATAAATATAGCCTATCTAGATCATAATAATCATATGCATAAATTAATTTAATACACAAAATTAGAGAATATAGACACAAAATAAAATTAAACAAACATCAGCTGAATACTTGCAATGATTGGAATGCCTCTTGGTTATTTAACAATTCGGAATGGCAAACAAGTTCACCATCACACTATATATAGACAGTGTCATTGCAATATTCATCATTTAAAATAATATCTTTTTAAATTTGCTTTTCAACTTGCAGGCAAATGGACAAAATACAACTTCCAGGCAAATGAACAAAATCACAAATTGCAAAATCACATGGCACACAAGTGGCCAAATACAACTTGCAATAATACTTCCTATTCCATCCGTGAAGGCACAACTTGCAATAATACTTCCTATTCCATCCGTGATAGCACAAATTAAACATAATTCACTGAGGCAAACATAAATATGACATCAAGCCAAATTAATTAAAGATAGTCCTAATAATGTTTTTAAAAATAATACAAAAAAAAAATACACACATTCGCACAATGAACTAATCACGAAAACCAGGAATGCGAGCCTTTTCCAAAGCAATTTCGAGATTAATAAACTTCAAACGCAACACATCATCAGGCAAAGCCATGAAGGACTCACGAAGTGAGGGTTTCATGAATAACCTTGCAGCCCAAATTAAAAGGTCATTGTCTTCACTAACGCCAGAGATTGTGCTAATCTTAGCCAAGCACTCAGTTATTGTGTGCGGATTTTGCATAGCAGCATTCTGTGTACCAGTTGAAGATGATGCCTCCACAGCATCGACAATGCAGTTAAGTGTCTTACTTAACTCACCTGCAGCCGATTGTTTTTTGTTCCCCTTTTGTTTCTTTGATGGACCCTCTTTTTGGCGACGACATTGGTTGCTCAATTCAGATGGATGAATTTCCGTATCAGTACCATCACCAAGTGGGGTGTGAGATCCCTTAGTGTCAAGAAACACTCCAGAGCTTGGAGTGTATGCCCACTCACCAATTGCAGAAACATCAGAGAATAGTATGTCCATGTCATCAGCCAATGTCAATGGCTTCTCACGAAATTTGGCTGCATCAGTATACCTCTATAACAAAATATGGACAAATATTACAAATATATAAATCATAAAGCTCAAGTACAAGTGAGCAAGAAAAAAAAATTAACATAATTCACTGACCTGTAGCTTCAAATTCCACCAATCATCAGATGCCATGATAGCTCCAGTCAAGAGATCTAACCCCAGCCCCGTCTCACCTCTCAATAGATTTTTCCAAAGACCCCACTCCTTCTTTAAGGTATCCCAACGATTTTTAAGCTGAATGCGAACATATGACTTTCCAGTTGCAATTTTGAACTTGTTAATAACTGCTTCCCAACCAACCCTATCTAAGTGCGTACCAGGTCTGTGACCTGCTTTCACTTGCTCTACACAAAGTTTGACAAAAATTTCAGTAGATTTTGTGTCCCAATGTGCCGTTGAACCTTGTGAGGGTTGGGAGTTTTGGGAAGCTTTTCCTTTGCTCTTTGTAGTTGTTGGAGATTGTGATGGTGGTTGGGAACTCATTTTCTATTAAAATCATGATTCACCAAAGACAACTCTTTCAGACATTTGATTTACTTTAAAGGGTCAGTTGAAATAGTCAAAATTAGTCCTTATATAAAATCAGGATGATATTACCTATTCTATATATTTAATATACTATATAAAATCAAAATTAGTTCTCTTGTTCATATTTCTTTTCTGTTAGTAATCTTTTATATCTAAGATATGAGAAAAGAATATAGTTCGAACTACCTTCTCTACTCATGATCATCATTTATTTTTCAATGATTATATTGCTATTGTATGTCATATGTAGTATTGAGTGCTCATATCTAATTCATGATGCTCTAGTAAATCTAACATTAGATACAAAACCCAAATTGACATTCTTATTAAAAGAACCAATGCATGTTTGACACACATGATTATTATTCATATTTATGATATGTGTTGTATTAAACATGAGAGATGTTGTAGTTAGGCATTAAATTCTGAATTTTTAAAAATTATATTTCGTGTGAATATGGAAGTTTACGGTCTTCTAACCGTCTTAAAAATAGAAAGGTTTCTTTGATTTTTTATATAATAATAGACTAATAGATATCTCACAATTTATAAATATCATGCACATAAACTTGATTACTTTAAACTTGATTAGATATCTCACCACTTTAACTAACATTGCATGTTTGATTCTAAGGCCAATGGTCTGTAATGTTTACTAATTGTAGGCCAATGGTCTCTAATGTTTACTAATTGTAGGATACAAAAAATACATTGCATGTTTGATTCCAAGGTTTATGTATCAAAGTCATATAAGACTATTACTTAAGCACAAAAATCAAACAAAGACTTAGATAGATGGTCCAAAAACACAAATAATTTCAGATTTTGAATGTGCAGGAAAAATAGGCAAAAATTGGCTGCATTACTATTATGATTTTAGATTTTTTACTTAAGCACAGATTTTTTCCTGCATCACTAGTAGGAAAAAAAATAAATAAATAACTTGAACAAACTTTTAACATCAAAGAATGAATAAATTTCCCCAAAATTTTATTATTATGATTTGTTTAATAGAAATATCATAGTAAAATTTTTAACTCCTACACAAACAGAGCATTAATAAACCAACTCCTACACAAATTTTTAACATCAAAATAAATTTCCCCAAAATTTTCCTAAACCCTAACTATTCTTATTTTCTCCAATTTGAACAAATTTGAAATACATATATATATTTGAAATACATGCTGAACAAATTGCAGAACAGAACCAAACCCCCCATAGCTTTGCACTCACAAACCCTCCAAACACTGCCTCTGGTCCGTATACAATCATGTACCCACTTCTATATATGAGTTCTGAATAAATCATTTTGACCTCTTTTCATCTTCTTCACAAGGTTAATCCTTTCTTAGTCAACTCTCACTCACCATTTTCTTGGATTTATCTTTTGTTTCTCAGATCTCTATTTCTTCTTATACTGACCATGATTTTGATTTTTTGATTTTCTTTGTTTTCTTTAAATATAAGGTTATTGTCTGTGTTGAAATGGGTCTTTGAAGAATTTGTGATTTATGCTTTTTATGTTCCTGTTTGCTGTTCAGCATAAAAATACATGATCAAAACAATACACACACACACATATATAAACATGCATGCCGAGCAAGAAAAAGAAAAATCAAAGATGAAAGAAACGAACTAGAGTCGGAAACGAATTAGAGCCGCACGTCGTCGGAAGCAAATGAACGCCGGAAACAAACCAGAGCTTCACGTCTCCGGAATTGAACCAGATCGCAACTTGTTGCTGTGTTGCTATGTTGCTACTGATCTCTTGCCAAAGACAAAGATTAGGGCAAAAAAAAGAACATATATAGGTGGTATAAGGGTAAATCTTTCAAAACACATAGGATATTTAAGTCAAATTGCCCTCCGCGTTTTACCCGTGAGAATTTGAAGCTGGTTCAACCAGCTTTTGAATTTCAGCTTTTTTCCCCTTGCCGATAATCTGTAGAAGTTGAAGCTGAAGCAGATTCAAGGCAACCAAATAGCTTGAATTAGCTTTTTTTAAGCTAAAAGCCAAAAGTTGGGCAAAAAAAGCTTCACCAAACACCACCTATAAAAGTAAGAATTGCAACATGGATAAAGGATTCATCTCCTGCTATGGTGTTTTCTGTCAATGATTTGGTGTTTAATCTTCATCAAGTCAGATTTGGCATTATTTCCTTATTTATATCGTTTCATTATTTACATCTTTACAAAATTGTATCGTTTGCATAAACCCTAATCTTACATCTAAACGCTTATTGGTCAATAAACAAAATGACACTACTACAAAAATAGTTAAAGATCACACTTTGACAAATGAAACTATCTCATATTTATTGGAAGTGTGATAAAAAAAATTAGATTGATATTTGAATCACACTTAATTTGAGTGAATGTGAAAATATTTATTTTTAATCTAATTTTTCAAATAAGTGTGATTTTATCTTCTTTTTTTTAAGCACATTTTCTAAGTAAGTGTGATTGTGTGTTGTTTATACAAATAGTGTTCTAATATGCCATAAAATATATTTTTTATGGTTTGACATGAAAATCCTAAATTAATTAAATAATCATTTATTTTGATTTTATAGAAGGCTAATAGTATTGCACTCAAAGTTTATAAAATCATGCAACACTAACATTTTTGACGGTAACATAGTGATACCTCAACTTAGCTCAAACATGAGTTATTACCCAAGAAACAAAGTATGAATAGGAATTTACCTTAACACATTCAAAACATGGATTTTAATGGACCATTAATTTCATGGATTGAAATATATAAAACCACTCATGAATACAAAACTAACTCAAGAATCATGCTATTAGTTAAAAATAGAAACCCTAGCAAGCTTCTAATGAAGATGTGAGAAGACCCTTACCTTCACTTGAAGCATTGATTCAATAGAAAGAGGAAAAATATAGCGTTGATGGCTGGGATGGTGCAAGTAAACCCCAAGCCTCAAGAACATGCCAAACCTTCAAAGTGTTCTTCAATATTCTTTCGAAACTCAATCAAAACCCTCTATTTAACCTCACAAGTGAAACCACGTCCTGGTAGTGGTGAGTTTGCTCTAGTTTTGGGCTGGGACTCATATGAAAAAGCTAACATAAAGAATTTGGAATGCCACCCCAATTGGAATTTTCTGGTCTATTTGGAAATTGAGAAAAGATGTTGTGTTTAATGGGGTGCAACCAAATCTGAAGGAAGTCTGTGTGCTTATAAAAGTAGGAATTGCAACGTGGGTAAAGGATTCATCTCCTGCTATGGTGTTTTTTTTATCAATGATTTGGTATTTAATCTTCAACAAGTCAGATTTTGCATTATTTCCTTATTTAATATTATTTACTTGTTTATATCATTTCCTTATTTATATCGTTTCACAAATTGTATCGCTTACATAAACTCCAATCTTACTTTTAATTGCATATTAATCTATAAACAAAACAGCACTACTAAAAAAATGGTTAAAAATCACACTTTGAAAAATGAAACTATCTCCTGTTATTGGAAGTGTGATAAAAAAAATAAAATTAGATTGATAATTTAATCACACTTATTTTGAATGAGTGTGATTATATTTATTTTTAATCTCATTTTTTAAATAAGTGTGATTATATCTTCTTTTTTTTTTAATCACATTTTTTAAATAAGTGTGATTGTATGTTGTTTATACAAATAGTCTTGTAATATGCCATAAAATATATTTTTTAATGTTTGACGTGAAAATCCTAAATTAATTAAATAATCCTTTATTTTGATTTCATAGAAGGCTAACAAGTTTGTACTCAAAGTTTATAAAATCATGCGACACTAACCCTTTTGAAGGTTACATAGTGATACCTCAACTTAGTTCAAACATGAGTTATTAACCTTGAAACAAAGTATGAATAGGAATTTAACATAACATATTAAAAACATGGATTTTAATGGACCATTACTTTCATGGATTAAAATATATAAAACTACTCATGAATACAAAACTAACTCAGAAATCATGATATTAGTTAAAAATAGAAACCCTAGAATGCTTCTAATGAAGATATGAGAAGACCCTTACCTTAACTGAAGCTTTGATTCACAAGGAGGAGGAAAAACATAGAGTTGATGGTTGGTATGGTGCAAGTAAATCCCAAGCCTCAAGAACACGCCAAACCTTCAAAGTGTTCTTCAATATTCTTTCAAAACTCAATCAAAACCATTTATTTAACCTTACAAGTGACACCATGTCCTGGGTAGTGGTGAGACTACTGCAGTTTTGGGCTGGGACTCGTATGAAAAAGCTAGAATAAAGAATTTGGATTGCCACCCCATTTGCATTTTTCTTTTCTGTTTGGAAATTGAGAAAAGATGTTGTGTTTAATGGGGTGCAGCCAAATCTGGAGGAAGTCTGTGAGCTTATAAAAGTAAGAAGTGCAACATGAGTAAAGGATTCATCCTCTGTTATTGTGATACCCCTGTTCTGTATTATGCTAATTGAAACGCCCTCAAAATTAAACCCATTAAACATAAAACACAGCATGCATTATTAAAAGAAAACCATTATCTTATCTAAATCATCAGAGTAATATGAAATAAAACATCAAAATAAATGCCCTACGGGCTTACATCTTGCCAAGCCAACACTTGGACACAAATCCATGAGTTCTAACTCAAAACAAATAAAGCCCTAGGCTTGAATGTTTACATAATTTAAATGAAACAACTAAAACAAATAGAACAAATCTTCAAATCCAAATCCTCACAAGCTAAGTCCTTGGAGGTAGTGAACCGCCTGAACCTGAAAATAAAGTTCCCATATAGGGTGAGCCACAGCCCAATAGAGAAATACTAAACCAAGCATAAGAATTAACTAAAGTATTAGCATCTGGTACATGGTTAACACACTATAATCGAGTTACAATATTCATGACACGAATGTCTACACTGCCTATGACACATTGTCTATGGCGCATTTTACTTTCCACTTATGGCTCAGAACCTGGCCAAATAACTCAACAGGGTTTCATCTTTTATTACCATTACTTCCAATTCAACAAGAATAACAATTCAATTTAGACCTAATCATAACAAATACACATGTTGGTATTGTATCAATCATAATCAATTCACTTCCATACTTCCCAACTGATACACATTTTAGTGATGTATCATATCAACAATAAATAGACATATGTCTATTAATCAATAAGCACACGTAAGAGTGATGCTACTGGAGTCCATCCCCTATCTCCTCCTAATAAATCCGGTTTAGAGGTCCATCCCCTATCTTCCCCTAAACCGTGGAGTTCATCCCCTATCTTCTCCAAACAACATGCATATGCAATGAAACACGCAATTGCCATATACAACACATAATCAATACAAGTAATGTTCTGTATTAATTCAACAGTCAACATAAATGACATAATTCCAGTTATACCTAAGCCACATGCAAGGTCTACAACAATCAATGGCTATCCTCCACCGATAGCCCAAAACAGTTATTTCTAAACAAGAAATAGATACATCAATGAATGTAAATTTAACATTCCCGATTCCATGAATTACACCAAATTCCACATTATTCCTTTAAATTAATTATACAATTTAATCTAAACCAAAACCCTAAGGTTTCTTCCAAAATTACCAAACTACCCCCACATACCAAAATCACTAAACTACCCCCACATACCAAAATACTAACACTTAGGATTAAAGCGTATAAATGGAGTAGGAAATCCCTACCTCGAAGAAATAACTCAAAAAGAAGAAGATGAAGATGATGCCCAAACTTCAAAGTGCTCCAATCCAACAATTGCTCGGATTAAATGAAAGCCCTCACTCTCTTCTATGTTATTTATGAAGGAATTAGGGTAGAAATCCACTCTAGATAGATCAATCCTAGGGAAGAAGGTGAGTTGGGAGAGAGGAAACTCGTAACCTAGGGTTTAGAATATGAAAGGGCTCAAAAACTGAATTAAAACACGCTGCTGCGTATTTAAGTCTGACAGGCTCGCTCGAGCGAAGACCTGGTCGCTCGAGCGACCAGACACAGACAATCCACGCTCGAGCCAAGAAAGGCTCGCTCGAGCCAGCTAACACTGCTCTCAGGTCTAGCACTGGACGCAATTCTCGCTCGAGCCAAGAAATGCTCGCTCGAGCGAAGAGCCAAAAACGAAGACCTCGCTCGAGCGAAGAGAAGCTCGCTCGAGCGACCAAGCCAAAAACTGAACATGCAGACTTGGCTTCTAAACCCAACCAATCTGCAACCAACCTGCTAAACACATCCTATAACCCAAGGATAAGGAATTAAAGGACAACAACAACAAATATAACAGCGGAATCCACGGAACGTAAGTCCGGATACAATAATCAAATGGGAAAAAGACCGGGGTCGCTATAACCTCCCCCCCTTAAAAGAATTTCGTCCCCGAAATTAAGCATGAGTTTGTAAAAACAAGTTTTTCTTAATTCCCAATGATATATAAAACAATAATCAACAACTTGACCAATATTGGTCACTTCATCTCTTATCAAGAGGCATCTCACAATATGTATAAACCAACGTATATTTCAACCTGCATCAATATTATGCATTAATCTTTTCAATGTTAACAATTTCCATATCATATTCAATCTCATGATATAAATAACACATTCAATATATAAATGTTATACTCCACTTCCATAAAAAGGCAAGTTTCAAAATGTTAACATTAAACCAAAACATTCTCCATGTTTTCCTAACTTAAGACATATATAAAACTCTTAAGTTCAACAATATTACATAATCTAAATACAAGATTATAAATCAGTAAACAATTCCGGATATTTCTCACGGACTTCCAACTCACGTTCCCAAGTGGCCTCCTCCACTCCGTGATGCTTCCACAAAACTTTCACCAAAGGGATGGTTTTGCCACGCAAAACTTGATCCCGCCTATCCAAGACTCGAACCGGTCTCTCCTCATATGAGACATCCTCATCAATAACTAAATCAGTCCAATCCAATACATGTGACGGATCTGGCTCATACTTCCGAAGCATACTCACGTGAAACACGTCATGAACTCCGGATAACTGCGGTGGCAAAGCTAAACGATAAGCAGCCTCGCCAATCCTCTCAAGGATCTCAAAAGGCCCAATGAACCGAGGGGACAGCTTCCCGCTCTTCCCAAACCTCATCAACCCTCGTTTAGGTGATATCTTCAGAAAGACATGATCACCTACCTCAAACACCAAAGGTCTCCTCCTACGGTCGGCATAAGATTTCTGACGACTCTGTGCTGTAACCAGCCTCTTACGGATAAGCTCAACTTTCTCCGTTGTTTCCCTCACCAACTCCGGACCCAACAAAGGTGCATCACCCACCTCGGCCCAACAAACTGGAGATCTACACGGTCGGCCATACAAGGCCTCAAACGGTGCCATACCGATACTAGACTGAAAGCTATTGTTGTAGGCAAACTCCACTAATGGCAAGTGCCTCTCCCACGACCCACTAAAGTCGAGAACACAACCCCGAAGCATATCCTCAAGGATCTGAATAGTACGCTCGGACTGCCCGTCAGTCTGAGGATGATAAGCCGTACTAAAAGTCAACTTAGTGCCTAAAGCACTCTGCAAACTCTGCCACAACCTGGCAGTAAAACGAGGATCTCTATCTGAGACGATCGTCACTGGGACCCCGTGCAACCTCACTATGTCCCGAACATACAACTCAGCAAGATGATCTACTGAATCTCTAACGCGCATAGGAATGAAGTGCGCTGACTTCGTCAACCGGTCTACCACCACCCAAATGGCATCACTACCCCGCTGAGTCCTCGGAAGACCTACAACGAAGTCCATAGTGACATGCTCCCACTTCCACTCGGCGATAGGCAAGGGTTGCAACAAACCCGCTGGCCTCTGATGCTCGGCCTTCACTTGCTGACAAGTAAGGCACCTAGATACAAAAGTTGCCACATCTCTCTTCATACCCCGCCACCAGAACTGGCGACTCAAATCCTGATACATCTTAGTACCTCCCGGATGCACCGCAAGGCGCGAATGATGAAACTCTCGGAGTAGCTCCTCTCGGCAAGACTCCGACACAAACAAACGGTCTCGGTATCTCACACTCAGGTCGGGATACACCATCAAACCCTTCTCAACCTTCCCATTAGAAATCTTCTCTCGGAGAGATTCTACCTCAAGATCACCCCTCTGAGCCTCTAACACTCGAGTCACAAGTGTAGGCTGTGCAACAACAGAAAACAAGGCCGCAGCCTCAACGGATTCGCCCAAATGCAAATCAAACTCCCCAACTGTACCCAACATCTCCCACTCCCGGATGGCTATACTAGCTAAGTTACCAACAGATTTCCTGCTAAGGGCATCGGCCACAACATTGGCCTTCCCCGGATGATAGTGCAACTCGAAGTCATAATCCTCAATGAACTCCATCCACCTCCTCTGCCTCAAATTCAAGTCTTTCTGTGTGAACAGATATTTCAGACTCTTATGATCCGAGAATACCTCGAACCTCTCACCATAAAGATAATGCCTCCAAATCTTCAAAGCAAATATCACAGCTGCTAATTCTAAATCATGCGTAGGGTAATTCTTCTCGTGAATTTTCAACTGACGTGAGCCATAGGCAACCACTTTCCCCTCTTGCATCAACACACAACCCAGACCCTCTCGTGAGGCATCACAATAGACTGCATAACCCAACCCTCTCTCCGGAATAATCAAGACCGGAGCGGTGGTCAGTCTAACCTTCAACTCCTGAAACGACTTTTCACAAGTCTCACTCCATACAAATTTGACTCCCTTCCGAGTCAACCTAGTCAACGGTGAAGCTAACCTGGAGAAATCCTTCACAAACCGACGGTAATACCCAGCTAATCCCAGAAAACTGCGGATCTCAAACACACTCTTAGGCTGTGCCCAATCTTGCACTGCCTCAGTCTTGGATGTATCAACAGACACCCCTTCCCCAGAAACTACATGGCCTAAGAACTTCACCTCTTCTAGCCAAAACTCACACTTCCCAAACTTAGCATACAGCTTATGGGCTCTAAGTAACTCAAGCACCACTCTCAAGTGTTCCTCGTGCTCCTCCCTCGAAGGTGAATAAATCAGAATGTCGTCCACGAAGACGACCACAAAACGATCCAAGAATTCCCGGAAGATCCGGTTCATCAAATCCATAAACACTGCCGGTGCATTGGTGAGCCCAAACGGCATCACCAGAAACTCATAGTGGCCATACCGCGTACGGAATGCCGTCTTAGGAATATCCTCCTCCCTGACTCTCAACTGGTGATAACCCGATCTCAAATCTATCTTAGAGAAACAACGGGAACCCTTCAGCTGGTCAAACAAATCATCAATACGGGGCATAGGATACTTATTCTTAACTGTAGCCCGATTCAACTTGCGGTAATCTATACACAACCTCAAAGCACCACCTTTCTTCTTAGCAAAGAGAGCCGGTGCTCCCCAAGGTGAAACACTAGGACGGATATAGCCCTTATCCAACAACTCCTGGAGTTGAACCTTCAACTCAACTAACTCGGCTGGGGCAAAACGGTAAGGTGCCATAGAAATCGGTGCCGTGCCGGGCACTAAATCAATAGAGAATTCAATCTCTCGCTGTGGTGGCAAGCTAACAAGATCCTCGGGAAAAACGTCCGAATACTCACAAACCACCCTCGGCAACACAATCTGAGTCTCATCACCCTCACTAATTGAAAGACTAGCAAGTAGACTACTAAGCTCACTCCGCCCTCGCGGATCATACCCCGGTGGCAAAACACTACCAACCCGGTCCCCCAGAAAACGGAAGCACTCCCCGTCCACGGTACAACAAGTGACCCTCTGACGGTAGCAATCAATAACTGCCCGGTATGACGATAACCAGTCCATACCCAAAATAACATCGAAGCCCTTCATGGGCATAACTACAAAAGAGAAAGGGATTCTATGATCATCGACTTCTATATCACAACCCCTAACACCTTGTTTCAAAATCAACTCACCCCCAAGAGGCGACACTACACAAATAGGAGATGCTAACTGAGCTAACTCCAACTCCAAAATAGATGCAAATGCAGCAGACACAAAGGAATGAGATGCACCCGTATCGATCAAAACACTAGCAACTGAATTGCAAAACAAGAAGGTACCTCTCACAACAGATGGAGCCGGCACCAGATCCTGCGCGGTAACAGCATACACGCGCCCAGATGACCTCTGATCAACCTGCTCACCCCTCGGAGCACTAGACTGCTGCACTGACTGGGACGAAGAAGCCCCCTGGTTGGCCCTCGAGGCCTGAACTGACTGAGTAGGCAGCTGACTCTGAGTCTGCCTCGAACCAGTAGCACCAGATGTGCCACCCAACTGTGGGCAAAACCTCTTCATGTGCCCTGGCTGACCGCACTGAAAACAAGAGAGCGGCTGACCTCTACTCTGACTCTGGCTCTGAGATCGAGCCGAAGAAGATGCTGCTCTCTGAGCTCCTCCCCTCTGAGGACAAACTGGAGACTTGTGGCCCAGCTGACCACACTTGAAGCAAGTGATGTCTCCCTGACTGCTTTTCCCCGAACTAGCACTCGGTACAGGAAAAGTAGACCTAGAGAAGCTACACTGAGGCTGCTGAGGAGTGAAACCTCTCTGCCTCCTGCCATCGCCCTGACCATCCTGACTCCTCTTGGAGCCTTTCTGCCCTTCCTCCTCCTCCTGCATCGCAATCTCAGTATGGGCTGCTGCATCAACCAAACGCCCAAAATCCCTAATCATAGTCGGCACAATTCTCAATTTGAGACCGCGTCTCAACTTCTTCTCGAACTCTATACACCGGCGCTCCTCGGACGCCACTAACTCAGGTGCGAACCTGGACAAACTAGTAAATAAGGCCTCAAACTCAGCCACTGATGAACTATTCTGCTTCAGCTGGCAAAACTGATCTCTCAACGTCTCCTGTACAGCTGGAGACAGGTACTTCTCCTGAAAAGCATCAACAAACTCCTTCCAAGTACCTCCAATACGACCCTTGGTGAACTTCCACCACTGACCCCGCGTCCCCTTTCAGCTGGAAAGATGCCAAGGTCACCTTCAACCCCTCGTCTTCGATGCCAAGCATCTCAAACGTTTTCGTTGTCTGTTCGAGCCATTCGTCTGCCTTAAGCGACTCGCTAGGATCACCTACAAACACGTCCGGTTGAGACCGGAAAAACTCCCTCTTCAGAAAAGAAGGCCCTGCATCTGCAGCAACTACCGGGGCTGGAACTACCTGGGCTGGATTCGCAGCCCTCAGAATGTCCACTGACGCCTGAAATGCCCCTGCTATCTCTTGGGCCAAAGTGCCCATGAACTGCTGTCCTACTGGCTCGGCCACATTGGCCTGGCCAACACCCTCCTGAACTGCCGGAATTTCCTCCGGTATAGGCACTTCCTGCCTAGCCTGCCTACCGCGTCTACCGCGACCTCGTCCTCGTCCTGACATTCTATTAAAGGAAACAAAGACGTTAGCACCTTAATAAATGTGCCGAAGCTAAACTCTCACGTCCTAATGCATTGGACAACAATAAATCACACCACGTAAGCACATAATCACATAAGCACCTACGAATTTCATTCCTGGATAATGGTAGTCCCAAAGGGTTACTATAGTTCCGATTGGAAACAGCATTGATCAAGTGCCTTTCCAACAAGACTACTAGAAACTCATGGATCCAATCAATATCCAGAAACTACATTCCATACCCACATAGTCACATAAACATGTTATCATATAATCATGTAATTATTACACTAAGTCTCTATCAAACGAGACGAACCCATTGTGATACTAATCACTTCCCACATACCCAAAGTATTCAAACCCGGTACGCTCTGATACCAAGTTGAAACGCCCTCAAAATTAAACCCATTAAACATAAAACACAGCATGCATTATTAAAAGAAAACCATTATCTTATCTAAATCATCAGAGTAATATGAAATAAAACATCAAAATAAATGCCCTACGGGCTTACATCTTGCCAAGCCAACACTTGGACACAAATCCATGAGTTCTAACTCAAAACAAATAAAGCCCTAGGCTTGAATGTTTACATAATTTAAATGAAACAACTAAAACAAATAGAACAAATCTTCAAATCCAAATCCTCACAAGCTAAGTCCTTGGAGGTAGTGAACCGCCTGAACCTGAAAATAAAGTTCCCATATAGGGTGAGCCACAGCCCAATAGAGAAATACTAAACCAAGCATAAGAATTAACTAAAGTATTAGCATCTGGTACATGGTTAACACACTATAATCGAGTTACAATATTCATGACACGAATGTCTACACTGCCTATGACACATTGTCTATGGCGCATTTTACTTTCCACTTATGGCTCAGAACCTGGCCAAATAACTCAACAGGGTTTTATCTTTTATTACCATTACTTCCAATTCAACAGGAATAACAATTCAAGTTAGACCTAATCATAACAAATACACATGTTGGTATTGTATCAATCATAATCAATTCACTTCCATACTTCCCAACTGATACACATTTTAGTGATGTATCATATCAACAATAAATAGACATATGTCTATTAATCAATAAGCACACGTAAGAGTGATGCTACTGGAGTCCATCCCCTATCTCCTCCTAATAAATCCGGTTTAGAGGTCCATCCCCTATCTTCCCCTAAACCGTGGAGTTCATCCCCTATCTTCTCCAAACAACATGCATATGCAATGAAACACGCAATTGCCATATACAACACATAATCAATACAAGTAATGTTCTGTATTAATTCAACAGTCAACATAAATGACATAATTCCAGTTATACCTAAGCCACATGCAAGGTCTACAACAATCAATGGCTATCCTCCACCGATAGCCCAAAACAGTTATTTCTAAACAAGAAATAGATACATCAATGAATGTAAATTTAACATTCCCGATTCCATGAATTACACCAAATTCCACATTATTCCTTTAAATTAATTATACAATTTAATCTAAACCAAAACCCTAAGGTTTCTTCCAAAATTACCAAACTACCCCCACATACCAAAATCACTAAACTACCCCCACATACCAAAATACTAACACTTAGGATTAAAGTGTATAAATGGAGTAGGAAATCCCTACCTCGAAGAAATAACTCAAAAAGAAGAAGATGAAGATGATGCACAAACTTCAAAGTGCTCCAATCCAACAATTGCTCGGATTAAATGAAAGCCCTCACTCTCTTCTATGTTATTTATGAAGGAATTAGGGTAGAAATCCACTCTAGATAGATCAATCCTAGGGAAGAAGGTGAGTTGGGAGAGAGGAAACTCGTAACCTAGGGTTTAGAATATGAAAGGGGCTCAAAAACTGAATTAAAACACGCTGCTGCGTATTTAAGTCTGACAGGCTCGCTCGAGCGAAGACCTGGTCGCTCGAGCGACCAGACACAGACAATCCACGCTCGAGCCAAGAAAGGCTCGCTCGAGCCAGCTAACACTGCTCTCAGGTCTAGCACTGGACGCAATTCTTGCTCGAGCCAAGAAATGCTCGCTCGAGCGAAGAGCCAAAAATGAAGGCCTCGCTCGAGCGAAGAGAAGCTCGCTCGAGCGACCAAGCCAAAAACTGAACATGCAGACTTGGCTTCTAAACCCAACCAATCTGCAACCAACCTGCTAAACACATCCTATAACCCAAGGATAAGGAATTAAAGGACAACAACAACAAATATAACAGCAGAATCCACGGAACGTAAGTCCGGATACAAAAATCAAATGGGAAAAAGACCGGGGTCGCTATACTAATTGGTCCCTAATACGTATGTGATTATATGTTTTGATCTGATTTTGTGTGCCATTATGTGAAAATACGTGGTTTTGAATTCTATCTGTTCACCGTAGGAATATCTGTTTGAATAATTCGCTTCAGAAATTAAAATTGAAGGCCTTATCAGTCACAGAACCCGAAATTGATTACGCCATTGTGATTGGCATCATTTTTAGGGCCTACGGTGAAGTTTAATTGAAAATTGATTCGGGTCAGATTAAATTGATTAAATTGGTGAATTAGTGCCCAACTATTTAATATTATTAAATAAGCATTAGTGGGACTTTTTATTTATGGCCATATACACTCTCTTTACTCCTTTTTGAACTCAAAAACCTGAGATAGGCATTGAGAGGGTGTGAAGGCCGGCTGTAGAGACAGAGAGAGGGAGAGGAAATTGTGCAAGTTTGCTCTTGATCCTTGCATGCATTGAAAATAACACAAGAATTGCCATAGATTGTGAAGATTAAACTCCTTGGTGAGTAATTCATGCATTTTTAGTCATTCTCTTGTGAATTCAAGTTTAATAGATGGCCAAGAGCATGAATTAGTTGAATGTAAGGGGATAGAGTTGTATATGTTGGATTTCAAGCCAATAGAAGCATGCATGTAAAGAATTGTTATAGATTTCCATGTTTGAGCTTAACTTGTGTAATCTATGTTGAAGTTTGGATGAAATCCATGTGTATGACCATTTCTTCACCAAATAAGTTGTGGATAATGTGTATTTCCTACATGCAAGAGTAGATCATGAAAGAGTAAGCTTTGCATGTTGGAATTTGATATGTTGGTGATGAAATTGGACTAATTTGAGACATGCATGCGACTTATTTGTGAAATTGAGCCTCATTGAGTTATAATTTGGGGTCTATACCATGTTAGCATGATTGTACATGAGATTTGAGCCATTGCATGCAAGAAGTGTAGCTGGAAAATTGAATTGGAGCTCAAGAACACAATCTGGGAAACCCAGAATTTTGATGTCCGCTCGAGCGGGTAAGTTCACGATCGAGCGGGGATTTCGAGTTCCCAGTATTTTGTTCTTGCAAGCATGGTTCCCACTCGAGCGGGTGATTTCACGCTCGAGCGAGGATCAAGGAGGATGAATTTCCGCTTGAGCGTTCTAGTTCACGCTCGAGCGCAAGAATGAGGCATCCAGTACTTTTTTGCAGACATGGTTTCTGCTCGAGCAGGTAAGTTCACGCTCGAGCGGGGATCTATGTTGAGAGGCCTTCTACTCGAGCGCCATATTGGACGATTGAGCGTAAGTTTCATCTATCCAGTACTTTTGCAGGCCTTAAGGGTCCGCTCGAGCGGGGAAGTTGACGCTCGAGCGGGGACCCTGTTTTTTTGAAATTGTGTTCATGTGTTCCATGTCTGATTTTCCGTTCTCTTTCACTCGTAAGCGCTCTTAGGCATATGTTAAGCATGGTAAATAAGTTAATGAGATAAGAGCAAGGCCTAAAGAGGATTATGTGAATAAAGGAACGGATAGAATTATTAATGACCCTTTTGTATTCATGAAATGTGTAGGGTCAAGCTCCAAGGTGAATCCACAAACCGATCACCGTGAGTAATATCGGTATTCGTATGCCTGTGAATGTCCAATTGTTTATTTCCTTATAAGCTTTATGAATTGCTAATTGGGATTGTGGACAAAGGTTTGATATGAACAAAGGAATGGACCAAAGGTCGTTTTGATAAACGTAAATGGACCAAAGGTCGTTTTGATAAACATGAGTGGACCAAAGGTCGTTTTGTTATAAACGAATGGACCGAAGGTTGTTTTGACATGAATGAGTTGGCCGAAGGCCGTTTTGACATGAATGAATGGACCAGAGGTCGTTCTGACATAAATGAATGGACCGGAGGCCGTTTTGATAGAAATGAATGGACCGAAGGTCGTTTTGAAAGAAATGAACGGACCGAAGGTCGTTTTGATACAAGCAATTGGACCAAAGGTTGTTTTGACGCGAATGTGTGGGCCGAAGGTCGTTTTGACATGAATGACCGGGCCGAAGGCCGTTTTGACATAAGTGAGTGGGCCGAAGACCGTTTTGACATGAATAGAAATCTAAATGGGCCAAAGGCCAGAATGTTGAACTACAAGTTACTTGGATTGAAATTAATGTAGTTACATATCTGTTAAATAGAAATATAAATTGCGCCCAAGGCCGTTTGGAACCAGTTGTCCTACATTATTATGTGGTTCCTGTATTTGATATTATTCACTGGGCTATCGCTCATGCTCATTCATGTGTTTGTAGGTGAGCCACGGAAAGTCCAAACCCAGCCCCAGTGAAGTCTGCAAGGAACAACATGAGTTTTGAAGAGTCAGCCTTGTGTCTCACGTACGAGACCCATCCTTGCCATTTTGTTATGTATTTATATTTTGTCTTGTTGGCAAGGACTTTGTGTACATTTGTATATAGTCTGCTATGGGTTGGCTCAGTTTGAATGATCCTGTTTGTAAAGAAGTTATGTTACTGTACTTTTGATGTGGGTTATTAACGCATATGAGCATGGTTTGTTTGATGTGCATATAAGCACGGCTCTATGGAAAAGTTTTAAATATTTGCTTCCGTTTGGCCCCTTTACTCTGACGAGTTATGTCTGTTTTGGTTTGAGGCCGTAGGTAATCATAGGATTACTGGCCGGTTATGTCCTTAACCCATAGGGGCGGGTTCGGGTCATGACAACTATGGTGTTTTCTCTCAATGATTTGGTGTTTAATGTTCATCAAGTCAGATTTTGCATTATTTCCTTATTTATATCGTTTCCTAAATTGTATCGTTTATATAAACTCCAATCTTACTTTTTATCACATATTAATTAACAAAAAAATGACACTACCACAAAAATAGTTAAAGATTACACTTTGACAAATGAAACTATCTCATTTTTATTGGAAGTGTGATAAAAAAAACATAAAAAAATTAAATTGATATTTTAATCACACTTAATTTGAGTGAGTGTGATAATATTTAATTTTAATCTCATTTTTTAAAATAAGTGTGATTATATCTTCTTTATTTTAATCACATTTTCTAAGTAAGTGTGTGTGGGGAAGTGGTTTTGGAAATACTCTTCAGATCCTGGGAGATGCTCTTGATCCTCAGCTAGTCACCTGCAAAGACACAAACACTCCGGTCGGGGGTGCCGGGGTTAGCACTCCGACGGGCAACTCATCTCCAATACTCAAGAAAGCTTGTTTTCTAAGTTAAGTGAAGTTATTCTTACATACCTTTCTATATCTGAAGCTCTTGTATTTATACTCATTCTCTGGATCTTGGGTCCAGAGCCCATTTTTTACTTAGTATCCTTTTGTTTATTCCCACGTACATCTCCCCGTCTATTCGGCGATATCAATGTATTCGGCATCTTAGTTGATTAGCACGGAGCCGAACAGTTTCTGACACCTGGGATACATCCCTTCTAACTCTTCTACACATTCGGCTCCCACAATTGCCCCCCAAGCATTCTCCCAACATATGTTGGCTGGAGTGCTTGGTTACGAATTTTGAATACTCAGAACCAAAATTTTGGTGGTCGGGCCTACGAAGCATACGTCTAAGTGGGCCTACAAAGCATGCATCTAAGTACGCCCCCTTTCGGTTGTCGTACCGACTTCCCGCCTCTTCGTACATATCTATTCATTGCGAATTTACAAATTGGCTTCCCTTCGGATTCGCATTCCGTGATACTGGTCGCTGGGTTGCTTTTTGGATCGTTCTCGCAATCTTATCTCCTCCAATATCTTTTTCATCCTTTGTAAGTTATCCATTTCTTTGCTTCGCGAGCTATTCCCAGTTTATTCTTTGGCACATCTGTGTCAACTGTAGGGTATGGCGAAACATTTGAAAGACCTCCTCTCATCAGCTCGAATTGCTGGTTTTAGATGCCATTTCTCTATTCCTGATGATGTTCGTCTATCACTTTTGGCAGACGACACCCTTGACATGGAGAGGGAGGACGAAACCACGACCGTCTTTCCTCTCTTGTCAATCGCAGAGGGTGGAGTCCGCTTCCCTCTACACCCATTCCTAAGGGCTGTGCTTCGCCATTGGGATTTAATCCCTTCCCAACCTAACGTGAATTTCTTTAGAATTATAATGGGGATTGTAGCGTTGAATCTTCGCCTTGGAATTAACCTCGGCATTCCGACTATCCGGCATTGCTATGCCTTGGCTAAGTCTTCTAGTCGGCAAGGGCGTTATTTCCTTACAGCTAAGGACACCGATCATCAACTAATCACTATGCTTTCCAGCTTAGGGAAAAAAGTTGATGATGTTATGGTCGTTGTCCAGGGTAATTGGGAATTTGGCGAAGGGGAGGATCGTGTTGACCCTATTCCCAGACGGAGGGGCGAGCCAGGTCGCCATGTATTTCCTTGCTTTTGTTATGTGTTCATTTTTATTGTAAAACCTATTTCATTGAAATCTTGCAGCTTCGTCTTCTGCAGGGAGGGGTTTGAAAAAAGTACTATCTTCAAACCACGACGCCGTTCTTTCAGATATTAGGGTTGCTCTCGGGTATTTCGGCCATGGAAGCCTTCAAAAACAGGGGAGGGCGGCTCACAATCTGCTTTGTTACGAGTCGACATACACAACCTTCTCGGCGGCGGAAAACATACCGATTCCGAAAGGCGAAGATTCCCTTACCGCTCTTATTCTGTCCGACTTCAAAAACTTGAGGCAGGTAGGCTTTGAAGGGTCCGATTTGGAGCGAAATAAGGTAGCTGATATTGCCGAATCAAATCAATCCGAGACCGACTCCGAGGAGGTATTAGATTCCGCCGATCCTCTGTTTACATCGGGACCAGGGGATCTTCCTTCTGACGATGTTCTTCAACGCTTAGAGGATCTTCCCGTCATAGACTCCGCGGGTATGGCCGGCTTGAGTTTGACAAAGCTTGCCAAAAAGGCAAATGCGGAGAGGTTAGCTGCACGGCGAAGAGCAGAGGGTCTTTCGTCTGAAATACCGCCCGCCACCGAATCTCGACTCCCCCTCCCTGTTGCCGAATCAGAGTCCTTGGGGGTTATAGAGAAGGAAAAAGGTAAGAATGTCGAATCTCCGTTGTCCGGGGAAGTCGGCCAGAAAGTTGGGGAGAAGGCAGAGAAACGCTCTGCTGACCTCAAGGCCGGTTCAGACGAACAAGGTGGTAAGCGTCCTCGATTGGAGGGATCTAATGAGGTTGTTCCTTTTGTCATTCGTCCCATGGTAAAGGATATGCCGGTTTCCTCTAACGCTTCGGCGCTCAAAGATCCAGAAGTCGCATTCGGTGTGGCTACGTCCGTGTCGTTGCCGTCTGATATGGAGGCTTTCCAGGTGGAACCAGATCTGAATGCGACAGCACTAGCCGCGCAATCGGCACTTCTGGTACGTATTTTGACTTTTCTTCACTTTATTCAAGTACTGTTGAGGTTATGTTTTTAGGTTCTTCCTTTGCAGACCGTCGGAAGGATAGCCGATATGGGACGTCGGCATCTCGACGCCGTCAAACATATTGACCGCTTACGAAAGCAAGTGGAGGGCTAGAGGAAGAGGGCCGAGGATGCGGTTTTGAGAGCGAACAAGGAAGCTTCTCGGGCCGAGGCCGAGGTAGAAAAGGCTCGTATTGCAGATCAGTCCCGAGTGGACGCCGAGAAGAAGGCGGACGTGAGCGAGGCAGCACTGAGATTGTCCCAGAAGGCGGTTGCCAACCTGGAGGCTGAGTTGGCTGAAATGAAGGCGGCTGCTTCCAAAGTATTCGAAGCCGAGAAAGAGGCTGGGCTCGCCGAATATGTGGACTAGGTCCCTCAGTTCGAAAACAGGGGGTTTAAACATGGCTGGTGCAAAGCCCTTGCTGCAGCTAGAGTTTCACTGACTATGCCAGTGCCGTATGAGCAAGTGGATGTCGAGCCGTTGGAAACCGATTCTGAAGGCTATGCTAGCCATTTGCCTGTTAGGATTTCACAGATGTATTGTTACAGTCTGAGCTGGGCATTTGCCTGTTAGGATTTCATAGATGTATTGTTACAATTGTTTTGAGACATTTTTGTCCGGGCTTGTAGCTCATTTATTTTGCATATATAAAATGTCATGAGTTGTGCTCAATTTTGTTGGTGAAGAATGATATTACTTAATTTTAAGCCCGGACGATCGGATTAAGGAATCTGTCCCTGCCTTAGGCAGGGCACGAGCCCTCGAAGCCGAATGAGCCACTGGCTCTGGGTCGTGGCCTAGCTGAAGCATAAATTACGCGGCGATGTCGCTTGAAAATATAGCCGACTAAATAGATAAATCTGCCCCTGCCTCAGGCAGGGCACGAACCTGAGGAGTCGAATGAGCCGCTGGCTCCGGGTCGTGGCCTGGCTGAGGCATAAATTACGCGGCGATGTCGCTTGAAAATATAGCCGGCAAGATTGATAAATCTGCCCTTGCCTGTCAAGGCGCGAGCCTGAGGAGCTGAATGAGCCACTGGCTCCGGGTCGTGGCCTGGCTGAGGCATAAATTATGCGGTGATGTCGGTTGAAAATATAGCCGACTAGATTGATAAATCTGCCCTTGCCTCAGGGCGCGAGCCTGAGGAGCCGAATGAGCCGCTGGCTCCGGGTCGTGGCCTGGCTGAGGCATAAATTACGCTATGGTGTCGCTTGAAAATATAGCCAACTAGATTGATAGAGCCTGCGAAGCCGAATGAGCCGATGGCTCTGAATCGTGGGCTGGCTGAGGCATAAGTTACTCGGCGATGTCGATTGAAAATATAGCCGACTAGATTGATGAATCTGCCCCTGCCCCAGGCAGGGCACGAGCCCGCGAAGCCGAATGAGCCGATGGCTCTGAATCGTGGGCTAGCTGAGGGGCATCCGACGTTTGGCGCTTAGTCTTTCTGACGTTGCCTCGGGGGAGCTGCATGTACCCCAGAATAAATGGGCGAGCTTATGCCAACAACTCGACTCATTTCCATTTAGGCTTGATCCAAACCAGGCAGGGGCCAACATTGGCTGGGTTTAGAGGTCAAAATGAATCGAAGCAACGAGCCTATTCACACGGGAAAAAGAGCATCCATGGATCGGGAAAAACAGCGGCCCCCTAGTCGTCGAAGCAGATCACCCAGAAAGGACGGACAACGGGGAGATTCCCCGCACCCACGACCGCGAGTTGAGCCTGACGTGGCACCACGACCGTTGAGTTTCGCGGTTCTTGTGAAGAATAGACCAATGACAGAGGTGGATTCTATAATTAAAGACCCAGATGTGGCAGTTGTAACGCCCTCAAAATAAACCCATTATATATATATCATTGACATGCAATATTAAAAGAAAACAATTCATTATCTCATTCATCAGAGTATTACTAAATAAAAACATTACATGTAACATCGAATTAAATGCCCTACGGGCTTACATCTTTCCAAGCCAACACTTGGACACAAAAATATGAGTTCTAAATCAAATACAAATAAAGCCCTAGGCTTGAATGTTTACATGTACTATCACATAAAAACAAATAACTAAAGATAGTCTTCAAGATCCAAATCCTTCCAAGCTAAGTCCTTGGAGGTAGCTTATCACCTGGACCTGAAAATGATGTTCCCATATAGGGTGAGCCACAGCCCAGTAGAAATGTACTAAACCAAATATAAGCATTGAATAAAGCAATAGCATTCAATAGATGGTCAACCAAGATCATCAATTATATCATTATACAGTCTCCTGACACTAATGTCTGTGACACGTTTCACTTTCCATTATTATCAATATGGCTCAGAACCTGGCCAAACTTACAACAGTGAACTATATATATCATATTCACATTACTTCCAATATCAACCAAACAAATGAGACTCAGGCTCATATCAAAACACTTCATACTTCCCGTTTGATACACATTTTAGTGCTGTATCAATAACATGTAAAAACACTTCAATATCAATAAGCACACATAATAGTGATGCTAATGGAGTCCATCCCCTATCTCCTCCCAAACAAAATCCAGTTTAGAGGTCCATCCCCTAACTTCCCCTAAACCGTGGAGTACATCCCCTATCTCCTCCCACACAATATGCAAATGCAATGCTCAATCAATACACATATTTTCTGTATTAATTCAATAGTCAAAATTAATGACTTAACCAATGTGATTAGTTTCAGTTATCCCTAATCCACATGCAATGTCTGCAACAATCAGGACTATCCTCCACCGATAGTCCAAAACAGTTATTTCTAGACTGGAAATAAATATATCAACAATTCAATAGGCGAGTGATTTAAAATATCAACTACACCATTAAATCAATAAATTCCTCAATTCACCTTAAATTAATTATACAAATTAATTCATTTAAACAGCTAGGGTTTTTTCCAAAATTACCAAAATACCCCCAACATATCAAAATACCAAAACTTTGACCAAAACTTATAAGATGGAGTAGGAAATCCCTACCTCGAAGAAAATAACACAAATGGAGAAGACGGAAAAGACGACCCAAACTCCAAAGTGCTCCAAATCCACAAACTCTCAGATTAAAACGCAGCTCTCAACTCACTCTATCTTTTTAACAAAGGATCTAGGGTAGAAAAACACTCTAAGTAGATCAAACCTAAGAGAGAAGGTGAGTTGAGAAAGAGAGAACTCGGAACTAGGGTTTTTGGATCAAAAGATGTAAAAAAAAAATGTTTTAAAAACCGCTGCTGCGTATTTAAACTGGTCAGGCTCGCTCGAGCAAAAACTTGGTCGCTCGAGCAACCAGACACAAGAAGTACTCACTCGAGCGAAGGAAAGCTCGCTCGAGCCAACAATACGATGCTTCAGGTCTGCAACCCAGAAGCACGCTTGAGCGACAGAATGCTCGCTCGAGCGAAGGACTCGAAACTCGCTCGAGCGAAGAAAAGCTCGCTTGAGCCAAGAAACCCTGCTTTCAGGTCTATACTAGACGCAATCGCTCGCTCGAGCAACCAACTCCTCGCTCGAGCAAAGACACAAAATTCTGGACAGCAACACTTGGTTTCCAACTCCAACCAACTTATAACAAACCTGCTCAACACATCCTATAACTCAAGAATAGGGAATGAAAGGATGACAACAACAAATATGTAAAAACGGAATCTACGGAACATAAGTCCGGATACAACAATCAAATGGGAAAAGACCGGGGTCGCTATAACCTCCCCCCCTTAAAAGAATTTCGTCCCCGAAATTAAGCATAAGTTTTCGAAAACAAGTTTTTCTCAAATCCCAACAATATGACATTACCATAATGAACAACTTGACCCTATACCGGTCATTTCATCTCTTATCAAGAGGCATCTCACAATATGTATATAAAACAACATATATTACAACCTACATCAGTATTATGCATTTTTTTCCTTTCAATTTCAACAGTTTTCAATATCATATTTAATTTCACGATAGAACTCTAATTCAACAATATATTCAACATATAGCTGTTACACTAAACTTCCATATTGAAGCAAGTTTCAAAATATAAGCATTAAACCAAAACATTCTCAATGTTTTCCAACTTAAGACATATATAAAGCTCTTAAGTTCAGCAATATTACAAAATCCAAATACAAGATTACAAATCAATAAACATATCCGGATATTTCTCGCGGACTTCCAATTCACGTTCCCAAGTGGCTTCCTCCATTCCGTGATGCTTCCTTAGAACCTTCACCAAAGGGATGGTTTTGCCTCGCAAAACTTGATCCCGCCTATCTAAGATCCGAACTGGTCTCTCCTCATACGAGACATCCTCATCAACAACTAAGTCGGTCCAATCCAACACATGTGATGGATCCGGCTCATACTTCCGAAGCATACTCACATGAAACACGTCATGTACTCCGGACAACTGCGGTGGCAAAGCTAAACGATATGCAGCCTCGCCAATCCTCTCAAGGATCTCAAAAGGACAAATGAACCGAGGGGACAACTTCCCGCTCTTCCCAAACCTCATCAATCCCCGTCTAGGTGATATCTTCAGAAAGACATGATCACCTACCTCAAACACCAAAGGTCTCCTCCTATGGTCGGCATAAGATTTCTGACGACTCTGGGCTGTAACAAGCCTCTTACGGATAAGCTCAACTTTCTCCATCGTTTCCCTCACCAATTCCGAACCCAACAGATGTGCATCACCCACCTCGGCCCAACAAACAGGAGATCTACATGGTCGGCTATACAAGGCCTCAAACGGTGCCATACCGATACTAGACTGGAAACTATTGTTGTAGGCAAACTCCACCAATGGCAAGTGCCTCTCCCACGACCCACTAAAGTCTAGAATACAACCCCGAAGCATATCCTCAAGGATCTGAATAGTACGCTCGGACTGCCCGTCAGTCTGAGGATGATAGGCCGTGCTAAAGGTCAATTTGGTGCCTAAAGCACTCTGCAAACTCTGCCACAACCTAGCAGTAAAACGAGGATCTCTATCTGAGACGATTGTCACTGGGACCCCGTGCAACCTCACTATGTCCCGGATATACAAGTCGGCTAGATGATCTACCGAATCTTTCACGCGCATAGAAATAGAGTGCGCTGATTTAGTCAACCGGTCTACAACCACCCAAATAGCATCACTATCCCGTTCAGTCCTCGGAAGACCTACAACGAAGTCCATAGTGACATGCTCCCACTTCCACTCGGCAATAGGCAAGGGTTGTAACAAACCCGCTAGCCTCTGATGTTCGGCCTTCACTTGCTGACAAGTAAGGCACTTAGACACGAATGCTGCCACATCTCTCTTCATACCCTGCCACCAAAACTGGCGACCTAAATCCCGATACATCTTAGTGCCTCCCGGATCCACCGCAAGGCGTGAATGATGAAACTCTCGGAGTACTTCCTCTCGGCAAGGCTCCGGCACAAACAACCGGTCTCGGTATCTCACACTCAGGTCAAGATACACAGACAAGCCCTTCTCAACTTTCCCATTGGAGATCTTCTCTCGGATAGATTCTACCTCAAGGTCACCTCTCTGTGCCTCTAACACTCGAGTCACAAGTGTAGGCTGCGCAACAACAGAAAACAAGGCCGCAGCCTCAACGGATTCGCCGAAAACCAAATCAAACTCTCCAAGCGCACCCAACATCTCCCACTCCCGGATGGCTATACTAGCTATGTCACCAACAGGTTTCCTGCTAAGGGCGTCGGCCACCACATTGGCCTTTCCCGGATGATAATGCAACTCGAAGTCATAATCCTCAATGAACTCCATCCACCTCCTCTGCCTCAAGTTCAAGTCTTTCTGTGTGAACAGATATTTCAGACTCTTATGATCCGAGAATACCTCGAACCTTTCACCGTAAAGATAATGCCTCCAAATCTTCAAGGCAAATATCACAGCTGCTAACTCTAAATCATGCGTAGGGTAATTCTTCTCGTGAATTTTCAACTGACGTGAGCCATAGGCAACCACTTTCCCCTCTTGCATCAACACACAACCCAGACCCTCTCGTGAGGCGTCACAATAGACTGCATAACCCAACCTTCTCTCCGGAATAATCAAGACTGGAGCGGTGGTCAGTCTAACTTTCAATTCCTGGAACGACTTTTCACAACTCTCACTCCATACAAACGTAACTCCCTTTCAAGTCAATCTAGTCAAAGGCGAAGCTAACCTGGAGAAATCCTTCACAAACCGGCGATAGTACGCAGCTAACCCCAGAAAACTGCGGATCTCGAACACATTCTTAAGCTGTACCCAATCTTGCACTGCCTCAGTCTTGGATGTATCAATAGACACTCCTTCCAAAGAAACTACATGGCCTAAGAACTTGACCTCTTCTGGCTAGAACACACACTTCCCAAACTTAGCATAAAGCTTATGGGTTCTAAGTAACTCAAGCACCACTCTCAAGTGTTCCTTGTGCTCCTCCTCCGAAGGTGAATAAATAAGGATGTTGTCCACGAAGACGACTACAAAACGATCTAAAAATTCCCGGAATATCCGGTTTATCAAGTCCATAAACACTGCTGGTGCATTGGTGAGCCCAAACGGCATCACCAGAAACTCATAGTGGCCATACCGCGTACGGAATGCCGTCTTGGGAATATCCTCCTCCCTGACTCTCAACTGATGATAACCCGATCTCAAGTCTATCTTCGAGAAACAACGGGAACCCTTCAACTGATCGAACAGATCATCTATACGAGGCATAGGGTACTTATTCTTAACCGTAGCCCGATTCAATTTCCGGTAATCTATACAAAGTCTCAAAGCACCACCTTTCTTTTTAACAAAGAGGGCCGGTGCTCCCCACGGCGACACACTAGGACGAATATAGCCCTTATCTAACAACTTCTGGAGCTGAATCTTCAACTCAACTAACTCGGCTAGAGCAAAATGGTAAGGTGCCATCGAAATCGGTGCCGTGCCGGGCACTAAGTCAATAGAGAACTCAATCTCTCTGTGAGGTGGCAAACTAACAAGATCCTCGGGGAAGACGTCCGAGTACTCACAAACCACTCTCGGCAACACAGTTTGGGTCTCATCACACTCACCACTCTCGAAGCTAGCAAGTAGACCACTAAGCTCACTCCACCCTCGCAGATCATACCCCAGTGGCAAAACACTACCAACCCGGTCCCCCAGAAAATGAAAACACTCCCCGCTCACGATACAACAAGTGACCCTCTGGCGGTAGCAATCAATAACTGCCCGGTATGACGATAACCAATCCATACCCAAAATAACATCAAAGCCCTTCATGGGCATAACTACAAAAGGAAACGGAAGCCTATGATCGGCAACCTCTATATCACAACCCCTAACACCTTGTTTCAAGATCAATTCACCCCCAAGAGGTGACACTACACAAATAGGAGATGCTAACAGTGCTAACTCCAACTCCAAAACAGATGCAAATCCAGCAGACATAAAGGAATGAGATGCACCCGTATCAATCAAGACATTAGCAACTGAGTTACAAAACAAGAAAGTACCTCTCACAACCGATGGAGCCGGCATAAGATCCTACGCGGTAACAGTGTACACGCGCCCAGATGACCTCTGATCAACCTGCTCACCCCTGGGAGCATAAGACTGCTGCACAGACTAGGACGATGAAGCCCCCTGATTGGCCCTCGAGGCCTGACCCGACTGAGCTGGCTGCTGACCCTGAGTCTATCTCAAACCAGATGCACCAGGTGTGCCACCCAACTGCGGGCAATACCTCTTCATGTGCCCTGCCTGACCGCACTGAAAACAAGAGAGCGGCTGACCTCTACTCTGACTCTGGTTCTGAGATCGAGCTGAAGATGATGCTGCTCTCTGCACTCCTCCCCTCTGAGGACAAACTGGAGACTTGTGGCCCAGTTGGCCACACTTGAAACAGGTAATGTCTCCCTGGCTGTCTTTCCCCGAACTAGCACTCGGCACAGGAAAAGTCGATCTAGAAAAGCTACTCTGAGACCGCTGAGGGTTAAAACCCTTCTGTCTCCTACCATCACTCTGGCCATCCTGACTCCTCTTGGAGCCTTTTTTCCCTTCTCCTCCTCTTGCATCATGATCTCCATATGGGCTGCAGTATCAACCATACGCCCATACTCCCGAATCATAGTTCCCCCAACTCTCAACTTGAGGCCACGCCTCAACTTCTTCTCAAACTCAATACAACGGCATTCCTCGGATGCCACCAACTCAGGTGCAAACCTAGACAAGCTAGTAAATGCAGCCTCAAACTCAGCCACCGAAGAACTCGACTGCTTAAGCTGGCAGATCTGGTCTCTCAGCTTCTCCCTAACTGCTGGAGATAAGAACCGCTCCTGGAAAGCATTCACAAAAGCCTCCCATGTACCTCCTATGCGACCCTTAGTGAACTTCCACCACTGACCCGCATCCCCCTTCAGCTGGAAAGATGCCAAGGTCACCTTCAACCCCTCGTCTTCGATGCCAAGCATCTCAAACGTCTTCGTTGTCTGTTCGAGCCATTCATCTGCCTTAAGCGGCTCTTTAGGATCACCTACAAATTTATCCGGATTAGACCGGAAGAACTCCCTCTTCAGAAAGGAAGGTCCTGCATCCGCAACAACAACCTGAGCCTGATTCTCAGCTCTGAGAATGCCTACTGACTCCCTGAATGCCCCTGCTATCTCTTAGGCTAGAGCACCCATAGCCTGCTAGCCTACTGGCTCGGCCACATTGGCCTGGCCAACTCCCTCATGAACTGCCAGAATCTCCTCTGGCACAGGCACCTCCTGTCTACCCGGCCTACCACGCCTACCGCGTCCTCGTCCTCGTCCTGACATCCTAATAAAGGAAACAAAGACGTTAGCACATTAATAAATGTGCCGAAGCTAAACACTCACGTCCTAATGCATTGGACAACAATAAATCATTCCATGTAAGCACATAATCACATAAGCACCTACGAATTTCATTCCTGGATAATGACAGTCCCGAAGCGTCACTATAGTTCCGGTTGGAAGCAGCATTGATCAAATGCCTTTCCAACAAGACTACTAGCAACTCAAGGGTCCAACCAATATCCTAGAAACTACATTCCATACCCACATAGTCACATAAACATGTTATCATTCAAGCATATAACATTACACTAAGTCTCTATCAAACGAAACGAACCCATTGTGATACTAATCACTTCCCACGTACCCAAAGTATTCAAACCCGGTACGCTCTGATACCAAGTTGTAACGCCCTCAAAATAAACCCATTATATATATCATTGACATGCAATATTAAAAGAAAACAATTCATTATCTCATTCATCAGAGTATTACTAAATAAAAACATTACATGTAACATCAAATTAAATGCCCTATGGGCTTACATCTTTCCAAGCCAACACTTGGACACAAAAATATGAGTTCTAACTCAAATACAAATAAAGCCCTAGGCTTGAATGTTTACATGTACTATCACATAAAAACAAATAACTAAAGATAGTCTTCAAGATCCAAATCCTTCCAAGCTAAGTCCTTGGAGGTAGCTTATCACCTGGACCTGAAAATGATGTTCCCATATAGGGTGAGCCACAGCCCAATAGAAATGTACTAAACCAAATATAAGCATTGAATAAAGCAATAGCATTCAATAGATGGTTAACCAAGATCATCAATTATATCATTATACAGTCTCATCACACTAATGTCTGTGACACGTTTCACTTTCCATTATTATCAATATGGCTCAGAACCTGGCCAAACTTACAACAGTGAACTATATATATCATATTCACATTACTTCCAATATCAACCAAACAAATGAGACTCAGGCTCATATCAAAACACTTCATACTTCCCGTTTGATACACATTTTAGTGTTGTATCAATAACATGTAAAAACACTTCAATATCAATAAGCACACATAATAGTGATGCTAATGGAGTCCATCCCCTATCTCCTCCCAAACAAAATCCAGTTTAGAGGTCCATCCCCTATCTTCCCCTAAACCGTGGAGTACATCCCCTATCTCCTCCCACACAATATGCAAATGCAATGCTCAATCAATACACATATTTTCTGTATTAATTCAATAGTCAAAATTAATGACTTAACCAATGTGATTAGTTTCAGTTATCCCTAATCCACATGCAATGTCTACAACAATCACGACTATCGTCCACCGATAGTCCAAAACAATTATTTCTAGACTGGAAATAAATATATCAACAATTCAATAGGCGAGTGATTTAAAATATCCAACTACACCATTAAATCAATAAATTCCTCAATTCACCTTAAATTAATTATACAAATTAATTCATTTAAACAGCTAGGGTTTTTCCCAAAATTACCAAAATACCCCCAACATATCAAAATACCAAAACTTAGACCAAAACTTATAAGATGGAGTAGGAAATCCCTACCTCGAAGAAAATAACACAAATGAAGAAGACGGAAAAGACGACCCAAACTCCAAAGTGCTCCAAATCCACAAACTCTCAGATTAAAACGCAGCTCTCAACTCACTCTATCTTTTTAACAAAGGATCTAGGGTAGAAAAACACTCTAAGTAGATCAAACCTAAGAGAGAAGGTGAGTTGAGAAAGAGAGAACTCGGAACTAGGGTTTTTGGATCAAAAGATGTAAAAAAAAAATGTTTTAAAAATCGCTGCTGCGTGTTTAAACTGGTCAGGCTCGCTTGAGCGAAGACTTGGTCGCTCGAGCGACCAAACACAAGAAGTACTCGCTCGAGTGAAGGAAAGCTCACTCGAGCCAACAATACGATGCTTTAGGCCTGCAACCCAGAAGCACGCTCGAGCGACAGAATGCTCGCTCGAGCGAAGGACTCGAAACTCGCTTGAGCGAAGAAAAGCTCGCTGGAGCCTAGAAACCCTGCTTTCAGGTCTATACTAGACGCAATCGCTCGCTTGAGCGACTAACTCCTCGCTCGAGCGAAGACACAAAATTCTGGACAGCAACACTTGGTTTCCAACTCCAACCAACCTGTAACAAACCTGCTCAACACATCGTATAACTCAAGAATAGGGAATGAAAGGACAACAACAACAAATATGTAAAAACGGAATCTACGGAACATAAGTCCGGATACAACAATCAAATGGGAAAAGACCGGGGTCGCTATAGTAGTCGAGTTCGCTCGGCAGATTTTTCCGCCGGAAGTCCAACAGTCGATGGTCGGACGTCAGGATTTCGAAGTGTTTCGGGATGGCATACATGGGGCTATCAAGGGACTGTATAGCGCTTATGAAGTCGGGATGCGTCTGCGCGAAGCCCGACGCGAGAGTGAGAAAAACAACGAAAGGAATTGAAGTCTGTAGGCTCGCGCGAAAAAGGCCGAGAGTGAGCTTCGCGAGCTGAAAAGTGTTCGAGTGGCCGAGTCGGTGGTGGCCGGTCAAGCGAAAAGCGTGGGGGAGAGAACGAACCGAGAGGCTTCGGGTTACGAAAGAGGACATAAGGACGGCTTGAAGGCCGGGATCAAGAAGACCAAACCAGACCTAGCTGAGGAAGTCTGTCGATGTGAGAATCGTGGTTTCAAGCATGGCTGGATCAAGGCCCTTCAAACCGTGGAAGCTCTTGGGCAAGTGGGCATAAATTCGGCTTCGCCCCTATATCATCGGCATTAACTTCCGTATCCCGAGTTCGAAATTGAGAAAAACGACAACGAAGACGCCGACTTGGTGGGCCAAAATGTTGAAACAGACTTAGCTGTAAATAAATAGAATTACTTTATCAGATGCTTGAAGTGTTTGCTGGCTTTCGAAAAAATAGAATTTCTTTATTAGATGTTTGAAATGATTGGCGCGTATTTAAACGCCTTATCTCAATTTATTGCCAGCTTTTGTATGGTGTGATGTAAACGTTCGAATATGCGTCGAACGGCTCTAATTAGGAACCATATAGTTGGTCAGTTAAATCCTGATCCCCACGAAGGGCGCTCTGAATCCAGAGGCTTATTCGGCCCCAAGGCGTTATTCGGCCCTAAGGCGTCATGCGCCAAAGGGGGGGCTCCGAATCCGGAGACTAAATTTGGCCAATCGTCGTATCCACGAAGGGCGCTCCGAATCCGGAGACTTAATCGGCCCTAAGGCGTCATGCGCCAAAGGGGGCTCCGAATCCGGAGACTTAATTTGGCCAATCGTGATATCCACAAAGGGCGCTCCGAATCTGGAGACTTAATCGGCCCTTAGGTGTCATTCACTCAAAGGGCGCTCTGAATCCGGAGACTTATTCGGCCCTTAGGTGTCATTCACTCAGAGCGCTCTGAATCCGGAGACTTATTCGGCCCTTAGGTGTCATTCACTCAAAGGGCGCTCCGAATTTGGAGACTTATTCGGCCCTTAGGTGTCATTCACTCAGGGCGCTCCGAATCCGGAGACTTATTCGGCCCTTAGGTGTCATTTACTCAAAGGGCGCTCCAAATCCGGAGACTTATTCGGCCAATCGCGGTATCCACGAAGGGCGCTCCGAATCCGAAGACTTATTCGGCCCTTAGGTGTCATTTACTCAAAGGGCGCTCCGAATCCGGAGACTTATTCGGCCAATCGTGTTATCCACGAAGGGCGCTCCGAATCTGGAGACTTAATCGGCCCTAAGGCGTCATGTGCCAAAGGGGGCTCCGAATCCGGAGACTTAATTTGGCCAATAGTGATATCCACGAAGGGCACTCCGAATCCGGAGACTTAATCGGCCCTTAGGTGTCATTCACTCAAAGGGCGCTCCGAATCCGGAGACTTGTTTGGCCAATCGTGGTATCCACGAAGGGCGCTCCGAATCCGGAGACTTATTCGGCCTTTCAGAAGCGTATGAGCTGACGCATAAAAATAAGAAACTTTTGCATTACAACAGAGTATGTACAAGTACCAAGCCCACAAATCGGATCATTGGTAAAATTTTTGTAAGTGCGTTGAATTCCAAGGCCGTGGCAGGCTTCTTCCTGACATGTCCGAGAGCCAATACGCCCCTGTTCCTGCGATGGAATCTACTTGATAGGGGCCGTCCCAGTTTGGACTCAGCTTTCTGTTGGCCGGTCTTCGGTCGGCTGGAAGTACTTTCTTCAAGACCAGCTCTCCTGGGGTGTAACGGCGCAACTGAACTCGTTGATTGTACGACTTAGAGAGTTGCTGCTGATACCGTGCCATGCAGGCTAGGGCGCGGTCTCTTCGTTCCTCAATTAGATCCAGGTCCAGGGCGAGCATTATGTCATTTCGACCTGTGTCAAAGGCTTGCGATTTCAAAGTTGGGAGGCCAATTTCTAGGGGTAAGATTGCTTGGGTTCCGAAGCATAGAGCGAACGGCGTTTCTCCGGTGGACCTTCTCGGTGTTGTGCGATGCGCCCACAATACACTCGGCAGTTCCTCAACCCATTTGCCTTTAGCTCTTTCTAGCCTCTTTTTGATGCCGCCCAAGATGGTTTTGTTGGAGGCTTCGGCTTGACCGTTACTCTGGGGGTATGCGGGCGTAGAGAAGTAAAGCACGATACCGTATTTGCTGCACAGTTCTCGATATACGCCACAATCGAACTGGGTGCCATTGTCTGAGATGAGAGCTCTTGGAATGCCGAATCGCATAATGATATTTCTCCATACAAAGCGCTTTATGTCGGCATCTCGTATATGTGTCAAAGCCTCCGCTTCGACCCATTTTGTGAAGTAATCTGTTGCTACGATTAAGAACCGCTTGTTTCCTGGGGCCCTTGGCAACGGTCCTACGATATCAAGTCCCCATTGAGCAAACGGCCAGGGACTGGTGATAGAGTTCAACCCTTCGGCGGCCAAATGGGTTAGTGGGGAGAAATTTTGGCATTGTTCGCATCTTTTAACATAATTTTCTGTGTCGGCTCTCATTGTCAGCTAATAATACCCCTGTGTTATAGCTCGATGGGCCAGGGAGCGTCCGCCAGAGTGGGCACCACAACTGCCCTCATGTATCTCAATTAGAAGTTCCTCCACTTTATCCAGGTGTACGCATTCCAAATAGGGACCAGAGAGGGACTTTTTATAAAGCCCTCCTTGTGGGTCCAGATAGTATCGCAGGGCCTTATTGCGTAGCTTGTGTGCTTCCTTTTTGTCCTCTGGGAGTTGTTCAGAAGAGAGGAATCCGGCAATGGGGTCCATCCAGCTTAATGTGGATTCTATAACGTTGACGTGGGCTTCCTCCGAAGGGCCAATACTTGGCTCCGGGATGAAACCTACTTCAATGGTCCGTTTGAGCTCAGAATTGATGGCGGAGGCTAGGCATGCCAAGGCATCTACGTGTGTGTTCTGATCACGTGTTATTTGGTTCAGTTCGTGATGGCCAAACTTCGTTAGCAAAGAGTTGGCCGTTTTCATATAGGCCGCCATACGGTCGTTTTTTGCAGCGTACTCCCCCTTTAGCTGGTTGATTACCAATTTTGAGTCACAAAACACTAAGAATCGCCGAGCGCTGAGAACATGTGCATTTCGCAGGCCGACTAAGAGGGCTTCATACTCGGCCTCATTATTTGATGCTTCGAAGCCAAGCTTGACGGCCTGCTCTATTACTGCGCCGTCGGGAGACATGATTACTATGCCTGCGCCGCAGCCCCGTTGGTTGGACGATCCATCACAGTATAGCTGCCAAATATCCCCGACATAAATTCTCCAGTTCGGCTCTGATCGAACTTCAGCCTTTGGAAGAACGTCGGCAGGTTTCAGGTCGGAAAGCCCGCTTGTGAATTCGGCAACAAAGTCGGCCAGCACCTGTCCCTTGATTGCAGTTTTGGGTAAAAACTGGATGTCATATTGGCCGAGTTCAAGAGCCCATTTTGAAACGCATCCTGATGCTTCTGCACTCCGTAGTACTGATCGGAGGGGATAATCTGTTATCACCCCAATGCTATGTCCCTGGAAGTAGTGCATTAGTTTTCTTGCTGCCATGACCAAGGCTAGGATGAGTTTTTCCTGTGGAAGATAACGTGTCTCGGCGTCTACCATTTCCATGCTCACGTAATACAGTGGCCGTTGCTGCCCCTCCTCTTCTTTTAATAGTACGGCGCTGACGGCCCTATCGGAGACTGCCAGATACAGAATGAGGGGGTCACCGGCAGCGGGTGTTGTCAAGAGAGGTACTGACTGGAGGTAAGTCTTGAGCCCGGTGAAAGCTGCTTCGCACTCGGCGGACCATTCAAAAGCTTTGCCTTGACGTAGCGTCTGGAAGAATTGTCTACAGTGGTCTGTTGACCGACTGATGAATCTACTGAGTGCAGCGGCCATCCCCATCAACTTTTGGACTTCTTTCACTGATCGGGAGGAACCGAGTTCCAAGATGGCTGTGACTTGCCTCGGGTTGGCTTCGATTCCACGGTGGTTGACGATATATCCCAGGAATTTGTCGGAGCCGATTCCAAACGCGCACTTGGAGGCGTTCAGTTTCATTCTATATTTGCGCAAGATGCCGAATGTCTTCTCTAGATCGGCTATGTGATCCCGTTCTTCTTTGGACTTGACCACCATATCGTCGATGTAGACTTCCATAGTATGGCCGAGGTGTTCTTTGAACATAGCGGTGACCAGTCTTTGGTAAGTTGCCCCTGCATTCTTCAGTCCAAAAGGCATAACTTTGTAGCAGTAGGTTCTTCTTGGGGTGAGGAATGCAGTTTTGTCCTAGTCATCTGGATGCAGGGCGATATAATGGTAGCCTCTGTAAGCATCAAGGAAACTCATGCGTTGGTGGCGCGCTGTTGCATCGACGAGTTGGTCGATTCTAGGTAGGGGAAAGCAGTCCTTGGGGCAAGCTTTGTTCAGATCCGTGAAGTCGACGCACACTCGCCAGGTTCCATTTTTCTTCTTCACGACCACTATGTTGGAGAGCCACAGGGGTAGGTGACTTCTCTGATTGCCCCGGCGTCAAGCAGTTTGTCGACCTCTTCGATAACGGCAGTAGCGTGCTCTGCGGCAGACCGACGGCCTTTCTGAATGATTGGCTTATATGTGGGGTCGACGTTCAGATGGTGTTGTGACACTGATGGGTCTATACCCGGCATCTCATACGGAGTCCACACAAAGACGTCGAGGTTGGTGAGTAGAAAGGAGATCAGCTGCTGTCTATCAGCTTGATTTAAAGAGGTGCCGATCATGAAGAACTTTTCCGGGCTTCCATCGATGTCAACTCGGTCTAAACCTTCTGTGGCCTTTTCACTTGGCTGCCACCCGACATCAACCAGGATTTCCCAATTGGGTACTTCAATGGAGTTTACCTGCAATTCCTTTGGCATTTTGGCAGCCAGGAGGTAACATGCTTGTGCCAATTTTTGGGAGCCGTGGATCTGCTCAATGTCGTGTTCCGTTGGGAAACGTAACAATTGATGGTAGGTGCTTGGGACGGCCTGCAAGGTATGCAACCACGATCGCCCCATGATGAGATTGTACAGCGATGGCAGCTGGACGACCAGGAATTCTACATCCACCGTTCTGGAACTCGCCCGAACGGGCAGGCTGATCTTTCCCAGTGGGTATTCGAGATTGGCATTGAAGCCGAACAGTGGATAGGGGGCCGGAGTCAGGTCCAATTCGTTGAACCCGAGTTTGGTGAAGGTTTTATAATACATAACCTCCGAAGTGCTGCCCTGATCTATAAGAACACGTTCGACGGTGAACTGGTTTACGCGTAGCGCGACAACCAATGGGTCGATGTGAGGGAGTGTTACGCCGATCAGATCAGAGTCATCGAAGGTGATGCTTGGCGATTCTCTGGGTCGCTTTGCTGGCGTGAGTTGCTGTTGGGGGCCTGGGAGGGACTGGATTGCATGTACGGCCGGGGCTTTCGGCAGGCTGTATATCATATGGATGTTATCATGCGGAACACTCCGCTGGAGACGTTCGTCTTTTGTCAACTTCTCAAAGTAATCAGCTGAAGCGCAACGAGCGTCGGTGTTTTGCTGTCGGGCTCGAGACCGTAGATCGCCTGCCCTCAGGGGTCGCTCAAGAACCTGGTGCGCTGTTTGTTTAGACTTTCTATTTCCAAGGCCAGATCGCGGCGAAGGCGCTCGTTCCCAGCGATGATGTTGTCTAAACTGTGTTTGGTCTGTTTGGCTCGTTTCATGATGACGAGTATCGTCTCCTGTGCTGAAGTCGTTGGTGAATCGACATTCAAGGCACGCCTTGCAGCGATGATTTCCTTCTCGAGCGTATTTGCCGGAGTGAGGTCGACTCGTTGTGTGATCGCGTCGGTGGCTATCGGAGGATCTTGAGTCACGCCTTCCATGTATGTACTTGAGTATTCCCACAGACGGCACCAGTTATGGGGAAGTGGTTTTGGAAATACTCTTTAGATCCTGGGAGACGCTCTTGATCCTCAGCTAGTCACCTGCAAAGACACAAACACTCCAGTCGGGGGTGCCGGGGTTAGCACTCCGACGGGCAAGTCATCTCCAATACTCAAGAAAGCTTGTTTTCTAAGTTAAGTGAAGTTATTCTTACATACCTTTCTATATCTGAAGCTCTTGTATTTATGCTCATTCTCTGGACCTCAGGTCCAGAGCCCATTTTTTACTTATTATCCTTTTGTTTATTCCCATGTACATCTCCCCGTCTATTCGGCGATATCAATGTATTCGGCATCTTAGTTGATTAGCACAGAGCCGAATAGTTTCTGACTCCTGGGATACGTCCCTTCTAACTCTTCTACACATTCGGCTCCCACAGTGTGATTGTACGTTGTTTGTACTAATAGTCTTCAAATATGCCATAAAATATATTTTTTTAATGTTTGACATTAAAATCCTAAATTATTTAAATAATCATTTATTTTGATTTCATCGAAGGCTAACAATATTGTACTCAAAGTTTATAAAATCATGCAACACTAACCTTTTGAAGGTTTCATAGTGATACCTCAACTTAGTTCAAACATGAGTTATTATGTCACGACCCCAACCTGCCCCTAGTAGGCTGGGTGCCGAGATGGCCAGTAATCCGTAATTACCAAAGGCCGGCTTACAAAATTTCACACACATCAGAGTAATCATAGGGGCTCACATATGCGGAAGCGAATAAACTAAATACAAATGGTCCTTGAGAGTTGTGCATAGATCAAATGTAAATGCATACATAACAGAACTGCACCTCGGCAGATAACAAAACAAATACAAGTTACATCCTGATCAAAAGGCTTCTCAGCCGACATATACAAATACAGCGGTTACGAGCAAAGAAGCATGATTTTCAAGAATCTGCCGAAGTAACACATATGCCGAGGTAATCACAAAACAGCCGATGTAAGCAAGTCAAGTCGGCATAACAAAAATCCCAAAACAAGCTGTACAAATACTTCTAGGCGTCGCCGCCGTCCTGCTCATCACCTACATATATATAGAGAGGGGTGAGCTTGGAAACTCAGTGAATGGTACTAGAAATAAAGGTTTGCATGAATAATAGCCGGAGTCTGCCAAAACAAAGCATATCAAAACCATTCAAACAATAGCCGAGGTTCCTGCCAAGCAAAGAATATCAAGCTGTACCAGAACAAGAGATGAACCGTATTCATCTGTCAAATCCTACCAGACAAAGCAATACAAAGATTAAACAAGTAGTAGCCGAGGTTCCTTCCAAAACAAAACAAATCAAGTTGTATCGAATCAAGTGATGAACCGTATTCATCCAACAAGTCTTACAAGTCAAAACATTTGCCGAGATAGCACAAGTAGTAGCCGAGGTAATCTTCAAGACAAAACATATCAAGCTTATATGACTTAGGCCCGTAGCCCTTTTTCACCGAAGTTTGTGACTTAGGCCCGTAGCCCTTTTTCACCAAGTGGTGCTACAAAAGTTTAAAGTCCTCTAGCACAAGGGACTTGTGTTACTTAGGCCCGTAGCCCGCTTTAACATTTATCTTAGCAAGATAGGACCGTATCCTCTTAACAAGAAGTACTGCGAAAGTTTAGAGTCCTCCAGTACAAGGGACTTTCCAAAGAAAGGACCGTATCCTTTTAACAAGAAGTACTGCGAAAGTTTAGAGTCCTCCAGTGCAAGGGACTTTCCAAAGAAAGGACCGTATCCTTTTTAACAAGAAGTACTGCGAAAGTTTAGAGTCCTCCAGTACAAGGGACTTTCCAAAGATACCGAAACAACGCTCAACTCATTACAAGGACATCATCAAGACGAAGTTCATACTTACCTTTCCTCTAGTGCTGCTAAAGTTTAGAGTCCTCCAGCACAGGGGACTTTCAAGAATACCATCAAAACAAGCCCATATACAAAACATCAAAATAGGCTAATCATTCATGCTTAGCAATTACTTTTACCAAAGCGAAACAAGCAAGATTTATCAAAAGCTTTATAACATAGCTTTATTAAAAGCACCACTCACCTCGGTCTTCAGGTGTAGGCTCAAGCAAAGATCAAAGTCCTACAATCACATAGCAAACCATACTCTCAAAACGAGCTTCACATACATGCAAGGAATCAAAACATTATTTCCCATCACAGGGAAGTGCACTGGGTACCATCCAGGTCTAGCCGAGGTCCTACACCTCCCCGCCGAGGTGTGGACTCGAAAGCCAAAACAAGGCAAAGTTAGGAAAACCTGAGTTTCCTTTCAAAGGGCACGAAGAACAAGATCATGCATGCTGAAATCCAACTCACATATACGAAATCTGGGGTTTTCAAGCTAAGAGTTCAAAATCGTGGACTAGGGTACTCATTCGAGAAAATTATGCAAGAACAAACACAAAACATGATTCTTGTTCCAAACTTTCGGATCAAAACAAGGTTCTCCTTTAAGAACACAAGAACAACATTTTTCTCTTTCAAAACCAAGTTCAAATCAATGCATGACATGCAAAACAGATCCAATCATGCAATGCATCTAGATGATCAATAAGAACAATCGATGTAGAACAAGAATCTAACCTCAAAACTGAAATCCAACGGTTCGATCTTCCACGATCAAGCTCGGAGCTCAACTCTCACACTAAAATTCTAACTCCAAGTTCTAGAGCTTCTCTCTCTAAACAAGACAAAGATTTGAGACCAAATCATAATCAAAAGTTACACAATGATGTATTATAGGCCTGTCGGCTGTCATAGCCTTCAGCTCGGACACGTGGCATCACCGGATTGGTGCAGTTAGAAAGGTGACTGCTAGACAAGACAAGTCTCTGACAAAGCGTACACAACACGCTTGGCGGCTAAGCACGCAGGCTAGAAATGACCTCGGCCAAAGACAAGACTTCGGCAACAGGTCAACAAAGACAAAGGTTAGGGAGGACGACACTTGACTAAGCTGTGCCACACCTTGGCCTGGGTGTACCACATCTCGGCCTAGGCCATACCTGCCCAAGGACAAAGATTACAAGCACAAAACATCACAGCCTCGGCGATACACACTTCGGCCCAAAGGTAACATCTCGGCAAACATGCCGGGGTGAAGATGGAGGTCGGCTGAGGTTCCAAAACTGCTCAAAACGCAAAGGCTCAAAGGCAAACTATGCTGAGCTGACCTCGGCTACGCTCCAAACAAAACACGAATTCCAGCAACTTACAATAAAACAAAGCAAAACAAGGCAAGTATCAAGATTACAAACTTGACAATTCAAGGTCATACAAAATACATGCAAGCAAGACTGATTCAAAGTGAGGGTTGTTACATCCTACCCCCCTTAAGGAAGTTTGGACCCCAAACTTACTATACCTTGGTCCAAGAATAACTCTGGATGTCGAATTCTCATTTCCTCTTCCATTTCCCATGTGGCGTCCTTGCCATAGTGCTCTTTCCATTCCACCTTTACCATTGGTATCGACTTGTTTCTCAATTGCTTAACTTGTCTGTCCACAATAGACGTCGGCTTCTCTTCATAGCCCAAATTCTCATTAACTTCGATTCCAGAATGCTTAATTACATGCAGTGGATCCCGAATATACTTCCTTAACATCGAAACATGAAACACGTTATGGACTTGGCTCAATTCTGGTGGCAAAGCAAGTCTGTAGGCAACGGAGTTAACCTTGTCAAGGACTTCAAATGGGCCAATATAACGGGGTGCTAACTTACCTCTCTTCCCAAATCTGGAAACTCCTTTCATTGGTGAAACCTTTAGGAATACGTGATCCCCAACTTCGAATTCTAGCTCATTTCTTCTCTGGTCGGCATAACTCTTTTGTCGGCTCTGGGCAGTTTTAATCCTCTGCTGAATAAGTTTAATCTTCTCTGTTGTTACTTGAATGAGTTCGGGACCAAGCAGAGCCTTATCTCCGACTTCGGTCCAACATATCGGCGATCTGCATTTTCTTCCATATAGAGCTTCATACGGTGCCATACCAATACTCGCGTGATAACTGTTGTTGTAAGCGAATTCCACTAATGGCAAATGCATTCCCCAATTTCCTTGGAAATCCAATACACAGAGTCTAAGCATATCTTCAAGTGTCTGAATCGTTCTTTCTGTTTGCCCATCTGTCTGGGGATGAAAAGCTGTGCTAAATCTCAGTTCGGCTCCAAAGGCTCTCTGTAGACTCTGCCAAAATCTGGAAACAAATTTAGGATCTCTGTCCGACACTATTGACATCGGCACTCCATGAAGTCTAACAATCTCATTCACATAAAGTAGGGCAAGTTGATCAGCGTTGAAAGTAGTCTTAACAGGCAAAAAGTGTGCTGACTTGGTTAGTCTATCTACCACAACCCAAATCGAATCCATACCTTTCTGTGTTCTCGGCAGTCCAGTCACAAAATCCATAGAGATGTGTTCCCACTTCCACTCAGGGATCGGCAAAGGTTGTAGAAGTCCTGCTGGTCTCTGATGTTCTGCTTTTACTTGCTGGCAATGCAAACACTGGGACACAAATTCGGCTATCTCTCTCTTCATGTTTGGCCACCAAAACATCTGTTTTACATCATGGTACATCTTGGTATTTCCTGGATGAACAGCAAACTTGGAATTATGGGCTTCCAGCAAAATCTTCCTTTTCAGCTCCGGAACATCGGCCACACACAATTTCCCTTCAAACTTAAGCACTTGGTTTTCAAAGGTGTACCCGGATCTCGGCTTGGTAACAATCTCATCGGCTACTTTTCTGAAGAATTCATCCTCCATTTGTCTTGCCTTTACTTCTTCAACAATGGTTGGTTCTGCCGAAATCAATGTTAGGCATGCCAAATTTCCAACTGATTTTCTGCTCAGAGCGTCGGCCACGCTGTTGGCTTTCCCTGGGTGATATTGAATCTGCATATCGTAGTCCTTCAACAACTCGAGCCATCTTCTTTGTCTCAAGTTCAATTCCTTCTGAGTGAATAGATACTTCAAGCTCTGATGATCTGTAAAAACCTGACAAGAAGCTCCATACAAGTAATGACGCCAAATCTTCAAAGCAAATACCACGGCTGCTAGCTCCAAGTCATGGGTAGGATAGTTCTTCTCATGTGGCTTCAATTGACGAGATGCATATGCTATAACCTTACCTCCTTGCATTAATACACAACCCAAACCCTTATGCGACGCATCACTGTAAACATGAAACTCCTCATTACCTGATGGAAGTACCAGTACTGGTGCTGTAACCAACCTCGTCTTTAGTTCCTGAAAAGCTGACTCCCGATCTTCAGTCCATTCATACGGTGCTCCCTTCCTAGTCAATTGTGTCAATGGAGTTGCAATCCTGGAGAATTCTTTTACGAACTTCCTGTAGTAACCTGCCAAACCCAGAAAACTTCGAACCTCGGACACATTGGTCGGCCTCGGCCAATTTACCACGGCTTCTATTTTGCTCGGATCAACTGAAATACCTTCTTCATTTATTACATGACCCAGAAATGAAATAGTAGAAAGCCAAAACTCACACTTGTTAAATTTAGCATACAGTTTCCGGTCTCTCAATATCTGCAAAGAAATTCTCAGATGGTTTTCATGTTCAACTTCACTCTTGGAATAAATCAATATATCATCGATGAAGACGACCACAAACTCATCTAAGTGGGGCTTGAAGACTCTGTTCATTAAATCCATAAATGCAGCAGGGGCATTGGTCAATCCGAAAGGCATCACTAAAAATTCGTAGTGGCCATATCTAGTCCGAAAGGCAGTCTTCTCAACATCCTCTGCCTTAACCTTAAGCTGATGGTAGCCCGACCTAAGGTCAATCTTGGAAAAGACTCGTGCTCCTTGTAACTGATCAAGTAAATCATCAATCCTAGGTAATGGGTACTTATTCTTAATGGTGACCTTATTGAGTTCTCTATAATCAATACAAAGGCGAAGTGTGCCATCCTTCTTCTTAACAAATAACACAGGTGCTCCCCATGGTGATGTGCTCGGCCTAATAAATCCCTTGTCCAACAACTCTTGCAATTGTAGTTTCAATTCTCTAAGTTCGGCTGGGGCCATTCTATATGGTGTTTTGGAGATCGGCTGTGTTCCCGATATAACATCAACAGTAAACTCTATTTCTCTATCGACCAAATGGCCAGGTAAATCATTAGGAAAGACGTCGGCGAACTCATGAACAACTGGGATGTCGGCTAAACTAACATTTCCATCCTGATCTTTCAATATACTACACAAATAACCCTTACAGCCTTTTTGGATCAACTTACAGGCCTTCATGGATGAGATTAAATAAGGTGGGGGAATTACTCCTTTACCCTGAAAAATAACTTCGGCTAGGTTTGGGGGTTTCAATGTGACACTCTTCGAAACACAATCAATGAGTGCGTGGTTTGCTACTAACCAATCCATTCCCAATATAACATCGAATTGATCTATATTCAAGGGCATTAAATCAACTAGCAGTTCAACATGCTCAATGACGACAACACATGCTCTATAAATGGATGCAACAATCATGGATCTCCCAGACGGAGTAGACACAGATAGCACATAATCAAGAGATTCTAATTTCCTATTAATCTTCTCGGCAAACTTAGTAGAAACAAACGAGTGCGTAGAGCCCGAATCAACTAACACATAAGCATTTCGGGAGCAAATTAGAAGTATACCTGACACCACTGCCTCAGCATTCTGAGTATCCCCTGGCACTAGTGCAAATACTCTGCCCTGCCTCATCTGTCCTTTCCCAGCATTATTCTTTTGAACCGTACCTGAGGTATTCTCACCTTTCTTGCTGGTTTCAGCCCTTGTCTTAGGACAATCTCTCACAAAATGACCCACTTCTCCACATTCATAGCAAGCACCAGATGTCCGACGACAAACCCCAAAATGTTGCTTCCCACAATCTGAACATGTCGGCTTAGTATTGCCTTCCTGCTTCGGATAACCAGCACTGCCCTTGTTCATCTTCTTATTGGTGTTCAACTGTGTTCGGTGATTGTCATGGTTCTGTCTCTTCCGCTGATTCTCTCCCGAGTTCTGGTACCTGTTCAAGTTGGTTTCGGCCAAAACGGCTTTGTTCAGTACTTCGGCATAGGTCGGCATATCGAGCAGGCTAACCCGGTCTTGAATCGGTCCGCGAAGCCCACTTTCAAACTTCCTAGCCTTCATGTATTCATCATTGATCATGTGAGGTACAAACCTTACCAATTCAGTAAAAGCGCGATCATATTCCGCCACTGTTCGACTGCCTTGCGTCAAAGTCTGAAATTCGGTAGCCTTGCGATTCCGAACGCTGAGGGGAAAATGCTTCTTGTAAAATAGTTCCAAAAACCTTGCCCAGGTTAAACCAGGGTTAGTTTCTCTGGTCATCATCCACCATCTCCGAGCATCGTCGTCCAGGGTGAATGCAGCTAAAGTCACCTTCTGAACATCGGTGCTGGGGAAAATCTCAAACAGTTTCTCCATTTCCAAAACCCATGCCTCGGCCTTCATTGGCTCAATACCTCCAGAAAACCTTGGTGGTCTCATCTTCTTGAACTCCCTGATCAAAGCTATTGTGCCATCTCCATATAAGGCTGGCTGTGGAGCGACTTGTGGCACTGGGGGAGGTGGAGGAGGGACTACATTTCGGCCATTCGTCTGCTCGGCCTGGGTCGATGTAGTACTAGCGTACTGCTGTCTTATTTGCCTTAACTCACGGGTCAATCCTTCCATTAATCTTTCCATTCTGTCCAATCTGTCTTCAGACTGATCTCGGGCAAGTGGAGGTCTACCTCTCCTCATGATACTATGAGTATACAAAGTGTGACTTTAAAGCAAGTAAACAAATAACTCCGCAGGCAAGTAACAATTAAGCAAGTCAAGACAATGCACACCTTGTTCAAATAGCAAGCAATATGATGCAACCCTAGCATCTTTCTAAATGGAATCCTATGCTCTTTAGGACTCGAGTGTGTGAATCAACGTACTATGAGGAACTTGTGCTCTGATACCACTCTGTCACGACCCCAACCTGCCCCTAGTAGGCTGGGTGCCGAGATGGCCAGTAATCCGTAATTACCAAAGGCCGGCTTACAAAATTTCACACACATCAGAGTAATCATAGGGGCTCACATATGCGGAAGCGAATAAACTAAATACAAATGGTCCTTGAGAGTTGTGCATAGATCAAATGTAAATGCATACATAACAGAACTGCACCTCGGCAGATAACAAAACAAATACAAGTTACATCCTGATCAAAAGGCTTCTCAGCCGACATATACAAATACAGCGGTTACGAGCAAAGAAGCATGATTTTCAAGAATCTGCCGAAGTAACACATATGCCGAGGTAATCACAAAACAGCCGATGTAAGCAAGTCAAGTCGGCATAACAAAAATCCCAAAACAAGCTGTACAAATACTTCTAGGCGTCGCCGCCGTCCTGCTCATCACCTACATATATATAGAGAGGGGTGAGCTTGGAAACTCAGTGAATGGTACTAGAAATAAAGGTTTGCATGAATAATAGCCGGAGTCTGCCAAAACAAAGCATATCAAAACCATTCAAACAATAGCCGAGGTTCCTGCCAAGCAAAGAATATCAAGCTGTACCAGAACAAGAGATGAACCGTATTCATCTGTCAAATCCTACCAGACAAAGCAATACAAAGATTAAACAAGTAGTAGCCGAGGTTCCTTCCAAAACAAAACAAATCAAGTTGTATCGAATCAAGTGATGAACCGTATTCATCCAACAAGTCTTACAAGTCAAAACATTTGCCGAGATAGCACAAGTAGTAGCCGAGGTAATCTTCAAGACAAAACATATCAAGCTTATATGACTTAGGCCCGTAGCCCTTTTTCACCGAAGTTTGTGACTTAGGCCCGTAGCCCTTTTTCACCAAGTGGTGCTACAAAAGTTTAAAGTCCTCTAGCACAAGGGACTTGTGTTACTTAGGCCCGTAGCCCGCTTTAACATTTATCTTAGCAAGATAGGACCGTATCCTCTTAACAAGAAGTACTGCGAAAGTTTAGAGTCCTCCAGTACAAGGGACTTTCCAAAGAAAGGACCGTATCCTTTTAACAAGAAGTACTGCGAAAGTTTAGAGTCCTCCAGTGCAAGGGACTTTCCAAAGAAAGGACCGTATCCTTTTTAACAAGAAGTACTGCGAAAGTTTAGAGTCCTCCAGTACAAGGGACTTTCCAAAGATACCGAAACAACGCTCAACTCATTACAAGGACATCATCAAGACGAAGTTCATACTTACCTTTCCTCTAGTGCTGCTAAAGTTTAGAGTCCTCCAGCACAGGGGACTTTCAAGAATACCATCAAAACAAGCCCATATACAAAACATCAAAATAGGCTAATCATTCATGCTTAGCAATTACTTTTACCAAAGCGAAACAAGCAAGATTTATCAAAAGCTTTATAACATAGCTTTATTAAAAGCACCACTCACCTCGGTCTTCAGGTGTAGGCTCAAGCAAAGATCAAAGTCCTACAATCACATAGCAAACCATACTCTCAAAACGAGCTTCACATACATGCAAGGAATCAAAACATTATTTCCCATCACAGGGAAGTGCACTGGGTACCATCCAGGTCTAGCCGAGGTCCTACACCTCCCCGCCGAGGTGTGGACTCGAAAGCCAAAACAAGGCAAAGTTAGGAAAACCTGAGTTTCCTTTCAAAGGGCACGAAGAACAAGATCATGCATGCTGAAATCCAACTCACATATACGAAATCTGGGGTTTTCAAGCTAAGAGTTCAAAATCGTGGACTAGGGTACTCATTCGAGAAAATTATGCAAGAACAAACACAAAACATGATTCTTGTTCCAAACTTTCGGATCAAAACAAGGTTCTCCTTTAAGAACACAAGAACAACATTTTTCTCTTTCAAAACCAAGTTCAAATCAATGCATGACATGCAAAACAGATCCAATCATGCAATGCATCTAGATGATCAATAAGAACAATCGATGTAGAACAAGAATCTAACCTCAAAACTGAAATCCAACGGTTCGATCTTCCACGATCAAGCTCGGAGCTCAACTCTCACACTAAAATTCTAACTCCAAGTTCTAGAGCTTCTCTCTCTAAACAAGACAAAGATTTGAGACCAAATCATAATCAAAAGTTACACAATGATGTATTATAGGCCTGTCGGCTGTCATAGCCTTCAGCTCGGACACGTGGCATCACCGGATTGGTGCAGTTAGAAAGGTGACTGCTAGACAAGACAAGTCTCTGACAAAGCGTACACAACACGCTTGGCGGCTAAGCACGCAGGCTAGAAATGACCTCGGCCAAAGACAAGACTTCGGCAACAGGTCAACAAAGACAAAGGTTAGGGAGGACGACACTTGACTAAGCTGTGCCACACCTTGGCCTGGGTGTACCACATCTCGGCCTAGGCCATACCTGCCCAAGGACAAAGATTACAAGCACAAAACATCACAGCCTCGGCGATACACACTTCGGCCCAAAGGTAACATCTCGGCAAACATGCCGGGGTGAAGATGGAGGTCGGCTGAGGTTCCAAAACTGCTCAAAACGCAAAGGCTCAAAGGCAAACTATGCTGAGCTGACCTCGGCTACGCTCCAAACAAAACACGAATTCCAGCAACTTACAATAAAACAAAGCAAAACAAGGCAAGTATCAAGATTACAAACTTGACAATTCAAGGTCATACAAAATACATGCAAGCAAGACTGATTCAAAGTGAGGGTTGTTACATATTAACCATGAAACAAAGTATAAATAGGAATTTAACTTAACACATTCAGAACATGGATTTCAATAAAGCATTAATTTCATGGATTGAAATATATAAAACTACTCATGAATAAAAAAATAACTGAGGAATAATGCGTTTGGATAAAAATAGAAACCCTAGCATGCTTTTAATGACGATGTGAGAAGACCCTTACCTTTACTTGAAGCTTTGATTCACAAGGAGGACGGAAAAGATAGAGTTGATTGTTAGAATGGTGCAAGTAAACCCCAAGCCTCAAGTACACGGCAAACCTTCAAAGTGTTCGTCAATATTCTTTCAAAACCCAATCAAAACCCTCTATTTAACCTCGCAAGTGACCCCATGTCCTGGGTAGTGGTGAGTCTGCTGCAATTTTGGGCTGGGACTCGTATGAAAATGCTAGAATAAAGAATTTGGAATGCCACCCCAATTGCAATTTTGTGGTCTATTTGGAAATTGAGAAAAGACGTTTTGTTTAATGTGGTGCAGCAAAATCTGGAGGAAGTTTGTGAGCTTATAAAAGTAAGAATTGCAACGTGGGTAAAGGATTCATCACCTGCTATGGTGTTTTTGTCAATGATTTGCTGTTTAATCTTCATCAAGTCAGATTTTTCATTATTTCCTTATTTAGTATTATTTCCTTATTTATATATTTTCCTAAATTGTATCGTTTACATAAACTCAAATCTTCCTTTTAATTACATATTAATCAATAAGCAAAATAACACTACCACAAAAATAGTTAAAAATCACACTTTAACAAATGAAACTATCTCATTTTTATTGGAAGTGTGATAAAAAAAAAAAAAAATTAGATTGATATTTTAATCACATTTAATTTGAGTGAGTGTGTTAATCATTATTTTTAACCTCATTTTTTATGTAAGTGTGATTTTGTCTTCTTTTTTTTAATCACATTTTCTAAATGATTGTGATTGTATGTTGTTTATACTAATAGTCTTCTAATATGCCATAAAATATTTTTTTTAATGTTTGACATGAAAATCCTAAATTAGTAAAATAATAATTTATTTTTATTTCATAGAAGGCAAACAATATTGTACTCAATTAACCATGAAACAAAGTGTGGACAGGAGTTTTTCTTAACACATTGAAAACATGGATTTTAATGGTGCATTAATTTCATGGATTGAAATATATAAAACTACTCATGAATACAAAACTAACTTTAATCATGTTATTAGTTAAAAACAAAAACCCTAGCATGCTTCTAATGAAGATGTGAGAAGACCCTTACCTTTACTTGAAGATTGGATTCACAAGGAGGAGGGAGGAGAAAGAGTTGATGGTTGGAATGGTGCAAGTAAACCCCAAGCCTCAAGAACACGCCAAACCTTCAAAGTGTTCTTCAATATTCTTTCAAAACTCAATCAAAACCCTCTATTTAACCTCACAAGTGTGACGACCGGGTGTATTAGTTGCCCCGTTCTACTTTGTTTAACTTTAGATTCGTGGTGTTCGGAAGTTGTTGCTCATGTAAATTCTTATTCTTGTTTGTTTGGTGTTGATTTTCATCTATTCCGGAGAGTGCGAGACCAGGTCCGAAGTGCCTAGAATGGAGAGGAGAAAATTATGGGTTGGAGAGATAGGGCCGCACATGCAGGTCCTTGGGCCGTACGTGCAGGAGGTGAGGCCGCAAGTGCAGAATTCAAGGCTGGTTTAGGGTAATACACTACAATATATGCAAGTGTGGAGCTAGGTGCAGGAGGAGATGGCTGCACGTGTGGAGATGAAGGCTGCACGTGCAGGAAGGAAGCTCCACACGTGCGGGGGCAATTACCGCACGTGCGGGACATTGGGCAGTTCGAATCTCTGTTTTATTTTCTCTCTAGGGCTGTGTTTGTATCACTTTTGGCTCATCTCTCTCTCTCTAAAAATCATCTTCTCTCCCTTCTCTCTACATTTCATGCACCAAAACACTTAGAGTTCTGGATTTCTCAAGATCTATTGCATTTCTAACCCTAGTTCCTTCATCAAAGTGGAAGAGCTCCTTAAGAGCTACATTGTGGATGGTGGAGATTAGGCTTTGGCATCTTTGATTTCTAGGGTTTCATCTCCATTTCTTCATCAACCTTGAGGTAAGGACGTCATTGAGTTTTATATACTTGTTTTGCAATAGAGATGTTGATTTAAAAAAATTTCTTGAAGATATTATGTTGATTTTGATTTTTATGACCCAAAAATGTAGAGATTTCCAAAAGTGGGTTTTAAAATCCTCAAATCTTTCTAAGGTGGCATCTTAAGGGTTGAAATTATCTTAGGCAAGAAAATGGTGTGTTCTTGAGGGCCCCTTTTTAAGTGTTTTGTCTGTGCGTGTGTGTGTGGTTTGTAAAGAAGAAAAACCTAAAGATTCGGGTTTTTTTTTTTTTTTTTGAAAAAATGTGGGGATTTAAGGATTTACATGGGTTAAATGAAGGGTGAGTGATAATTTTGTATTATTGTTTACGAATATAATATAACTTCTTGATGTGTGAGAAATTGGAGATCATACTTGAATTTATTGGCAAATGCATGTATAGTTATGAATTGATCCATTGTTGAGTTCCATGAAATATGAAAATTGTGATCTTTGGGAAGTTGATGTTCAAGAATATTGCATGTGGTCTTGAAATGACTAAAATGTGAGAATAATACAAGATGTGGGAAGGTTGGTATATGTTGTAAGATTTAATCGAACATGTAGTATTTTTTGTGGATTAATGTTAAAGGAAGGAAAGGGGGAAATGTGGTTGTCATTGTATAATTGTTGAAATATTTCAAAATGAAAGGATGTTATGAAGTATTGATCATCATTGCATTACACATTCACTCAATTGATTATTTTTGCATTTGAATTAAGTTGGAAAACAATTACATTGGGAAAAGAATATTTTGAAACGAGAACAATTGAAAAGTTTTGGGGTAAATACGTTGGTAAGTTCGGATAGGAGGTGTAGATGAACTTGATTAAATTGGCCTGAGTGTCCGGGGTGAAAGAGTAAAAACATGCGCAAAGGAGTTACCACTTCCCTTCGAGTTAGCAACTGGTAGAGTGGGGTTATTGGTAGTGCTTGTTGAGCCTACTTGCAGACACCAACCTAGGGATTACCTGAGTCGTATTTACCGCCCCTATTGAATAAAATTATAAGTTTCGAAATTGTTGAGATTTCAATTGTTATTGACATGGTGACTTTCAAGAAGAGCATGTGATGAAATTCTCTTTAAAATAGCATTGCATGGCATTCGCATTTAACATTGGAAATTGTGCATAACTGTATATACTTTGCAAAGATTCTCTACTGGGCTTGTGCTCACCTCTATGGGATTTGGTGCAAGAAAAGATGTGGTGATCCCACCGAGTTGAGGGTGTGGATATATTTTGTGAAGAGTAGATGACTCTATTTTGTTGTGATTTATTTTGCTAGCCAAAGGCTATTCATGTATGAATCTGAGATGCCATTTTTGTGTAATCGGGCTTAAGCCTTGGAAATTGTAAGCCCATGAGGGCATTTTATTATTTTTGGGACATGATTCTCTACATGCTATAGATTCATGTATTTCTATATCTTGAATGTATAATTCGCATGTGGGACTTTTGTATAAACCTTTGTGAATAATGGTGTCAAGATTGGAGTAATGTTATTATTGTTTAGCGGACGTGGGTTGATGTATTAACTTTATGTTGGATTATTTCAGGGTGTTACAACTTGGTATCAGAGCTACCGGGTTTGAATACTTGGGGCTCGCGGGAAGTGGTTGTTTTGCCACAATGGGTTCATTTCACATGATTAGGAAATGTTTTCTTTTTCGTGATTACGTGATAACATGCTTATGTGACTATATGGGTATGGGATTGGACTTCTGGGATGCTATTTGTGCCTATTAAATTCCTTGAGGTCTTATTAGAAGGGTACCTGATCAATACTCATTCTAATAAGAATTCTTAATTTTTCGTGGGACAAATCTCATCACAAAAGAATAATCCGTATGCGCTTACGTGACTAAGTGCTTATGTGGACTGAATTGAATTGTTTGTGTGGTAGAATATATATAATTGTTGTAGTTTGACGTGTGAGGCAAGTTGCGAGCATATTTGGAATTATGTGCTAAATTATCTATCTTGTTCCTTAATTAGGATGTCAGGAACGGGTCAAACACATGGTGGTAGAGGTGAAAGGCGTGGTAGGGGTCGCCGGGGTGTGCATGAAGTACCGGTTCAAGGGGTTCCAGTGCAAGAGGAGGGGTTGGGCCAAGCTAATATGGCCGAGCAAGTGGGACAAGCGAGTCAAGCCGCAATGGGGGCCTTAGCCTGAGAAATGGCGGGGGCCTTAAGGGAGTCCATGAATATACTAAGGGCGAAAAACCAGGATAGGGAGAATGCCGTAGAGACAAGGGCGAGTTTCCTCATGAGAGAGTTTTCGCGGGCCAAGCCGGATGAGTTCCATGGTGGCCCTGAGCCTAAGAAAGTGGATGAATGGCTTGAACAAACTATGAAGACTTTTGAGATGCTTCACATCGAAGACAGTGACCTTAGAGTGACTCTTGCAAGTTACTATCTCAAGGGGGACGTAGGTCAGTGGTGGAAGTATGCCAAGGGCCAAATAGAACCGACATAGGAAGCATTTGTGGTGGTTTTTCAAGATAAGTACCTACCTCCCACTGCTAGGGAGAGGTTGAGGTAGGAATTCCAAGACCTTAAGCAACTTAACGTGTCCATGGCCGAGTTCGAAGCGGTCTTCTCTAGTTTGTCCTGGTTTGCACTGAAGTTGGTAGCAAAGGAACATCACCATTGCATTAAGTTTGAGAAGAAGTTGAGAACTAAGAACTTGTTCAAGGTTGCCGGGAACATGATCCGAAATTATAACCGTCTTGTGGAGGCAGCTGCCCATGTGGAGATTAACATGGAGGCCGAGGAGGAGAGACTTCGAAATTCGAGGTCTAGGGGCCAAAGGTCACAAGGGGACTATAGGTCCAACAAGAAGAGCAGCAACATGTTCTTATCCTAGTCCCAACCGCAAAAGTCTAGATCTACCTTTCCATTGCCTAGTGTGGGTCCAGGAAAGAGTGCACCAAGTGGGTTTTATTGCTTTAAGTGTGGCCAACCGGGTCACAAGGCCTTTGCATGTCCACAGAAGGGAGGAGGACAGCAGATGTTTCCACCACCACCACCTAACCGATCTCAGAGTCAGTCTCAGAGTAGGGGACATGGGCCTATTTGCTATCAGTGCAGTCAGTCAGGGCACATGAAGAGAGCTTGCCCGTAGTCGGGAGGTGCATCTGGCGCGTCAGGATCGAGGCAGACTCAGAGCCACCAGCAGGCTCACTCAGTTCAAACTTCCCGAGCTAATTAGGGATCCGCTTTGGCTCAGTTACTGCAGTAGGCCTATGCTCTGAGAGATGAGCAGGTTGATCAGAGGCCACAAGGGAGCATGTATGCTGTTACCGGGCCAGAGCAGTTGCCTGGATCCTCAGTTATGAGAGGTATTTTTGTTGTGTGTAATTCTTTGGCTAATGTGTTGATAGATACGGGTGCGTCTCATTCATTCTTATCCACTGCTTTCCCATCTGCATTGGGATTAGAGGTGGCATGGTTAGCTTCTCCACTCAGAGTTGAGTCACCGGTTGGGGGTACAGTTAACTTAGATCGGGGGTGTCGTGGTTGTGAGATAGAGGTTGCCGAGCGTCGGCTCCCATTTGCATTTGTGTTGCTAGACATGTTGAGTTTTGATGTTATTCTAGGCATGGATTGGTTGTCTTCGTATCGAGTAGTGATTGATTGTTTTGGTCAGACAGTCATACTATGCACCTCGGGTGGTGATTGTTTTTACTTTCTGGGGGATAGGGTTGATCGGGTCTTATCGCCAGTATTCGACCCTCGTGGTAGGAACGAGCTTAGCGGTCTTCTTGCTACTCTCTTAGATAGTGAGAGTGACAGAACTCGTGTTAAGTTGCCAAGGGTAGTTTGTGAATACCCAGACGTATTTCTTGAGGATCTTACTAGTTTGTCACCCCACCGGGAGATCGAGTTCACCATTGACTTAGTGCTTGGAACAACACCAATTTCCATGGCGCTATATAGATTTGCCTCCACGGAGTTGCATGAGTTGAAGATTCAACTCCAAGAACTTTTAGACAAAGGTTTCATTCGCCTTAGTACATCGCCTTGGGGAGCGCTGGCTCTCTTTGCAAAGAAGAAAGATGGGTCATTACAGTTGTGTTTCGATTACCGCAAGTTGAATCGAGTTACCGTTAAGAGCAAATACCCTTTACCCCGAATTGATGACTTGTTTGACCAACTTAGAGAGTCCTCCTACTTTTCGAAGATAGATTTGAGGTTGGGGTACTATCAGTTAAGTGTCCGGGAGGAGGCCATTCAAAAAATGGCCTTTCGTACGCATTATAGCCACTATGAGTTCCTTGTAATGCCATTTGGGTTGGCAAATGCACCAGCTTCCTTTATGGATTTGATGAACCAAATTTTTAGGGAACACTTGGACCATTTTGTGGTCGTTTTTATGGACGACATCCTAATTTATTCAACTTCCGAGGAGGAACACGAGGCTCACTTGAGGGTAGTGCTTGATTTGCTTAGGAAGCATCAATTGTATGCCAAATTTGAGAAATGCAAGTTTTGGCTCACCGAGGTGAAGTTTTTGGGTCATGTGGTGTCAAGAGAGGGAGTAACTGTAGATTCTTCAAAGGCAGATTCCGTACAAGATTGGGAGCAACCTAAAAATGTTTTTGAGATCCGGAGTTTCTTGGGATTGGTGGGGTACTATCGACATTTTGTGAGGGATTTCTCTAGACTAGCCGTGCTGTTGACTAGATTGACTAGGAAGGGGATTAAGTTTGTGTGGAGTGAGGCTTGTGAAAAGTCTTTCCAAGATCTTAAAACTAGATTGACTGCCACACCGGTGTTGATAATTTCGGAAAGAGGTTTGGGCTATACCGTCTATTGTGATTCGTCTCAGGATGGGCTTGGTTGTGTTTTGATGCAAGAGGGAAAGGTTGTAGCTTATGGTTCACGGTAATTGAAAACTCATGAGAAGAATTACCCTACCCATGACTTGGAGTTAGCAGCAGTAGTTTTTGCCTTGAAAATTTGGAGGCATTATTTGTATGGCAAGAAGTTTGAGGTTTTCTCCGATCATAAGAGTCTAAAGTATTTGTTTTCGCCAAAAGATTTGAATCTACGACAACGGAGGTGGATGGAATTTTTGGAGGATTATGACTTTGAGTTGCACTATCACCCGGGGAAGGCCAATGTAGTGGCCGACGCCTTAAGTCGAAAATCTGTGAGTAAATTGGCGACATCGGCAAGTTTGAATTGCATTTAGGTGAGTCCGAAGAGGGTGCAACATTGTTTACTTTGAGTGCTCAACCTACCTTAATTAGCAAAGTTGTAGAGGCATAACAAGGGGACTGTGAAGTAGAGTCAATTCGTGATAGAATCTCCAATGGGAAGGAAGAGAAGGGTTTGAACATTCACTCGGATCAGAGTGTACGTTACCTAGACCGTTTGTTTATACCAGAACCTTGTAGAGAGGAAATGCTTCGAAAGTTCCATCACTCATGCCTTGCGATACATCCAGGAGGCACCAAAATGTATCGTGATCTTAGCCGTCAGTTTTGGTGGAGGGGTATGAAGCGGGATGTCGCATCCTCTGTGTCGAAGTGCCTTACTTGTCTACAAATGAAGGCCGAACACCAAAGACCAGCGGGTTTGTTACAACCCTTACCAATAGCCGAGTGGAAGTGGAAGCACGTTACCATGGATTTCATAGTTAGGCTTTCTAGAACACAACGGGGCAATGATGCCATTTGGATGATTATTGATAGGTTGACTAAGTCTGCACATTTCATTCCGATGCGTACTGGTGACTTAGTTGAGCACTTAGCAGAGTTGTACGTTAGAGAGATAGTTTGACTTCATGGGGTTTGTAACGCCCTCAAAATAAACGCACAATATACACAATATTGACATGCATTGATATAAGAAAACAAAATATTATTCCATTCATCAGAGTATTCTTATTGAAAAACATCACATGTAACATCAAAAATAAATGCCCTACGGGCTTACAGCTTTCCAAGCCGACACTTGGACACAAAATGTGAGTACTAACTCAACTACAAATTAAGCCCTTGGCTTGAGTTTACATGTAATATCAAATAATAACTAACTAAAACAAGTCTTCAAATCCAAATCCTTCCAAGCTAAGTCCTTGGAGGTAGCATATCACCTGGACCTGAAAATGATGTTCCCGTATAGGGTGAGCCACAGCCCAGCAGAAATATACTAAACCAAATATAAGAATTGACTAAAGCAATAGCAATCGATAGATGGTTAACACTTATAAATCAATTACATCACAATACGGTTTCATGACCACTATGTCCATGATACGTTTCACTTTCCATTATTTACCCAATTTTCCATTTACACAAACGTGGCTCAGAACCTGGCCAAACAATAAACTGAGACTACATCTCATATTAATATTACTTCCACTATCGACAATTTAAGTGAGATTAAGGCTCAAACTAAAACACTTCCATAAATCGATAAGTACACATATTTGTTGTACTAATACACTTCCATAAATCGACATGTACACATATTTGCTGTACTAATGCACTTCCATAAATCGATAAGTACACATATTTGTTGTACTAATAGAGTCCATTCCCTTTCTCCTGCCAAATAGGTTTGAGAGTCCATCCCCTATCTTCCCTCAAACCATGGAGTACATCCCCTATCTCCTCCCAAACAATATGCATATACAATGTATTTAACACTTATTATATACAATATTCAATCAATACACTTATTTGCTGTATTAATTCAACTGTCATATTCAATGACTTATTCAATGTGATTCATTTCAGTTTTCCCTAATCAGCATGCAATGTCTACAACAATCACGACTATCCTCCACCAATAGCCCAAAACAGTTATTTCTAAACAGGAAATAAATGTATCAACAAATATTAACTCAACATTTTCATAGGTGAGTGATTAAACTATCCAACTACACCATTTAATCTCATAATTCCCCAATTTCAAGAATTAAACTTAATTCCACATTTTTCTCTAAATTAATTATGCAAATTAATTTATTACAACAATTAGGGCTTTTCCCCCTTTCCTCAAAATTAACCCTAAGGTTCAATTTTCTCAATTTAATTCTATCAATGTCATTTTCCATGACTTCCAAACATATGAAGTTTAATATATAAAAATTCCCTTTTTCTCAAATTATAAATCAAACCCTAAAAATTATCAAACGACACCAACATATCAAAATGACCAAAACTTAGGACAAAACCGATAATATGGAGTAGGGTATCCCTACCTCGAAGTGAAGAACTCAAATGAAGATGATGACCCAAAATCCAAAGTGCTCTAAACCGCCAAACTCTCAGATTAAAACAAAGCCCTCGTGACCCTCTATCTTTTTAACAGAGAAACCTAGGGTAGAAATACCCTAAAAATAGATGAAACCTAAGAGAGAAGGTGTGTAGTGAGAGAGAGAACACGGACCTAGGGTTTTGAAATCAAAAGAGGATAAAAAAATGAATTTTTCCCCGCTGCTGCGTATTTAAATATAACAGGCTCGCTCGAGCGAAGACTTGGTCGCTCGAGCAACCAGACACAAGAAATCTCGTTCGAGCAAAAAAAGTCTCGCTCGAGCCAAAAACTCGAAGCTTCAGGTCTGCAACCCAGAAGCACGCTCGAGCGATGAAATGCTCGCTCGAGCAAAGAACTCAAAAACATACACCTCGCTAGCTCGAGCAAAGGAAATCTCGCTCGAGCCAAGAAAAGCAACCCTCAGGTCTAAACCCAGACGCAGTCGCTCGCTCGAGCGAAGAAACACTGGCTCGAGCGACGAACCAAAAACAAAGAGCTCGCTCGAGCGAAGGACCAAAATTCTGGGCAGCAACCATTTGTTCCCAAACACAACCAACCTATAACAAACCTGCCCAACACATCCTATAACTCAAAAAAAAAAAAAAAAAAAAAAAAAACAAAGTATGGAAGGACGGAAACAAGACATAAATCATAACTAACACCCACAGAACCAAGTCCAGATCACTATACAATAAGGGGTAAAACCCGGGATCACTATAGGGTTCCTGTAGCCATTGTATCGGATAGGGATCCTCGTTTTACTGCCTGGTCATGACAAAGCCTTCAAGTGGCACTGGGAACTAAGTTGACTTTTAGCACTACTTATCAACCTCAAACCAATGGGCAGTCGGAGCGTACCATTCAGATTTTGAAGGACATGCTTAGAGCTTGTATCTTGGATTTCAAGAGGTCTTAGGAGAGGCATTTGTCGTTGATCAAATTCGCCTAAAACAATAGTTACCAAGCTAGTATCGAGATGGCACCGTTTGAGGCCTTATATGGTCGACCTTGTAGATTGCCAATTTGTTGGGCCGAGGTGGGGGATGCACCGTTGTTGGGTTCGAAAATTTTTAGGGAGACAACCGAGAAAGTTTCTCTCATTTGGAAAAGGTTAGCTACAGCCCAAAGCCGACAGAAAAGTTATGCCGATAAGAGGAGATGACCTTTATCTTTCGAAGTGGGTGACCATGTTTTCCTTAAGATCTCACCTAGGCAAGGTTTGATGAGGTTCGGTAAGAGTGGAAAGTTGTCTCCGAGGTTTATTGTGCCTTTCGAGATATTGGAGAGAATCGAGGAAGTGGCATACCGGTTAGCTTTACCGCCATAACTTTCGGGGGTTCACAATGTGTTTCATGTGTCCATGCTTAGGAAGTACAAACCCAACCCTTCTCATGTGCTAGATTGGGTTGATTTGGAGGTAGATGCGGATGCCTCTTATGAAGAGCAACCGGTTCAAATATTAGATACCCAGGAGCAAGTGTTATGGGGGAAAACTATACCGTTAGTGAAGGTGTTGTGGAGGCACCATGGGGTTGAGGAGGCAACTTGGGAACGAGAAGCGGAGGTCTGCTCCAAGTATCTGGGTTTCTTTGAAAATGCTTAGTTGTTTTGATTTGTAATGTTCCCTAGTGTTGAAGGGAAAATGTGTTAAACTTGTTAATCACATGTTGTTGAATGTATTGTAAATCTAAGTATGAGATTGTGAAAGAAGAAATTTTTGACAAAGATGTTTCATTTCGAATGCCTAGTATAAGCAATTGTTGTTTTCATGAAATGATAATGATGAGAATGGTAAATGTTGGTTGAACATTGATGTTGCGACTTGATAATATTGTCAGAATGGTCATAATTGTTAGAGCCCTTTTGTTGGTCGGTTTGTTTAAATTTCGGGGTCAAAATTTCCTATGGTGGGGAGACACCATGTCCTGGGTAGTGGTAAGCCTACTGCAGTTTTGGGCTGGGACTCATATGAAAAAGCTAGAATAAAGAATTTGGAATGCCACCGCAATTGCAATTTTCTGGTCTATTTGGAAATTAAGAAAACATGTTGTGTTTAATAGGGTGCAGCCAAATCTGGAGGAAGTCTGTGAGCTTATAAAAGTAAGAATTGCAACGTGGGTAAAGGATTCATCTCCTACTATGGTGTTTTCTGTCAATGATTTGATTTTTAATCTTCATCAAGTCAAATTTTGCATTATTTCGTTATTTATAACATTTCCTAAATTGTATCATTTACATAAAGCCCAATCTTACTTTTAATCGCATATTAATCAATAAACAAACTTACACTACTACAAAAATAGTTAAAGATCACATTTTGACAAATGAAACTATCTCATTTTTGTTGGAAGTGTGATAAGAAAATTAGATTGATAATTTAATCACACTTAATTTGAGTGAGTGTGATAACATTTACTTTTAATCTCATTTTTCAAATAAGGGTGATTATATCTTCTGTTTTTTAATCACATTTTCTAAATAAGTGTGATTGTATGTTGTTTATAGTAATAGTCTTCTAATATGCCATAAAATATATTTTTTAATGTTTGACAAGAAAGTTGTAGCGATCTCGGTTTTGACCCTTGTCTTGTGGTGTTTCGGACTCGGGTTGGTATGGTTTTGAACGGTGATACATACCTTATTTCCCTTGTGTGGGCTCGCCTTTTTTCACGCCTCCGCCTTTCGGAAAGGGTTTGAAAAGAAGGCTCACAGTTGGGACTCCCGCGGTTCTGAATCTAGTCTCATAAGTGCAATGTGAAACTGATAAAAACCAAAGAGTCCAAATCTGGTAAATCTTTTTTGGAAAATCGATTTTAAATCAAATACTGCCAAAATTGGACTGTTTTGCCAGATTACAGAGTCGTCACCTAAATGTTTTGTTTTTTGGGGAAATTTAGGAAGCCCTAACTCGTGCCAAAGGCCACGTGTTCGTCATCACCAAAGCTGCCTTGGCTCGGGAACTTGGGTACGAGCGGGGAAGGTCATGAATTGAGCACCTCTACTCGCCCGATCAAAGATCGGCCTCTACTAATCATGATATGTCATTTTATAAACATTATGCGTTCTTATTCCGGTTATTAATCTAACCTTACTATGTGATGTGCACATACACAAGTATAGACTAAATCACAAGAATTGGAACGTTTCAAGTCATGTTTGTTTCGAAAATAGTTTGAATTTGCCACCCTCAAGTGGGCTTAAAAATGCGGACTTTGCCACCTCAAGTGGGCTTAAAACATGATTTTGCCACAACAAAGTGGGTTTAAAAACTTACATTTACTGAATTGTTCCAATTCAAACAACGAGTCTTCATCTACAGGCATTCATGCAGTTTAGCAAATAAGCACATAGCCTCATGGCAAGCATGCAAAAACATGGCAACATCAACACGCATGCAATATGCTAAAGCGTAAAACTCACCTAGTACTCCAAGCTAGGAAAATAGAAACTAGTTAGAAAAATGCATGATCCTAACTATACAAGATGCCTAATGCAACACATGCGATAATGCAATTAATAGGCTCGGCTACTAATATGGCACATGGATCAATTTGAACAACATGCGATTAAAACACGTATTCAAATAAGATATTAAAATTGCAATGTAGTTTGAATGATGCGGCGAGCCTTAGTGCATGCAATACGAGATGAATGGATGTAAGCATGCGATATGCTAATTGAAACATGTCCCTAATCTAACCATCGAAAGCAATTAACCCGCTCGAGCGTGAAAAACACACCTGCAGAAGTTTTGCAGAGGCACGAAATACTAGGAGTGTGTAAATCCTGCTCGAGTGGACTGGTTTTCGCACTCGAGCTGATGTACTTTATTCTTGTGTCTTGGCGCTCAAGCGGGCCTTCTTGCACTCGAGTGTGTCCAGATTTTTGTGCTTGACGCTCGAGCGTCCTATTCTCCGCTCAAGCGAGAATGTCGTATATCAGAAGGTAGTTAGGCATTTTTGAATCACTTTTTACATTCTCTCTCTCTCTCTCTTACTTTTCCAAAATCGATTTTGAGAGCCTCTCTCTCTAGACACTCCCTTCTCTCTAGGGTTTGATCTAGTTAGAGTGCTTCCCTTCCTTTTGGCCTTTGCAAAAGTTGTGTCGATTGTCGAGGGCTTCGTTTTGATCCGTGGATCTTGGAGTTTGGAGCATTTTGGTTTTCTTCATCTTCTTCCCTTGGGCTCTGAAATTGAGGTAGGGATTCCTACACACTACTATGGGTTTTGACCTAGATTTTTGGGCATTTCGTTAAATGGTTGATTTTGGGAAGTTAGGGTTTGAAATGTTGAAAGACGGTTTTGTTATTTTGATTCTAAAATGTGTATTTTGGGTTTCAAAATGATGATATTGTTGATGGTTGTTGAAATATAGACCATTGGGTCAATATTGGGAAACGGGGTAGGAAAACCCTAATTTGTTGTATAAATTAATTGGTATAATTAATTTGGGAAAATTGTGATTATATGGAATTAAGTTGGAAATAATGAAATTGGCTCATTATATTGTAAAATGGTGGAGTTGGATTTATTAATCGCTCACTTTTGAAAACATTGATGTTTTATCTGTTGGAGCTTTTATTATCTGTTTAGAAATAATTGCTTTGGGCTACCGGTGGAGGGTAGCGATGATTGTTGTAGACAATGCATGATGATTAGGCAAACTAAAACTAGTCAAAGGGATGTGTCATAGAGTATGACGGTTGAAAGAATACATTAACGTTTTGTATTGATTGATTGTGTATATGACCTATGTGTATATATGTTGTGTGTCTGGAAGGAGATAGGGGATGTACTCCACGGTTTAGGGGAAGATAGGGGATGGACATCCAAACTGGATGTTGTTTGGGAGGAGATAGGGGATGGACTCCGCTGATACAGCTCGTATGCTTGTCAGTTAATGTGTTGATATAGCTCATATGCTTATCTTTGGAAGTGTTGATATAGCTCATATGCTTATCTTTGGAAGTGTTGATATAGCTCATATGCTTATCTATTAAAGTGTGGATACAGCTTATATGCTCATCTATCGAAGTGTTGATATAGCTAGTATGCTTATCTATTGTGAAATGAGGAATGTTCAATATGAGTCACTGTCTCATGTAAATTGTTGGCCAGGTTCTAAGCCGTTGTTGTGAGTTGTAAATTTGATAAGAAATGGAAAATAAAATGAAACATGGCCATAGTGGTCATGTAATGGAAATGGTTCATGAATTGATTTATGAGAGTCAAACATTTATCAATTGCTAATGTCTTAGTTATTGCTCATACTGTGTTTAGCATATTTCTACTGGGCGTTGGCTCACCCTTTATGGGACATTATTTTCAGGTACAGGTAACATGCCACCTCCAAGGACGTAGCTTGGATGGTTATGGGAGTTGAAGACTCTTTTTTTGGTTATTTTGTTTGTGTTACATGTATATCAAGCCAAGGGCTTATTTTGAATAGAGTTAGTACTCTTCTTTTGTGTAACCAAGTGTTGACTTGGAAAGCTGTAAGTCCGTAGGGCATTTGCTTTTGTTGTTAACATGTAATACTATTGTACGAACTACTCTGATAAATGGAAAAGTGTTGATTTTCTTATATCTCTGCATGTCTAAATGATGGGTATTATGTATTATTTTGAGGGCGTTACAAGAAAGACACGGGGTTGGAAGATATGCACACACGCACGCACACTTATTACAACATTATGCCCTTAGAAGAGGGTCCGAATGAATAAGCTAACTAACTACGCTAATTAAGCTAACTAATTATTACAACAATTGAAACGAATTACCAAACTTATTCTATACTAATTAAGTATTACAAACCGAAGTAATTAGCTAAACACTAAGCTAATTAAGTATAAAGCAATTAAACTAATTAATTAGCTACCACTAATTAATCAAACAAAGCAATTAAATGGCCTCGAGAAGTGAGGAATGCATGCATGCTCGGTTTCTTCACCCGAAAAGCCACTGCCTTGCTGTTGCAGCCTCTGTTTGCACATATTTGAATACCAAAGAAGCTACCAACTTCCAGAACACCTTTGCTCCCCTTTTCCATCACACTGAGCAACTTTCTTCATTGATGGCCGGTCGGCTACCAATGGTGGCCGTTGGCTACCATTGGTGGCCGGTCGACTACTGCTGGTGGCCGTCAGCCACTGCTGGTGGGCAATCGGCCACCCCTGCCCAGAACTTCCCTTTTTGCTGCAGCAGAGAGCAAACAGAGCAAAAGCAGTGTATTCTCATGGGTTGCTTGTATTGCTTCCCTCCTTATCATTACACACGCTCAAAGGAGTGTAACTTTTGGCCGTCAAACCATCAACCAAGCAATTTCCATGCATGATGGCTAAGGAACCAAGCTTGTACAAGCTTAATGAATGCACAAACAAGACCAAAACAACCACCACCCTATTATGCATGATCAAGGGTGATGAAGACCAAGGAAAGTGGCACATTTCATCACTTTTGAGTATGAAATGTCCCATTTTTCTTGTGTACAAATTAACATCCGATTTGAACACATGCAATGCAACACAAAGAATGCTTATCTTGCACACTTTTACTTGCCAATTTTATTTACTCATTTTAATTACCAAATCATCCTTTAATCAATTAGTCCAAATGGTGAATTGTCCTCTAATGGAAAGAAGGCTCAAACCACAAGTTGTTTTAGGCATGAAAGAGACCTCATGCCGTTGGTAATGAACCTCCAAAGGGATTAAACCATTAAACACAAAAACCTCAATTTCATGCTTTAAACAAGCAAATGGTTTGAACCACTTTCAAAGAAAAAGTAAAACCAAGAAAGGAGGAAGGTTGCAGAAATGATTAAATGTTGAAAATGAGTGATAAAGGCATAAACAAATGCTATCAACTCAAACAAGAAGGTGTCTAAGGCCTAGAACACCAAACTTGTGAGGACTATTACACTAGAAGCATACAAAATAAAGCTCAAATGTAGCCAATAGCTCAAAACAGTCCTAAATAAGTCCAAAACAGGTCCTAAAACATGCTGGAATTAAGCTAGAAAAGGCTAGACTAATAGACTAAAATAAGGAGCATGCTAGACTAGTAAGCAAGATACAAGGAGGGGAGGCTAACCCTTCCAACTTTGGACTTTGAAATATGTTTTTAGCCACTAAAATAGCTTTGAAAAAATAGTGTTTAAAAGCTTTGAAAAAGATGATGCAAGGGTGGGAAACACAAGGGCAAAAGCCTCCAAAACAAGGTACAAAGAAGGGCTATCAACCCATCAACCTTTAATGGCCTTAGGACCCAAGCTTCAGCCCAAAAACACAGAGTTTTTATAGCCCAAAATCAATTGGAAATCATGCTAGACTCAAGACACGAAAAGCCAACACATTAAGCTAATGCATGGGGCTGCACTATAACTATGCAATAGAAACCTCAACTGAATTAACTAGCCCAAAATAGAGCCAAAATAGGTCAAAACAAAGGCAAAAACATGCTGGTCTTATGCTAAAGTAAGCTAGAAAAATAGGCTAACACATGAAGCTAACTAGGCATGCAAACAAAACACAAGGAGAGGAGTCTATTCCCTCCAATTTTGGACTTCAAAACAAGGTTTTTACCACTGAAAAACCTCTAAGATTTAGTGGTTAAGAGGCCCAAAAAATTTGATTTGAAAATGATGAATAATAGCACAAAAAGCTTAGCAAGCTAAGAAGCAAAAGAGTGGACAACCCCCTAACTCAAAAGGGACTCAAACCACCATTTTTAGGTCATAAAAAAAGAACTTTTTACATGTCAAAACCAGCCCCAAAACACTAGAAAAAGATGGCAAAGCAAGTGTGCAAAACAAGCTAGCAAAGCAAGTAATATACCTCTTGGAGCCATAGCACAAAATAGGCACAAATGAGGCACCAAATCAAGCCAAGACCACCTTATAGAGCTCAAAGAGGGTCCCAAGTAACCTCAGCCCAAAGATAAGAAACTTTGGTTAAGGGTTGATTGGAAAACTAGAAGTGTATCTCTACTTATATGCACAAAAGGGCAAAAGAGAGAGAAATCTAGAGAGAGATAATTGTAAAGAGAGAGGATTGTAGAGAGAGAGGCTCCCAAAATTTATAAACTTGAAAACAATAGAGAATGGCCTATATATATAGAAATACAAGAGCTCAGGTCAAAAATATCTGAATTAGAGACAGCTGGAGCAGTGTGAAACAGTTGGAGGAAAAGATCTGCACAAAATATCTGATTTTTGCACCCATGGCCGGTCGGCCACCACCGGTGGCCGATGGCCACCATTGGTAAATGACAAGAGTCACCCTTGGACGACACATGGCCGACAAAGTCCATTTGTGGCCGACACATGGCCGTCAAGCCTTACTAGTGGCTGGAATGTAAAAACTAGTTTCTGGCCCCGACTTCAATTAGGCATATCTCCTTCATCCAGACTCCTTTGCAGGTCATTCTTGAGTCTAAATTGAAGCCCTGGAAGTCTTCTTTCCAATGGTGCAGCTTCACATCAAAATTCCAAGTGTGAAAAAAGAAATGCTCATTTTAGTGAAGATTGCTCATTTCCAGCTCAATCGGATTGATGCCTAACTTCAACCATCCATATCTCCCTCTCGGCTTTAGGAGATTCTTGAGTGTAAACTGAAGCTCCGGAAGTCCACTTTCCAATGGTGGTGGCCTCATAGCTAAAATCCAAGTGTACAAAAGGATAGGCCTGATTTAGCGAGGGCTACTCAACTCTCTCTTAACAATTCATGCCCAACTTCTTCCCCAACTAGGTTTCTTCCCTCTCCTCCAATTTTCTTCAAATCCAAACCTCTAAATAAGATGTTTTGAAATATTTTTCAAAAATTTCACCTCTCTTTCATGCATTTCCACTTTGTCCTTGCTCGATTTATCGAAAAGCGCAACATTTAACGAAATGCGAGCCTCGGAACATCGTAGAAACTTTCTTCAAAAATATTTTAAAAGAGAGGGTTTTAAGGTCTAAAATCATTTTGGTCAAAAAATGGGGTGTGAGGTTGGGATTTGGAGCTCCTCTTGCTGAAGAAATCAAACATTTGCACAAGCATAGCCTTCACCATCAAGTAAACAATCAGTGGCGCCCAAGTCTTAAGGACAGTCAAAAATGGGGTGTCTACACCTTGTCTCCCTTTTATTTTGGTTATCAGGTTGTAGTGATGTGTTTGGAACAGGTTAGTTGCTTGTTTTTCCAAACCTTTGTTATCCAAAAATTTGCCTCTTCGCTCGAGCGAGGCTTCTTGCGCTTGAGTGACGGTGTGCATCTGAAAAACTTCTGAAGCTATGTATTCTACGGTCGGGCGACTCTTATTGCATTCGAGTGAGGTGATCTATTGTATCTGGTCGCTCGAGCCATTATTCATATGCTTGAGTGAGCCTGGTGTATATCAGTTCGTAACAGCGCTATTTTGCTTCATTTTTTGATTTCCATTTCACTCAAAAACCCTAAATTAGCTCATTTTCTCTCTAAAATTTGACTTCTCTCTACAAATACACCTAAATCTAAGGATCTCTTCACCCTAGTGTCTTTAAGAAAAAGGTAGAGGGCTTCAAGAACTTCATGTTGATCCAAGAAGAGATTGGTTTCATCATCTTTGAAGTTCCACCTTGTTGCTTGAGATTTCCACACTTGAGGTAGTGATTTTCTTTGAGTTATACATATATATATTTGCAAGATCTAGATGATTTTTGAAATCATCCTTTGATAGCTTTTTGAAAATTGGTTGTCGATTTAAGAAGATGAGTGATTTTGAAAGTGGGTTTACCTCTTGTTTTTTTTTTCAAATAGAAATTAAGGTTTTGAACTATGTTGATTAAAGGAAGATGTTTTTGGGTGAGATTCTTTCAAATATTTGAAGATGAATAGTTTTGGTGAGAAAACCTAGAAATTGGGGATTTTTAAAAGATGTTGAAAATCCTTGGAAGATGTTGTCATATTTATTTTGTGTGCCAAAATAAATGGATGTTTTGAAAATCGCTTGTTTATGTTCATATAGATGATGAGTTTCATGGAATATGAGAATTGTTGAAATTTTAGAAATTGTTGTTCAAAATGTTGATGTAGTCTTGAAATGACTAAGTTGTTGAGAATGCACGAAATGTGAAAAATGTGTTGTCCCATGGATGAATTGGAATAAAAGTTTATATATTCATCATGTAAAATTGCATTGAAATGAGAAATGGAATTTTGATCACAATGGAAATATTGTGTGGAAGAATTGAAAATGGAAGAAACGTTGCATTGTATTATTAATCATTACATTGGCATATCAATTCATTTGATAATAATGAGCTTTGAAATTTGATTTGAAAACTTTGCATTTAGAAAAGAATGTTGTGAAATAAGTTTTCTTGAAATGGTTTTGGGATAAATACGGTGGTAAATCTTGATAGGTGGTGTAGATGAAATTGATTATGTTGGCCTGAGTATCCGGGGTGAAAGACCGAAAACACGTGCGGAGGAGGTACCACTTCCCTTCCGATGAGAGACCGGTAAAGAGGGGTTTGGTAGTGCTAGTGATGCCCACTTACAGACACCGACCTACGGATTACTAAAGTTGTATTTACTGCCCCTTGATTTAAATTGCTAAATTCTGAACAATTGAAATTGCATGATATCATTGAGCATGATGGTTTTTCAAAAGATGAAGATGTGTTTTTCTTTCAGAAAGGGAATAGCATGGCATATGCATTTCATCTCTTGAGACTTGTATAAAATTTATATACTTAGTTAAGGATTTCCTACTGGGCTTACCCTACGGGAGTTTTGTGCAGGAAATGATGCAGTGATTCCGCCTAACTAAGGGCGTGGAAGTATGTGTGTTGAGAGCACAATGTTCTCATTTGTTGTGACTCTGTTTGTAAGCCAAGGGCTATGTTTATGTGGGTTTGAAAAACCGTTTTGTGTAACTAGGCTTAAGCCTTGGAAAATTGTAAATCAATGAGGGTATTTATTTGTTTATCTTATTTGGCTTTGGATTGAATGTATAATCGCATGAGGAACTATATGTATCATGTTATACAGGTGTGGGAATTTATTTTGCTTTTTACCTTAAAGACCCACGATTGTTGTATTATCATTTGGGCTTGAAATTTTGGGGCGTTACAAAAATCCTAAATTAATTAAAAAATCATTTATTTTGATTTCATAGAAGGCAAACAATATTGTACTCAAAGTTTATAAAATCATGCAACACAAACCCTTTTGAAGGTTTCATAATGGTACCTCAACTAAGTTCAAACATAAGTTATTAACCATGAAACAAAGTATGAATAGGAATTTAACTTAACACATTCAAAACATGGATTTTAATGGAGCATTGATTTCATGGATTGAAATATATCAAACTACTCATGAATACAAAACTAACTCAGGAATCATGCTATTAGTTAAAAAAAAGAAACCCTAGCATGCTTCTAATGAAGATATGAGAAGACCCGTACATTTACTTGAAGCTTTCATTCACAAGGAGGAAGGAAAAGATTGAGTTAATGGTTGGAATGGTGCAAGTAAACCCCAAGCCTCAAGAACACGGCAAACCTTCAAAGTGTTCTTCAATATTCTTTCAAAACTTAATCAAAACCCTCTATTTAACCTCACAACTGACACCATGTCCTGGGTAGTGGTGAGTCTGCTGTAGTTTTGGCCTGGGACTCGGATGAAAAAGCTAGAATAAAGAATTTGGAATGCCACCCCAATTGCAATTTTCTGGCCTATTTGGAAATTGAGGAAAGATGTTGTGTTTAATGGGGTGCATCCAAAACCGGAGGAAGTCTGTGAGCTTATAAAAGCATGAATTGCAACATGGGTAAAGGATTCATCTCTTGCTATGGTGTTTTCTGTCAATGATTTGGTGTTTAATCTTCATCAAGTCAGATTTTGCATTATTTCCATATTTATATTGTTTCCTTATTTATATCTTTCCCAAATTGTATCATTTACATAAATCCCAATCTTACTTTTAATCGCTTATTAATCAATAAACAAAATGACACTACTAAACAAATAGTTCAAGATCACGCTTTGACAAATGAAACTATCTCAATTTTATTGGAAGTGTGGTAAAACAAAATTTGATTGATATTTGAATCACACTTAATTTGAGTGAGTGTGATAATATTTATTTTTAGTCTCATTTTTTAAATATGTGTGATTATATTTTCTTTTTTTTAATCACATTTAATAATTAAGTGTGATTGTTATAGCGACCCCGGTCTTTTCCCATTTGATTATTGTATCCGGACTTGGGTTCCGTAGATTCAGTCATTATATAATTGTTGTTGTCCTTTAAATCCTTATTCTTAAGTTATGGGTTGTGTTGGGCAGGTTTGTTACAGGTTGGTTGGGTCCGGAAACCAAGTGTTGCTGTTCAGTTTTTGGGTTGGTCGCTCGAGCGAGGGTTTGGTCGCTCGAGCGAGGGTTGAGTTTTGTCTCTGGTGGCTCGAGCCAGGGTTTCTTCGCTCGAGCGAGCGATTGCGTCTAGTATAGACCTGAGAGCAGTGTTTCTTCGCTCGAGCGAGCTTTTCTTCGCTCGAGCGAGCGAGGTGTATGTTTTCGAGTTCTTCGCTCGAGCGAGCATTCTGTCGCTCGAGCATGCTTCTGGGTTGCAGACCTGAAGCATTGCATTCTTGGCTCGAGCGAGCTTTTCTTCGCTCGAGCGAGTATTTCTTGTGTCTGGTCGCTCGAGCGACCATGTCTTCGCTCGAGCAAGCCTATCCAGTTTAAATAGACAGCAGCGGGAATTTAATCAGTTTTTCATCCTCTTTTTGATTCTAAACCCTAGTTCCGACTTCTCTCTCTCCCAACTCACCTTGTCTCTTAGGTTTGATCTATTTAGAGTGTGTTTCTACCCTAGTCGCTTTATTAAAAAGGTAGTGTGGGTCGAGGGCTTCAGTTTAATCTGAACGATCTTGGATTTGGAGCACTTTGGATTTTGGGTCGTCATCTCCATCTTCTCCATTTTTGTTGATTTCTTCGAGGTAGGGATTTCCTACTCCAATGTATACGTTTTGTTCTAAGTTCTGGCATTTTAATATGTTGGGGGTATTTTGGTAATTTGGGAAAAACCCTAGTGGTTTAAATAAATTGAATTGTATATTTAATTTGAGGAATATTGAGGAAATTAGTTAAATTCATGAGATTGAAGAATTTATTGATTCAATGGAGTATTTGGTTAATTAAATCACTTGTCTATTTAACTGTTGAATTATTTATTTCTAAGTCTAGAAATAACTGTTTTGGGCTATCGGTGGAGGATAGTCGTGATTGTTGTAGACATTGCATGTGGATTAGGGATAACTGAAACTAATTATTGGTTAAGTCATTAACCTTGACTGTTGAATTAATACAGACATTATGTGTATTGATTATGTGTTGTATATGTTATGTGTTTACATACATTATTTTGTGTGGGAGGAGATAGGGGATGTACTCCACGGTTTAGGGGAAGATAGGGGATGGACCTCTTAACCGGATTTTGTTTGGGAGGAGATAGGGGATGGACTCCATTAGCATCACTTTTATGTGTGCTTATTTATATTTAAGTGTTTTATTGATACAACACTAAAATGTGTATCAATCTGGAAGTATGAAGTGTTTTGATATGAGCCTGAGTCTCATTTGTGTTGTTGATATTTGAAGGAATGTGAATATGCTATATAGTTCACCATTGTAAGTTTGGCCAGGTTCTGAGCCACATTGATAATAATGGATATTGATCAATGTCATAGACATTAGTGTCTTAAGATTGAATATTGATATAACTGATTATCATTGTTAACCATCTATTAAGTGTTATTGCTTTATTCAATGCTTATATTTGGTTTAGTATATTTCTACTGGGCTGTGGCTCACCCTATATGGGAACATCATTTTCAGGTCCAGGTGATTCGCTACCTCCAAGGAATTAGCTTGGAAGGAATTGGACTTTGAAGCTTTGATTTTAGTTATTTGTCTTATTTGAATTACATGTAAACACTCAAGCCTAGGGCTTTATTTGTATTTGAGTTAGAACTCATAATTTTGTGTCCAAGTGTTGGCTTGGCAAGATGTAAGCCCCTAGGGCATTTATTTTGATGTTACATGTAATGTCTTTATTTAGAAATACTCTGATGAATGAATTGTAGTTTATTTACTTCAATAATGCATCTTATTATTGTGTATGTTGGGTTTTTATTTTGAGGGCGTTACAACTTGGTATCAGAGCGTACCGGGTTTGAATACTTTGGGTACGTGGGAAGTGATTAGTATCACATTGGGTTCGTCTTGTTTGATAGAGACCTAGTGTACTGTTGTATACTTATTTGATAACATGTTTATGTGATTATGTGGGTATGGAACGTAGTTTCTGGGATATTGATTGGACCCTTCAGTTTCTAGTAGTCTTGTTGGAAAGGCACTTGATCACTGCTGCTTCCAACCAGAACTATAGTAACATTTTGGGACTATCATTATCCGGGAATGAAATTCGTAGGTGCTTATGTGATTATGTGCTTACGTGGAATGAATTATTTTTGTCCAATGCATTAGGACGAGCATGTTTAGTTTCGGCACATTTATTAATGTGCTAACGTCTTTGTTTCTTGTATTAGGATGTCAGGACGAGGACGAGGACGCGGTAGGCGTGGTAGGCCGGGTAGGCAGGAAATGCCTGTGCCAGAGGAGATTCCGGCAGTGCAGGAGGGAGTTGGTCAGGCCAATGTGGCTGAGCCAGTAGGCCAGCAGGCTATGGGCGCTTTAGCCCGAGAGATAGCAAGGGCATTCAGGGAGTCAGTAGGCATTCTCAGAGCTGAGAATCAGGCTCGGGTTGTTGTTGCGGATACAGGACCCTCCTTTCTGAAGAGGGAGTTTTTCCGGTCTAATCCGGATGAATTTGTGGGTGATCCAAAAGAGCCGCTTAAAGCAGATGAATGGCTCGAACAGACAACGAAGACATTTGAGATGCTTGGCATCGAAGATGAGGGGTTGAAAGTGACCTTGGCATCGTTCCAACTGAAGGGAGATGCGGGTCAGTGGTGGAAGTTCACTAAAGGTCGCATTGGAGCTACATGGGAGGCTTTTGTGAATGCTTTCCAGGAGAGGTTTTTATCTCCAACAGTTAGGGAGAAGCTGAGAGACCAGTTCTGTCAGCTTAAACAGTCGAGTTCTTCAGTAGCCGAGTTTGAGGCTGCATTCACTAGTTTGTCCAGGTTTGCACCTGAATTGGTGGCGTCTGAGGAACGCCGTTGCATTGAGTTTGAGAAGAAGTTGAGGCGCGGCCTCAAGTTGAGAATTGTTGGTTCTATGGTTCGTGATTATGGGCGTCTAGTTGATACTGCAGCCCATACAGAGATTATGATGCAGAAAGATGAGGAAGGGCAGAAAGGCTCCAAGAGGAGTCAGGATGGCCAGGGTGATGGCAAGAGGCAGAGAGGTTTTACTCCTCAGCAGTCTTAAAGTAGCTTTTCTAGATCCACTTTTCCTGTGCCGAGTGTTAGTTCGGGGGAAGGCAACCAGGGAGACATTACTTGTTTCAAGTGTGGCCAACTGGGCCACAAGTCTCCAGTTTGTCCCCAGAGGGGAGGAGGACAGAGAACAGCATCTTTTTCGGCTCGATCTCAGAGTCAGAGTCAGGGTAGAGGCCAGCCGCTCACTTGTTTTCAGTGCGGTCAGGCAGGGCACATGAAGAGGTATTGCCCGCAGTTGGGTGGCATACCTAGTGCATCAGGTTTGAGGCAGACTCAGGGTCAGCAGCCAGCTCAGTCAGGTCAGGCCTCGAGGGCCAATCAAGGGGCGTCATCGTCCCAATCTGTGCAGCAGTCATATGCTCCTAGGGGTGAGCAGGTTGATCAGAGGTCATCTGGGCACGTGTATGCTATTACCGCGCAAGATCTGGTACCGGCTCCATCGGTAGTGAGAGGTACCTTCTTGTTTTGCAACTCGGTTGCTAATGTTTTGATTGATACGGGTGCATCTCATTCCTTTGTGTCTGCTGCATTTGCATCTATTTTGGAGTTGGAGTTAGCACAGTTAGCGTCTCCTATTTATGTAGTGTCACCTCTTGGGGGTGAATTGATTTTGAAACAAGGTGTTAGGGGTTGTGATATAGAGGTCGATGATCATAGAATCCCATTTTCTTTTGTAGTTTTGCCTATGAAGGGCTTTGATGTTATCTTGGGTATAGATTGGTTATCGTCATACCGGGCAGTTATTGATTGCTACCGTCAGAGGGTCACTTGTTGTACCGTTAGCGGAGAGTGTTTCCATTTTCTGGGGGACCAGGTTGGTAGTGTTTTGCCACCGGGGTATGTTTCACGAGGGCGGAATGAGCTTAGTGGTCTACTTGCTAATCTTTCGATTAGTGAGGTTGATGAGACTCAAATTGTGTTGCAAAGGGTGGTTTGTGAGTACTCGGACGTCTTTCCCAAGGATCTTGTTGGTTTACCACCGCATCGAGAGATTGAGTTCTCTATTGACCTAGTGCCCGGCACGGCACCAATTTCTATGGCACCTTATCGTTTTGCCCCCGCCGAGTTAGTTGAGTTGAAGATTCAGCTCCAGGAGTTGTTAGATAAGGGCTATATCCGTCCTAGTGTTTCACCGTGGGGAGCGCCAGCCCTTTTTGTTAAAAAGAAAGGTGGTGCTTTGAGACTTTGTATAGACTACTGGAAGTTGAATCGAGTGACGGTTAAGAATAAGTACCCTATGCCTCGTATAGATGATCTGTTCGACCAGTTGAAAGGTTCCCGTTGTTTCTCTAAAATAGACTTGAGATCGGGTTATCATCAGTTGAGAGTCAGGGAGGAGGATATTCCGAAGATGGCATTCCGTACGCGGTATGGCCACTACGAGTTTCTGGTGATGCCATTTGGGCTTACCAATGCACCGGCAGTGTTTATGGATTTGATGAACCGGATCTTCCGGGAATTCTTAGATCGTTTTGTAGTCGTTTTCGTAGATGACATCCTTATTTATTCACCTTCAGAGGAGGAGCACGAGGAACACTTGAGAGTGGTGCTCGAGTTACATAGAGCCCATAAGCTTTATGCTAAGTTTGGGAAGTGTGAGTTTTGGCTAGAAGAGGTGAAATTCTTAGGCCATGTCGTTTCTGGGGAAGGCGTGTCGGTTGATACATCTAAGACGGAGGCAGTGCAAAACTGGGCACAGCCTAAGAGTGTGTTTGAGATCCGTAGTTTTCTGGGATTAGCTGGGTATTATCGCCGGTTTGTGAAAGATTTCTCCAGGTTAGCTTCGCCTTTGACTAGATTGACTCGAAAGGGAGTTAAATTTGTATGGAGTGAGACTTGTGAAAAGTCGTTTCAGGAGTTGAAAGTTAGATTGACCACCGCTCCAGTATTGATTATTCCGGAAAGAGGGTTAGGTTATGCAGTCTATTGTGATGCCTCACGAGAGGGTCTGGGTTGTGTGTTGATGCAAGAGGGGAAAGTGGTTGCCTATGGCTCACGTCAGTTGAAAATTCATGAGAAAAATTATCCTACGCACGATCTAGAGTTAGCAACTGTGATATTTGCCTTGAAGATTTGGAGGCATTATCTTTATGGTGAGAAGTTCGAGGTATTCTCGGATCATAAAAGTCTGAAATATCTGTTTACACAGAAAGATTTGAATTTGAGGCAGAGGAGGTGGATGGAGTTTATGGAGGATTATGACTTTGAGTTACATTATCATCCTGGGAAGGCCAATGTTGTGGCCGATGCCCTTAGCAGGAAAACTGTTAGCGACGTTGCTAGTATAGCCATCCGGGAGTGGGAGCATGTCACTATGGACTTCGTTGTGGGTCTTCCGAGGACTCAGCGGGGTAGTGATGCTATTTGGGTGGTTGTAGACCGGTTGACCAAGTCGGCGCACTTCATTCCTATGCGTGTGAGAGATTCGATAGATCATCTTGCCGAATTGTACATTCGGGACATAGTGAGGTTGCACGGGGTCCCAGTGACGATCGTCTCAGATAGAGATCCTCGTTTTACTGCTAGATTGTGGCAGAGTTTACAGAGTGCCTTAGGCACTAAGTTGACCTTTAGCACGGCTTATCATCCTCAGACTGACGGGCAGTCCGAGCGTACTATTCAGATCCTTGAGGATATGCTTCGGGGTTGTGTTCTTGATTTCAGTGGGTCGTGGGAGAGGCACTTGCCTTTGGTGGAGTTTGCCTACAATAACAGTTTCCAGTCTAGTATTGGCATGGCACCGTTTGAGGCCTTGTATGGCCGACCGTGTAGATCTCCAGTTTGTTGGGCCGAGGTGGGTGATGCACCCCTATTGGGTCCTGAATTGGTGAGGGAAACGACGGAGAAAGTTGAGCTTATCCATAAGAGACTTGTTACAGCCCAGAGTCGTCAGAAATCTTATGCCGACCGTAGGAGGAGATCGTTAGTGTTTGAGGTGGGTGATCATGTCTTTTTGAAGATATCACCTAGACGGGGATTGATGAGGTTTGGGAAGAGCGGGAAGTTGTCCCCTCGGTTCATTGGTCCTTTTGAGATCCTTGAGAGGATTGGCGAGGCTGCCTATTGTTTAGCTTTGCCACCGCAGTTATCCGGAGTACATGACGTGTTTCATGTGAGTATGCTTCGGAAGTATGAGCCGGATCCATCACATGTGTTGGATTGGACTGATTTAGTGGTTGACGAAGATGTCTCGTATGAGGAGAGACCAATTCGAGTCTTGGATAGACGGGATCAAGTTTTGCGAGGCAAGACCATTCCTTTAGTAAAGGTTCTGTGGAAACATCACGGGGTGGAGGAAGCCACTTGGGAATGTGAATTAGAAGTTCGCAAGAAATATCCGGACATGTTTAGTGATTTGTAACTTTGTATTTAGATTTTGTAATATTATTGACTTAAGAACTTTATATATATCTTAAGTTGGAAAACATTGAGAATGTTTTGCTTTAATGTTAATAATTTGAAACTTGCCTTATAATGGAAGTTTAGTATAATATTCATTATGTTGAATATATTGAATTCGAGTTCTATCATGAAATTGAATATGATATTGAAACTGTTGAGATTGAAAGGAAAAATGCATAATATTGTTACAGATTATTATATATGTTGTTTTATATACATATTGTGAGATGCCTCTTGATAAGAGATGAAGTGACCAATATTGGGTCAAGTTGTTTATTATTGTTATAGCAGATCATTGGGAAATGAGAAAAACTTTTTTTGTAAAAAAAAAAAATTATGCTTAATTTCGGGGACGAAATTCTTTAAGGGGGGGAGGTTATAGCGACCCCGGTCTTTTCCCATTTGATTATTGTATCCGGACTTGGGTTCCGTAGATTCAGTCATTATATAATTGTTGTTGTCCTTTAAATCCCTATTCTTAAGTTATGGGTTGTGTTGGGCAGGTTTGTTACAGGTTGGTTGGGTCCGGAAACCAAGTGTTGCTGTTCAGTTTTTGGGTTGGTCGCTCGAGCGAGCGATTGCGTCTAGTATAGACCTGAGAGCAGTGTTTCTTCGCTCGAGCGAGCTTTTCTTCGCTCGAGCGAGCGAGGTGTATGTTTTCGAGTTCTTCGCTCGAGCGAGCATTCTGTCGCTCGAGCATGCTTCTGGGTTGCAGACCTGAAGCATTGCATTCTTGGCTCGAGCGAGCTTTTCTTCGCTCGAGCGAGTATTTCTTGTGTCTGGTCGCTCGAGTGACCATGTCTTCGCTCGAGCAAGCCTATCCAGTTTAAATAGACAGCAGCGGGAATTTAATCAGTTTTTCATCCTCTTTTTGATTCTAAACCCTAGTTCCGACTTCTCTCTCTCCCAACTCACCTTGTCTCTTAGGTTTGATCTATTTAGAGTGTGTTTCTACCCTAGTCGCTTTATTAAAAAGGTAGTGTGGGTCGAGGGCTTCAGTTTAATCTGAACGATCTTGGATTTGGAGCACTTTGGATTTTGGGTCGTCATCTCCATCTTCTCCATTTTTGTTGATTTCTTCGAGGTAGGGATTTCCTACTCCAATGTATACGTTTTGTTCTAAGTTCTGGCATTTTAATATGTTGGGGGTATTTTGGTAATTTGGGAAAAACCCTAGTGGTTTAAATAAATTGAATTGTATATTTAATTTGAGGAATATTGAGGAAATTAGTTAAATTCATGAGATTGAAGAATTTATTGATTCAATGGAGTATTTGGTTAATTAAATCACTTGTCTATTTAACTGTTGAATTATTTATTTCTAAGTCTAGAAATAACTGTTTTGGGCTATCGGTGGAGGATAGTCGTGATTGTTGTAGACATTGCATGTGGATTAGGGATAACTGAAACTAATTATTGGTTAAGTCATTAACCTTGACTGTTGAATTAATACAGACATTATGTGTATTGATTATGTGTTGTATATGTTATGTGTTTACATACATTATTTTGTGTGGGAGGAGATAGGGGATGTACTCCACGGTTTAGGGGAAGATAGGGGATGGACCTCTAAACCGGATTTTGTTTGGGAGGAGATAGGGGATGGACTCCATTAGCATCACTTTTATGTGTGCTTATTTATATTGAAGTGTTTTATTGATACAACACTAAAATGTGTATCAATCTGGAAGTATAAAGTGTTTTGATATGAGCCTGAGTCTCATTTGTGTTGTTGATATTTGAAGGAATGTGAATATGCTATATAGTTCACCGTTGTAAGTTTGGCCAGGTTCTGAGCCACATTGATAATAATGGATATTGATCAGTGTCATAGACATTAGTGTCTTAAGATTGAATATTGATATAACTGATTATCATTGTTAACCATCTATTAAGTGTTATTGCTTTATTCAATGCTTATATTTGGTTTAGTATATTTCTACTGGGCTGTGGCTCACCCTATATGGGAACATCATTTTCAAGTCCAGGTGATTTGCTACCTCCAAGGAATTAGCTTGGAAGGAATTGGACTTTGAAGCTTTGATTTTAGTTATTTGTCTTATTTGAATTACATGTAAACACTCAAGCCTAGGGCTTTATTTGTATTTGAGTTAGAACTCATAATTTTGTGTCCAAGTGTTGGCTTGGCAAGATGTAAGCCCCTAGGGCATTTATTTTGATATTACATGTAATGTCTTTATTTAGAAATACTCTGATGAATGAATTGTAGTTTATTTACTTCAATAATGCATCTTATTATTGTGTATGTTGGGTTTTTATTTTGAGGGCGTTACATTGTTTGTTGTTTATACTAATAGTCTTGTAATATGCCATAAAATATACTTTTTATGGTTTGACATGAACATCCTAAATTAATTAAATAATCATTTATTTTGATTTCATAGAAGGCTAACAATATTTTACTCAAAGTTTATAAAATCTTGTAACACTAACCCTTTTGAAGGTTTCATAGTGATACCTCAACTTAGTTCAAACATGAGTTATTAATCATGAAACAAAGTGTGAATATGAATTTAACTTAACACATTCAAAACATGGATTTTAATGGAGCATTAATTTGATATATTGAAATATATAAAACTACTCATGAATACAAAACTTACTCAGGAATCATGCTATTAGTTAAAAATAGAAACCCTAGCATGCTTCTAATGAAGATATGAGAAGACCCTTACCTTTACTTGAAGTTTTGAATCACATGGAGGAGGGAAAAGATAGAGTTGATGGTTGGAATGGTACAAGTTAACTCCAAGTCTCAAGAACACTCCAAACCTTCAATGTGTTCTTCAATATTCTATCAAAACTCAGTGCAAACCCTCTATTTAATATCACAAGTGACACCATGTCCTGGGTAGTGGTGAGTTTTCTGCAGTTTTGGGCTGGGACTCGTATGAAAAAGATACAATGAAGAATTTGGAATGCCACCCCAATTACAATTTTGTGGTCTATTTGGAAATTGAGAAAAGATGTTGTGTTTAATGGGGTGCAACCAAATCTGGAGGAAGTCTGTGAGCTTACAAACGTATGAATTGCAACGTGGGTAAAGGATTCATCTCCTGCTATGGTGTTTTCTGTCAATGACTTGGTGTTTAATCTTCATCAATTCAGATTTTGCATTATTTTCTTATTTATATCGTTTCCTAAATTGTATTGTTTGCATAAAGCCCAATCTTACTTTTAATCACATATTAATCAAAAAACAAAATGTCACTACTACAAAAATAGTTAAAGATCACACTTTAACAAATGAAACTATATTATTTTTATTGGAAGTGTCATTAAAAAAAAATTTAAATTAAATTGATATTTTAATCACACTTAATTTGAGTGAGTGTGATAATATTTATTTTTAATCTCATTTTTTAAATAAGTGTGATTATTTGTTCCTTTTTTTTATTCACATTTACTAAATAAGTGTGATTCTATGTTGTTTATACTAATAGTCTTCTAATAGACCATAAAATATATTTTTTAATGTTTGACATGAAAATCCTAAATTAATTAACTAACCCTTTATTTTGATTTCATAGAAGGCTAACAATATTGTACTCAAATTTTATAAAATCATGCAACACTAACCCTTTTGATGGTTTCATAGTGATAGCTTAACTTACTTCAAACTTGAGTTATTAATCATGAAACAAAGTATGAATAGGAATTTAACTTAACACATTCAAAACACGGATTTTAAGGAAGCATTAATTTCATGGATTGAAATATATAAAACTACTCATGAATACAAAACTAATTCAGGAATCATGCTATTGGTTAAAAATAGAAATCCTAGCATGCTTCTAATGAAGATATGAGAAGACCGTTACATTTACTTGAAGCTTTGATTCAGAAGGAGGTGGGAAAAGATAGAGTTGATGGTTTGAATGGTGCAAATAAAACCCCAAGCCTCAAGAAGATGCCAAACTTTCAAAGTGCTCTTCAATATTCTTTCAAAACTCAATCAAAACCCTCTATTTAACCTCACAAGTGACACCAAGTCCCGAGTGCTGGTGAGTCTGCTGCAGTTTTGGGTTGGGACTCGTATAAAAAATCTAGAATAAAGAATTTCGAATGCCACCCCAATTGCAATTTTGTGGTCTATTTGGGAATTGATAAAAGATGTTGTGCTTAATGGGGTGCAGCCAAATTTGGAGAAAGCCTGTGAGCTTATAAAAGTAAGAATTGCAACGTAGGAAGGATTCATCTCCTGCAATCTTGTTTTCTGTAAATGATTTGGTGTTTAATCTTCATCAATTCAGATTTTGCATTATTTCCTTATTTATATCGTTTCCTAAATTATATTGTTTATATAAACCTCAATCTTACTTTTAATCGCATATTAATCAATAAACAAAATGACACTACTCCAAAAATAGTTATAGATCACACTTTGACAAATAAAACTATCTCATTTTTATTGGAAGTGTGATAAAAAAAAAAATTAGATTGATATTCTAATCACACTTAATTTGAGTGACTGTGATAATATTTATTTTTAATCTCATTTTTTAAATAAGTGAGATTATATCTTCTTTTTTTGAATCACATTTTCTAAGTAAGTGTGATTGTATGTTGTTTATACTAATAGTCTTCTAATATGCCATAAAATATATTTTTTAATGTTTGACATGAAAATCCTAAATTAATTAAATAATCATTTATTTTGATTTCATAGAAGGTGTAGACGCGCTCCCGAGGGCCCCCGAACTCCGCGCTTTTGCGAAGGCGCAACATTCGTTCGCTCTCTAGCTACTACTGTTTGGACTCAAATGTCACGGTTCTTAATCTGATCTCACAATGTGCGATGTGAGATTGATAAATCACCAAAGAATTCAAATCCCGCAAATCGTTTTGGAAAACAGATTTTTAGAAAGAAGTGCCAAACATGGACTGCTTTGCCAGATACAGAGTCGCCACCTAAATATTTTATTTTAGGGGAATTTAGGAAACCGTGACTCATGCCTAAGGCCACGTGTCCGTCATCACCAAAGTTGCCTCGGCTCGGGAACTTGGGTACGATTGGGGAAGGTCATTTAATGAGCACCCCCGCTCGCCCGGTCAAAGATCGGCCTGTACTAAGCATGATATCAAGTTTTTGAAAACACATGCATTCTTATTCTGGTTAATTAGCTAGAATTACTATGTGATGCGCACAGCAAAACAAGTATAGACTAGATCGCCTAATTTGAAAACAAAGCATTGCATATCCGTTTGTTTGGAAAATGGTTTGAAATTTGCTACTCGCAAGTGGGCTAAAATGCGGATTTCGATGAATTGTCCTAATTCAAGTAATCCAACCTTCACCCACAAGCATTCAGGCAGTTATATCATATAAGCAAATAGCCTCATGGCAAGCATGCTTTCATGGCAACATTAACACATGTGCAGTATGCTAAAGCGTAAATAATCACAGTGTACTCCGAGCCAAAACAAGGAACTAGTTAGAAATCAATGCATGATCCTAGTTCATGTTAGAATGGCTAATGCAACACATGCAAAAATGCATTTAAGATAGGCTCGGCTATCCTAAGAATGTCATGTGAGATGTAACTTGGTACATGTATTCAAATTGGAATTGAAATACAATGCAATTAGTATGATGCGCCGAGCCCGGTGCATGCAATACAGATGAATGGATGCAAACATGCAAGCATAAGGTATGCTAAATGAAACGTGCTCTAAAACTAACCATCGTAAGCGGTTAAGTAAAAGGGAGAAAGAAATGGAGATTGGAAGACATGCATGACACACACGCACGCTTATTACAACAATTGGCTCTCTCGAGGGATAGACCGAATAAGGAACTAACTAGCTAATCTAAGCTAATTAAACTAATTATTACACAACAAATTAATTAACTAATCCTAGTTAACTAATTATTACAAAACAAATTGAAAATAGCTAAACGCATTAACTAATTAAAGGAACAAACCAAAGCAAAACCTAGCTATCTAAGCATGGCAGCTAAGGAAAGCAATAAAAGTAGGAGGTTCTCAGAGCTAGAAGACTGGATGCATGCTCAGTCGCCTCGTTCGAAAATCCAATGCGATGCCCCGATTTGCCTCTGTTTTCATTTGTTCTCAGAAACTTGCACCAAGCTCCAGAAAGCTGAAAATACACCTTGGGAATCCAGTGGGAGGGTGACTGGTCACTATTGGTCTCTCCAGACCCCTACCGACCACTTTTTGTTGTTGAAAACCAAGAAAAGTGGTCGACCAGCTACTTTTTCTGGCTGGCCGACCAGTTGTTGTTGCTGAACTGCAATTTGCTGCAACGGAGAGCAAGAAAGGGCATGGCAATGTACTTGCAAGATATGTGTGCACAACCACCCTCCCTATCATGTCATGAACTCAAGGGAGTGTAGGTTCTCGACCCTCGGGCCACCAATCACACATTTTCATGCGTGATGGCCGAGAGGCGAAGTTGCACAATTCAATATGAAAATGAATGCACAAGTAAACACATAAAGCCTAAAACTCTATCATGAATGATCAAGAGCATTGGCGACGGGGAATTAAGGCACGTTTCATCACTTTGAGTATGAAACGTCCCTCGTTTCCCGTGTTTGGACTAACACCTACTCCAAACACAATGCAAGCAAGCATGGCATGCACAATGTGAATGAATTACATGGCATACTCAATTCAATGTGACATGATTAACTTAACAAAGTTAATGGCATGCTAACAATGCTAATGCATGCATGCACAATGCAATGCAACAAGGGAAAATTAGCAATGTTAGGGACATGCACACACAATGTAAATATCAGTAGCATGCACAATGCAATGATGTAAACTAAGCATGCACAATGCAAAGTAGAAGGCATACATAATGCGATGAACAATATGGCATACTCAATGCAATATGCATGGCATGTTCAATGGACTTAAACTAAAAGGGGTAGGTCTCAGTCATGCCCAAATCAGTGGCCATAAGTGATGAAATGAAGGCACATAAAGCAAGGCATGCATACACAATGCATTGGCCATCAAAGAGGCCAAAGAGCACAACTCTCAAGAGTGCTCAATGAGTGACAAGAGTGGAAATGTAACAGCACTAAGTGCACTGAAATGAAGCAAGAAATGATGCAAATTATTCAACAACATAAGCAAAGCATGCTAGGGTCCTAAGGCATGAAAGCTAGCAAAGAGCAACACAAAGGAGGCATGCAATACATGGCACAAAGGCATGAACTAAGCATGGACAGAGCTCAAGTAGGTCAAAACATGGACCAAAACATGCTGAGATAAGTGCCCAAAGGCCTAGGCATTCAAGCATACAAGCTAAGCCATAACAAAGCCAAAATGCACAACACTTAAAGACATTCAAAGCATGAATGAAGTGGGAACATAAGCATGCTATAAGCTCTGAAATAACATGTTAGGTAATGCCAAATCATGTACACAACACAAATGAAGCATGCAATGATGCTCAAAGCTTAAGGCAAACAAGAGCATTTGTACTACAAGTATACAAAGCATGAAGCATGAGATTAAGGCAATCCAAAACAGTCCTAGAATATGTTAAAATGAGTCTAAAACATGCAAGGAAGGAAGCCAAAATGTGCTAGCATGAAGGGCATAAGGCATGATTCATACAAGGCAAATAGGGTGGATTACACTACACCTATTAAGACCAAGCATGGAATGACTTAAGAAATGAAAATCAGAGTTATATCATGGCATAATAACCCCAAATAAGCACTGAAATGGTGGCTCGCCAGCAAAGTCATGAAGGCATACGCAATGGTTCATGTTAAGACATAAAGGGGGAAACCCTCCAACGCATTGAATGAGTGATAAATGCTAATGTATGGCCATGAAACATGGACTGAAATCATATAACAAGTGATGCCAAATCACTGAAATAGGCCAAGCAATGCATGCTAGTGGGTTCAACACATAAGGCTAACAAGCTAGATTGAACTATAGCTATACAAAGCCAGTCATGGATGACCAATACAACCAAAATTAGACCTTAGACATGCTAAAACATGAACAAAGTCTTCTTGAAGTTAAGCCAAAAGCATGTTAGAATAACATGTCACAACATGATGCATGTTAGGCTAGTTTATGGGGATTGCACTACAAGTACAGGGAGCATGCAAAGGCTAACCAAACCAACCCTAAACAGAGGTATGACATGGTAAAAAAAGCCTAAAAACATGCTGAAATGGACACAACATAAGCTAGAATAAGATGCTACTCCATGAAGCATACAAAGCTAGTGTGTGTGGTTTACACTACAAGTGTATAAGGCATGCAAGAGCCAACCAAACCAACCCAAAACAGATCTAAGGCATGTTAACACAACGCCAAAAACCTACTGAGATGGCTCCAAAACAAGCTAGAAACACATGCTCAAACATGAGGCATACAAGACTAGATTGTGTGATTTACACTACAAGTGTGTGAACCATGCATGGAGTGACCAAAGCAAGTAAAAATAGTAGCATGCCTCAGTAAAATAGCCATAAATACAAGCTAAGACATGGTCAACAAACACTTAACAAAGGTGCTCAAACATGAGGCATATTAAGGCATGTATTGAAGATGCAAGGAGAGGGGATGGCCCTCTCCTTCTTAGGACCTTAAAACACCATCCCCACCACTGAAATCCCTCTGGATTTCAGTGGTGAGAAGGCCAAAACAAGGTGGTCCCGAAGCTCACAAAAAAGGCTAAAAAACAAGGCCAAACAAGGCCTAAGAGGGGGTAAACAACCCCAAACACAAAAGTGATCTCAAACAAAATTTTTAAGCATGTAAAAACCAAACTTTTATCAGTTAAGAGGTAAGCTTAAAAACGTGTGCAAGAAGGGCTAAAAGCTTAAGCAAGAAAGGGGGTTTTAAGGCTTAAAAACTCACCCTTGTAGAACCACTTCAAGGCTGCAACTTCAGCAAGTTTTTTGAGCTTAAACCAGTCCAAGAGCACCAAAACCAACCCCTTAGCACCTCAGCACCACAAGCAAGGTGTTTGAGTGTGTGTTTGTGCGTTAAAGTAAGACAAATTTACACTTTTGATGCACAAAAATGAAGAAACAAAGCAATATAGATACAAGGCTATATCTATCCTCCTTAGCTGGTTTTTCTGATCTTGGAGGAGGGAAGAGGAGCTTCCCTCTTATAGAAGAGGAAAGCTAAAGCTTCTTGGAGAAGCTAAGCTTCAAACAAATCCATGGAGGATGGCCCTAATGTCCTCCAGCTACAGCTGGAGGAAAATATCTCCAAAAATGTGCCAAAAAGCAGCCGACCACTTGAAGTGGTCGGCCTGCTAGTTTAAGTGGTCGGCCATAGGTGGGAGAGGTCAACACACTAAATGCAAGGTGGTGGTATGGTGGCCAACCAGAAAAGATGGTCCAATGACCAAGAAAGCCAGTTATCTGACAAGAAAACTAGCTGGAGAAAGGAAAAGTGGTCTCCAAGGAGAAATACAAGTCTCCCACCCTTGTAGCACCTTCCAAATAAGGAAAACAAGGTTTGTACCAAAAACAAACCAAAGCGGATGCAAGACGAGAAATCGGGAGGCGAAACATGCGGCCAAAAGCCCCGAAAACTAGCTGACGAGCATCAAAAGTGGTATTCGACCACAAAAGTGGTCTCCCAGACCACAGTGTTCCTCTACGCAAAGGCAACAAGGTGTGGTTCAAAAACCACACCAAACGGAGAATGTTAAGCGGTCCCGAGACAAGGCGCGCGGCTAAAGGCTCCAAAAATCGAAAACTAATCTCCAAACAGGAAAAGTGGCCTACGACCACAAAAAGTAGTCTACGGCCACAGAGAAATGGTCTACAAGACCACTCCCTCCCTCCGGGAAGGGAAAACAAGACTTGGTCCACAAACTGAGCCAAAGCACAAAGAGTTCCGAGCCCCAAAGCCTAGGCTCTCAGCCAAAACTCCGAAACCTCAGAATGAGCACAACATGCACCATCACCGAGCGCTCAATCGATGACGTCTGAGTCTTAAGGTCGGTTAAAAATGGGGTGTCTACAGAAGGCTAACAATATTGTACTCAAAGTTTATAAAATCATTTAACTCTAACCCTTTTGAAGGTTTCATGGTGATACCTCAACTTAGTTCAAACATGTGTTATTGACCGTGAAACAAAGTATGAATAGGGATTTAACTTAACACATTCAAAACATTGATTTTAATGGAGTATTAATTTCATGGATTGAAATATGTAAAACTACTCTTGAATACAAAACTAACTCAGGAATCATGCTATTAGTTAAAAATAGAAACCCTACCATGCTTTTAATGAAGATGTGAGATGACCCTTACCTTTACTTGAAGCTTTGATTCACAAGGAGGAGGGAAATGATAAAGTTAATGGTTCGAATGGTGTAAGTAAACCCCAAGCCTCAAGAACACACCAAACCTTCAAAGTGTTCTTCAATATTCTTTCAAAACTCAATTAAAACCCTCTATTTAACCTCATAATTGACACCATGTCCTATGTAGGGATGAGTCTACTGCAGTTTTAGGCTGGGACTCGTATAAAAAAGCTAGAATAAAGAATTTGGAATATAACACCCCGAAATAACCCAACACAAATTAAGTAAATTAATCAACGTCCATCAAGAAATAACCCAACCTTTACATCATCAATTAGCGAAATGGGTACAAAAGTTCCACATGCGAATTATACATTCAACGGTATGAAAAATACATGAATCTATAGCATGTAGAACATCAAGTCCTAAAAATAAAACAATGCCCTCCTGGGCTTACAATTTCCCAGACTTATCCCTAGTTACACAACAATGGCCTCTCTGATCCATACATGAATAGCCCTCGACTAGCAAAATAAATCACAACAAAACTGAGTTATTTACTCTTCACAAAATATGTACACACCTTCAACTCGGCGGGATCACCACATCCTTTCCTGCACCAAAATTCCATAGGGTGAGCATAAGCCCAATAGAGAATCCTTAACAAAGTATATACATTTATGCAAGATTTCCAATATTAGATGCAAATGCCATGCAATGCCATTGTAAAGGGGATTTCATTACATGCTCTTTTGAAAATCACCATGTTTCAACAATAATTTGAAATCTCAACAATTCCAAAACTTCCAATTTTTATTCAATGGTGTCTGCAAGTAGGCTCAACTAGCACTACCAAAAACCCTACTTTGCCGGTTGCTAACCGGAAGGGAAGTGGTACCTCCTCCGCGTGTGTTTTCGGCCTTTCACCCTGGACACTCAGGCCAACTTATCAATTTCATTTACACCTCCTAGCCAGACTTACCAACGTATTTACCCCATAACATTTCCATGATTTCATTCACAATATTACATTTTCAATGAAAGTTCCAATTCTCAATCCAAAGTGCATGACATGCAAGGTTTTGGAAATGCCAATGCAACAATTATCCATACTACTTCATGTTTCTCTACTTTGATCATAGCTACAACAAATGTTCCATAAGATTCAAAATTTTCATTTTCACCTTTCAATGCCATTCCAACTAATAGCCAAAAGTTTACCATCATTTTTCCATATATAACCACAATTCGTGCACTTCCAACATTTTAATCATTTCAAAGCCATAGCAATATATAGACATCAACTTCCAATCTCAACAATTTTCATATGTTAAGAAGTTCTCCATCAATATATATGAAAATCCTAAGTGATTCGTGATTAGATCAAGATTAAAGTATTTTAATTCCCAAACATTCAAAACGCACAATCTAAATCATCAAGCACATACAAAAGTGATTTAGATTGTTATTTTCAAAATAAACAATAAATCGACACAAACAATTTTTACGTGGAAAAACCACAATTGAAGAACCTTCAATTGTAATCAAAAACCACGAGCGAAACGCCACTAACCAATCTACTATTGAAGAAAGAAAGATTACAAAGATAACACACAAATTACCCAACTCAGTCAATTTGTCTTCAGAGCTTCTGTAACTCTTTCACCAAGCCTTCGTCTCGGAACTGATTAATCTGAAGTTGAATCCACAACTTCACTTGTCGAATCAACGGCTACGTACAGTATCAAACTCCTTTGAAAATCCACGTTTGAATCTTCGGAATACACCGAAGAATAACACTCTTGTATGTATTCAATCAACCTCCTTGATATGTGCTTGTCAATTCATGAGTTTAATACTCACTCAATTTATCAAGGAAAACTCACAAAAACACTCCAAAAAAAACCTTAGAAAACCTCAAAGTAGATCTAAAAACCCTAATCGTACTTTCGGAGTAAAACAACTACTTATAGAAATCCTAGTTTTTGAAGCTCGCTCGAGCAAGAAACATATCTCGCGTGATTTCCATAAGTGGCTTCGCTCGAGCCACACATCCTGCGCTCGAGCGAACAAACAACTCTTTCAGGTCTTTATGCAGACGTAGTCCTTCATTCGAGCCACGCAAGCTTTGCTCGAGCGCACATTCATCTCTTTCAGGTTTTTGCCAGACGCAATCCTTCGCTCGAGCGAGGAAGACAAAACAGTAAGGAAATTTACAACTCAATCAAACAAAGTTGTTCGCAGGATTGACAAGAACAAGGGACCTAACAATCTCCCCCTTCGTCAATACCCGGACAAAACTTTCTAATACAATTTCCTACAAAACAAAAAGACTAACTAAACAAACCATTTTTAAAAAAAAAACAAAAATGAACCAAAACAAACTTGAACTAACATCTTGAACTAACAACCCAAGCTAGTTGAAAATCTGTAAGGGAAAGCTAAGAACAGAGAAGTGTTATTCAATATAAGAAACCAAACCACCATCAAGATCATAAAGATATAATAAATTAGAAGCCCAAAAACAAAGCATAAGTTCCCATACAAAACATTAGTCCAATGCGACCTGCAAAATCATGAGTTTCCAGCATATAGCAATATATAGCAAAAACCATATAGACCCCCATACTAACATCCTAAGTATCCCATATACATCATCCAAAAATAAATAAATAAATCCAAATCCTGCCTACAAAAACATATGAGTATACCCCCAAAAATCATACTCCCCCTTTTTGTTCGGGAGTGACCCAAAAAAAACAGTCATATACACTATCAAAAAACTATCCAGAAAAGCATAGGCCAAAAACTAAGAATGAGAGGAAGATGGCTACTGCAACTAAAGTAGAGAAAGAATCTGAGCAAGCATGGTACTCTACTCATCAAGGCGGCCGTCCAGGGTGTCGAGTCGGGCATCCAAATGATCAAGGTGACGAGTGACGGATTTCTCAAACTGCTGCAGCTAGCCACAAAATGATCTAGGACGTAGCTCAGGAAGATCAGGGGCACTTGCTGGGGCTGTATGGGTTGCATCAACCTTCTCCTCCTCTACGAGTGGATCATCACCTGTAGAAGATATCCCAACCCCTGACACACTCTCCCCCCCCCCCCCCCCCGCGCGTACATGGGCTTGACTCTAGGAGACGGTTAACTTGGTGATGGGGTTCATAGGATGGGCAAACTCATCATTATCTAGAGATGAAACACCAAGGGAAAAGAGAAAACGAGTGAGGAAACACCCATATGGAAGACCCAAAGATTTATGACCCTCATAAACAGCAATCATTTTGGAAACTATCATGGCCGGTAGATCAATGGGAAGTCTATGATCAATGCAATACAACACATAACTCTGATCTTGGGTAATGTGTGAAGAATGGGTGGTGACATGAAGATTAGCACACACAATGATATTAAGGAGACGAAATCTAGGAATAAGCTCATTCTGTTGAATGAGTAACCCGGCGATCCAAGTCCGGTCACAACCACAAAGTTCAGATGCAACTTGATCAAAGTCAATACCAGAACGAGTAAGGAGAGGATACCGAAAATCCGGGACTTCGGGAAGATCCAAAAATAACCGGAAAACTTCACAAGTGATGTCAATAGGTTTCTTCCTAACCCAAGTGCGAAAGGAGGAAGGAATTTCTTTGCGGATGGAATGAATGTTGCAATAAAATTCACAGACTAAACTCAAATTTTGGGGCCCGGAAAAGTCCAAAACTTGATCACCACCTAGAGAGTCAAACAAAGATCGGATAGGGAGCAACTCAAAGGCACTAGACACGACATTGCGCTCAAGATGAACTTTTCTGGAAACATAAAATTCCATAAACTGTTTGGACTTTTCTTTGGACTCAAACTTTTCGGTATTGAAACTTGGGCGAGTCATTGTAGTTTTACGATGCTTGGTAGGCTCAGCCATGACTAAAACAACCCACAAGGCAAGACACCCAATGAAAATAATAGAAATCCCCAAATCCAAACAACAGATCACAGGCACAGCATTAGTAATCCAACAAGAACATATACAAAAATCAAAACCTTAGCCTTATATAAATGTGATGACTAAAACAAAGCTATGGTAATAATTATCAATCACAGATGGAACAATGGATGAAAGGCAGGAACATCAGAACAATATCCAAACAAATCAAAGTGACCATCAATATAAAACACAAGACAATATATATATATATATATATAAAGAAAAACCCCAAATTAAACCCTTAACATAAACACCTAGCAAAAAAACTCCAAATTCCTAACCCTAGATACAAGAGAGAGACACTCAAGCATTATGAAAGAACCAAAAAAAAAAAACAACAATGAAGAACCCTAACAATAAAACAGAGCAGACGCATTAAAAAAAAAAAAAAAAGGAGAAGAAAACACAGAAAAAAAAAACTTACCAAAAACACTGAGAATGCAGATGAAGGAACGGATGAAGCCCCCAAAAAAAAAAAACAAAGAGAAACCACAGAAGAGGCCAGCAATGGAGATAACGAAAACCCTAGGGGAGAGAGAGAGAGAACATGAAGAAGGAGGGAAACAAAATGAACTGAAAAGACACAGTTTTAGAATTTGAACCTCGACATCTCACTCGAGCGAAGGCTCCCTAGCTCGAGCGAGGACAATTAAGTGCAAGGGGTCGCTCAAGCCAAGAACTTGTCGCTTGAGCTAGAAACACATGCTCTCAGGTCTAACTGAGTAGCAAAAGCACGCTCGAGCGAGAAATCCTTTGCTCGAGTGAAGAAGGAAAAAAAACAAAACACAAAAAAAACCTTTTTTTTTTAATTTTTTAGCAACAACACTAAACTCAATATCATGAAGCGAGACCTAGAACACAAGTAGATGATCACATATAGCCAAAATTGATACTAAGATGAAATAATCCGCACATCATGAAACCGGTAAACTTGCAATTTTGAAAAAATGACACTTGAAATCATGAGCAAAGCAGATAAAATATAATCAGTGATCATAAGCTACATGAGAATGTACAACTCAAAATCCAACATGAGATCTCACAAAATAAAGGTGTGTGTATGCAGTCCTTGGGAGGTCACTAAGCTAGAGTTAATCCTCGTAGTGATCGGATGCCTGGACCTCCGCCAAGAGTAACTAAACATCACAGAGAAAAGTCAAACCTCTAGGAATCACGGGGTATTTGTTGAGTAAAAGCGGAGGCTCCCCCCCAATCAATGAGTCTTTTTTTTTAAAAAAAAAAAATTTCAGACTTTTTCTTTCTTGTGGGCACTCACTGGTGGCATTCACGCTCAAAAGTATGGAAACCAAACCAGAGAAGAATGAAATCAATAAAAAGAATGTCCTGGTTGGTGCCTCTGAGGCAACGTTTTCCTAATGCTCGGACTTCAAGGAACTGAGGGAGAAACCGTGGAAGTGAAAAATGATGGTAGATGTGTCACGACCCGAACCCGCCCCTATGGGTTAAGGCCATAACCGGCCAGTAATCACGAGATTACCTACGGCCTCAAACCAAATAAGACAAGACTCATCAGAGTAAAAGGGGCCAAACGGAAGCAAATTTAAGACTTTGTCCATAGAGTCGTGCTTATATGCACACCGTAACATTCCATACGTACATGTGTTAATAACTCACAACAGAAAGTGTAATGACATAAGGATCAACCAAACTAAGTCAACCCATGAAAACTACATACAGACATATTCAAAACTTCGCCAACCTGACAAAAGGTAAAAACATAACAAAAGGGCAAAGACGGGTCTCGTGCGTGAGACACAAGGGCTGACTCTCTCAAAACCTTAGTTGCTCCATACAGACTTCACTAAGGCTGGGTCTGTACTTCTCTTGGCTCACCTACAAACACATGAATGAGCGTGAGCGAAAGCCCAGTGAATAATATCAAATCAAATACAAAAGTTACATAACAATGTAGAACAACATGTTCTAAACGGCCTTGGGCCCAATTCATATTTCTATTTAACAGATATATAACTATACGAAATTCAAATCAAGTGATTGTAGTTCCAAACATTCTGGCCTTTGGCCCATTCAGATTTCCATTCATGTCAAAAGGGCCTTCGGCTTATTCATTTATGTCAAAACGGCCTTCGGCCCATTCATTTCTATCAAAATGGCCTTCGGACCATTCGTTTACGTCAAAACGGCCTTCGGCCCATACATTCGTGTCAAAACGGCCTTCGGCCCACTCATTCATATCAAAACGACCTTAGGTCCATTCATATATCTCAAAACGACCTACGGTTCATTCATTTATCTCAAAACGACCTTCGGTCCATTCATTTATCTCAAAACGACCTTCGGTCCGTTCGTTCGTGTCAAAATGACCTTCGATCCATTCGTTTATGTCAAAACAACCTTCGGTTCATTCGTTTATCTCAAAACGACCTTCGGTCCGTTCGTTCTTGTCAAAACGACCTTCGGTCCATTCGTTTATGTCAAAGCGGCCTTTGGCCCATTCACACTTTCGTATCAAACTGGCCTTTGGCCCAATCATTCATATCAAAATAGCCTTTGGCCCATTCATTCATGCTTGTCAAAACGGCCTCTGGCCCATTGCAAACTTTCATATCAGACATTGTCCACCATTCAAATTAATGAACTTACAGACTTACATAGAGGTAAGCAATAGGAAAACAGCATATTCAAACATCTTTTGTTGAGATATTACTCACAGTGATCGGCTTGTGGATTTGCCCTGGAGCTTGACCCTACACATTGCATGAACACAAAAGGGTCACTAACAATTTAATCCATTCCTTAATTCACATATTCCTCTTTAGGCTTTATTCTTATCTTATTAACTCATTTACAATGCTTAACATATGCCCAAGAGTGATTACAAGTGAAAGAGAACGGAAAACGAAACACAAAACGCATGAACAAACTTTCAGAAAACAGGGTCCCCACTCGAGCGTAAACTTCCCCGCTCGAGCGGACCCTTAAGGCCTGCAAAAGTACTGGTTGCATGAAAAATACGCTCGAGCGTGTAATAAAGCGCTCGAGCGGAAGGCCTGTCTACAAAACTCCCCGCTCAAGCGTGAGATATACCGCTTGAGCGGACATCCAACTCTGCAAAAAGTGCTGGGAGCACGATTTTCCTGCTCGAGCATCATGTTCCCCGCTCAAGCGGACCTCAAAATTCTAGAAAACCCAGAATTGTGTTCTTGAGCTGCATTGCGACTTCCAACCAACAATTCATGCATGTTATGGCTCAAATTACACATTTAGACATGTTAACATGCTACCAATACAAGATTACAACATTAGGAAGCTCAATTTCATAATTTATCTACATACGTGCCCCAAAATATCACAACCCATCATCAACATGCTCAAATTCAAACATGCAAAGCTTACTCTTTCATGATCTACTCTTGCATGCAAGAAATACTCTTTATTCACAACTTATTTGGTGAAGAGGTGGTCAAACACATGGATTTCATTCAACTTCAACATAGATTACACAAATTAAGCTCAAACATGGAAATCTATAACCATTCTTTACATGCATGCCTCTATAATCTTGAAATCCAACATATACAACTCAATTCCATTACATTCAAACTAATTCATGCTCTTGACCATCTATTAAACTTGAATTCACAAGATGATGACTATAAATGCATGAATCACTCACCTAGAAGCTTTGATTTTCCAAACTTAAGCTTAATTCTTGAGTTGGTCTACAAATTATCAAGCTTTGAGCCCAAAACTCCAATTTCTTCACTCTCTCCCTCTCTTAGCCGACCCCCCTCTCTTCCTTAATGTTTTTGATCAGCCAAAATGTAACAAAAGGAGAAGAATAGAGAGTGTAGTGCCTTTATTCAATAAACCCACTAATTCCATTTAACAATATTAAATAATTCGGCACTAAATCATCAATATTAATCTGATTAATTTGATCCAAATCAATTTTTAATTAAATTTCACCGTAGGCTCTAAAAATTACGGCAATCACAATGGCGTAATCAATTTTGGGTTCTGTGGCCGGTAAGGCCCTCGATTTAATTTCCAAAGCAGATTATTCAAACAAATATCCCTACGGTGAACAGATAGAATTTCAAAATCACATATATTCACATAATGGCACACAAAATCATGCTAAACACATAATCATACTCAAATTAAGGACCAATTAGCATACTACGAAACAGGGGTATCACAAGATGGTTAAAAGACTCAACATCACCCATGATATACTAGTATCGGTCAATTCCACTATAAAAGTACAAGAAACACTGTTAGTGGTCCATAGAGAACTTTGATCACTTGTGTGGAAACCCCTACAACAATTTATCTCATGGATGTGTATAGAATGAGATCATAAGGTTAATGAGCATGGGCATTCAAAATGAGCTATGAACAAAAAACAATGAGATCTTGTAAGCAGCATGAATAGTGTACATATAAAGATGGATGCAAGAAAAACAAGGATCAATGACAATGAGATTATAGCATCCAAGCACACATAAGGCCAAACACTCACACCCACTCAAGGAACAGGTAACTCTCTAATTATCGAGCATGACACCCAAGGTCTTTCTAAGGAACTCAAACCGAAGAAGATCAAGGGGTTTTGTAAAAATATCAGCTTTTTGATGCTTAGTGGGAACATGTTCAAGAACAACAAGGCCTTCTTCCACTAACTCTCAAATAAAATGATGACGAATGTCAATGTGTTTGGTGCGAGAGCGTTGGACAAGATTTTTTGAAATGTTTATAGCACTTGTGTTATCACAGAAAAGAGTGAGAGTGTTCTGATCTATCCCATAATCATGAAGCATTTGCTTCATCCATAGTATTTGTGCACAACAACTCCTTGCAACAATGTACTCAGCCTCAGCAGTCGAAAGGGAGATGGCATTTTGCTTTTTACTATGCCAGGAAACCAGATTATTCCCAAGGTAAAAAACACCCCCCGGATGTACTCTTCCTATCATCAGCACACCCTGCCCAGTCGGCATCAGAAAAACTAGTAATTTCAATTGTAGTGTCAGTAGAAAACCAAACCCCATACCCCAATGTCCCATTAACATATTTGATGATGCGTTTGATCGCAAGAAGATGAGACTCTTTAGGACTGGTTTGGTAACGGGCACAAACACCTACACTGAAGGCAATATCAGGACGACTGGCTGTGAGGTAAAGAAGACTCCTTATCATACTCCTATAAAGGGTAAGATCAACATCAATACCAGAGGAATCTTTGGAAAGGTGAAGACTGGTGCTCATGGGAGTGTGTACATGTTTGGTAGACTCAAGACCAAACTTTGACACAAGATTTTTAGCATACTTAGTCTGAGAAACAAACATACCCGAGGGAGACTGTAGACACCCCATTTTTTACCGTCTTCAAGACCTGGACGTCATCATTTGAACACTCGATGATCATCTATGTTCGTGTTCGTTTTGAGTTCTCGGAGGTCTCGGCCGCGTGCCTTACCTCAAGATCTCTCAACTTTTCTGTTTTGTGCTTGGTTGTAGACCAAACACTTGTGTTTTTGCTTTTAAGGGAAGAAGGTGGCTTGTTGGCCATCTCCTCAACCCACCGGCCAAGGCCTGAGGCCATCGGTCATGTTTTCTTTCGATCGGCCAAAGGTATTGGCCGACCGGCACTATATTTGATCGATCGTCCATTTTTACTAGCCGAACCCTGTTCATCTGCTTTATGCAGATATTTTGTGCCAGCTGGCATAGCTAGCACCCACCATTCATCCCCTCCATACGTGTATAGAGGGATTTGCCCCTTTGATTAGCTTCTCTTAGAAGCTTTAGAATTTGAGCTTCTATAAAGAGGGAGCCCCTCCTCCCTCCTCAGGGGTTCAGAAAATTGCCTTAGAAAAGATAGAGACAGCCTTGTATCTATCTTGCCTTGTTTCTCCATTTTTGTGCTTCAAAAGTGTAGTATTGTGTTAGTTTAACACACAAACACCTAGCAATACACCTTCCCTTTGTTGCTGAGGTACTAAGGAGTTGGTTTTGGTGTTATTGGGTGGGTTTGAACTCAGAAAACTTGCTGGAGCTTTGTTCTTGAAGAGGTTCTACAAGGGTGAGTTCCTTGCTTTAGATACCCCATTCTTGCTTAAGCTTTTACCCCTTCTTGCTTATTGTTTTAAGCTTAGATTATAACTGATAAAAGTTTTGATTTTTAGTGCTCAAGACCTTTGTTTAAGGTCATTTTTGTGTTTGGGGTTGTTTACCCCCTCTTGGGCCTTGTTTGGCCTTGTTCTTGTGCTTTATTTTTGAGCTTTGAGATCACCTTGTTTTGGCCTTCTCACCACTGAAATCCCTCTGGATTTCAGTGGTGGGGATGGTGCTTTAAGGTCTCAAATAGGAGAGGGTCATCCCCTCTCCTTGTTGTCTTGAATGCTTGCATAAATGGCTTATGTGGGTGGCCCGTATGCCTAGCTTGTTTTAGCTTCATCTCAGCAAATATTTGGTGTTATTTTTCCATGATTTACCTCTATTTAAAGTTGGTTTAGTGGTCTTTTGCATGCACCATATACTTGCCTTGCAATCCCCTTATTTGCCTTAACATGCATCTTGTGCTTAGACTACCATTCTTGCATGTTTTGGCTTAGCTTAAAGAAGATTTTGTTCATGTTTTATCATGTTTAAGATCTGATTTTAGTTGTATTTGTCATCCATGACTTGACTTGTATAGCTTTGGTTCAATCTAGCTTGTAAGCTTTGTGTATTGAATCCACTAGCATGCGTTACTTGGTTCATTTCAGTGATTTGGCATCACTTGTTATGTTATTTCAGTCCATATAGCATGCTCAAACACTTTCACTTATCACTCCTTTAATGCTTTAAAGAGTTGATGTTTTATGCCTCATGAATGGGTCATTGCGCATGCCTCCATGTTTAGGCCTCTAGGATGCCATTTCAATGTGTTTTTGGGCTCATTCTAACATGTCACAACTCTGATTTTATTGGCTTAAGTCATGCCATGTTTGGCTTTGATAGATGTAGTGTAACACCTCTTTTGTGGCCTTGTTTGCTTCATGCTTTTGGTCCTTTGTTCTAGCATGTTTTGGCTTCATTCCTTGCATGTTTTAGAATCATCTTGACATGATTTAGGACTATTTTGGGTTATGTTTGCCATATGCTCCTTGTTTTGTGTAGCTTTGGTTCAAGTCCCTTCACAAGCCTTAGGCATTGAGCCTTATGCATGCTATGTTTGATTTGTTTATGTGATTTGGCATCACCCCTAGCATCATTTCAGAGCATGTAATGTTGTCACATTTGCATGCTTTTCACCTCTTTTAAGTGTGCTTAAAAGTTACCCTTTTATGCCTTAGTCTTTAGGCCAATTAGCATGCATGTTGGTATGAGCTTTTGTCCTCATTTCCATAGCATTTTGGCCACTGATTTGGACCTATTTGAGGGCTATCCATTTTGGTTTAAGTCCATCCCCGCATGTTGTTGCATGCTTGCCTCGCATGTTGTCACATGCTAGTTGCATATTTGGTAAATTGCATGTTGTAACATGCTAGTTCAATTGTGCCTTGTTGCATACTTAGTCCATAACATCTTATTGCATGTTTAAGTGGTATTGCATTTGGCATGCATTTGTTAAAGTAGCTTTGCATGTTTACATATCTTGTCCCTTTACATGTTGTCACATGTTTGCCTTGCATGCTTAAATGTCCATGTTGCATTTTGCATGCTTGTCTAAGTTGCATTTGGCATGCTTGTTACCATTAGCCTTGTATGGCATTGTCATTAGCATGCATTGTTGCATTAGTCTTGCTTGCATGCATGCATCCCTTGCCTCTTGATCAATCATGATAGAGGTTTGAGGGCCCATTATGCGTTATGTGTATTTCATTTGATATTGAATTGCACATTCAGCACCTTTGGCCATCATGCATTGAAATGCGTGATTGATGGCTCGAGGGTCGAGAACCATACTCCTTTGAGCTATAAACATGATAAGGAGGGTGGTGGTGCACACATTGCTTTGAAAATGCATTGCCATGCTCTGTTTTTCCACTGCTGCAGCAAAACAACATTCCGCAAGAATAGATGGCCGGTCGACCATCTTCAGTGCCGGCCGACTATTCATTGTTGGCCGATAGCCTCACAAATGGTCGATGACCAGTTTCTCTTGGCCGACGGCTTCATTACTTGGTCGATGACCTCCGACAGTGTCCCTGAGGTGGTTCAGAAGTACCCTTGAGACTTGTACAGTTTTCAAAGGTGCAGAGCAGTGCAAACAGAGGCAACATATGACATGGCGATGGATTTCCAAGCGGAGCCGAGCATACATGCATTCATCCCTCATCTCGAGGCCATTTCAGTGTTTTAAAAACTTAGAATAGTTATTTATTTCGATTTGGTTTTGTAATTAATTAATTACCTTGTTAGTTAGTTAATTGGTATTATTCTTTCGGTCTCTCCCTCGAGAAAGCCAATCGTTGTAATAAGCGTACGTGTGTGTGATGCATGTCTTACAACCTCCATTTCTTTCTCCCTTTTATTTAACTGCTTATGATGGTTAGTTCTAAGGCATGTTTCAATTAGCATACCTTATGCTATGCATGTTTGCATCCATTCATCAGTGTTGCATGCACCGGGCTTGGCGCATCATACTAACTGCATTGTATTTCAATTCCAAGTTGAATACGTGTATTAAATTGTCGCATCTCATATGCCATTCTTAGGATAGCCGAGCCTATCTTAAATTGCATTTTGCATGCGTTGCATTAGCCATTGTTGACATGAACTAGGATCATGCATGATTACTAACTAGTTTCTTGTTTTGGCTCGGAGTACACTGTGAGTGTTTATGCTTTAGCATCTTGCATGTATGTGAGTGTTAACATGACAGCATGCTTGCCATGAGGCTAATTGCTTATGTGATATAACTGATTGAATGCCTGTAAGTGAAGGTTGGATTGCTTGAATTAGAATAATTCATTGAAATCCGTGTTTTAGCCTACTTGCGAGTAGCAAACTCTAAAACATTTCCAAACAAACGGATATGTGATGCTTTGTTCCAAATTAGGCGATCTAATCTATACTTGTGTGTTGTGCGCATCACATAGTAATTCTAGCTAATTAATTGGAATAAGAACGCATGTGTTTTTGAAAAATAAGATATCATGTTTAGTACAGGCCAATCTTCGGATCGGGCGAGAGAGGGTGCTCATAGCTAACCTTCCCCAATCGTACCCAAGTTCCCGAGCCGAGGCAACTTTGGTGATGACGGACACGTGGCCTTAGGCACGAGTTAGGGTTTCCTAAATTCCCCCAAACTAAAATATTTAGGTGGCGACTCTGTATCTGGCAAAGCAGTCCATATTTGGCACTTCTTTCTTAAAAATCAGTTTTCCAAAATGATTTGCCGGAATTGGACTCTTTGGTGATTTATCGGTCTTGCATTGCACTTTGCGGGATTAGACTCAGAACCGTGACAAATGAGTCCGAACTGTGGTAGCATGAGGCCCTCGGGGCACGTCCGCAGTTTCTGGCGACTCTGCTGGGGAGTTAGAGAGCTTGACTCGAACTCATGATATCGTGTTTTGATTACACTTATGTGTTTCTTTGCATTGCATGTGTATTGGTACGCCTTGGACACCGTGTTTGCCGTATGCTATTCCTGAACGCTTTGCCGGAGGCCCTCTTTGAGAAGCGTTCCATATGGCTGACTGGTTGCGGGCTCTGCCACGATGGGAACACAAACCCCGATTTTACCGGGGCACCCTTTTTTTGACCATTCGACCTAGTGCATATTCGGAATCCATAGTGACTATTCCAAACTAGGACAGGTTACTTACCCGATATAGGTTGTTTGAAACTGCTGTGTGCGTAGTGAAACCCGAGCTCCTGACAAAATAGGACAGGGAAACCCTACCCCAACATAGGGGTGTTTTGGCTCTCATTTGCTTGTTATGTGCTTTTAGAGTTGTGCCTCTACAGGGAATGCATATATCAGTTTACAAGTCTGGGTATCAGGCCTGCGGGCATCAGTATTAGTGTTTTGAGAATCAGTTATATTTGCGGGTATCAGATTCAGATTTGGGGCAGTAATGTTGGAGAACAGTGATCAGTAGTAGAGTACTGTTATTCAGCTATGCCTATGTCAATTCTGATGAAATTGGGCTGAAATGCTGCCTGTTTTCTCTTTCAAGGGGGTTTAGAGATTTAGTTTAGAATATCCAGTGTTCTCTTTTGCTGAGGCAAGGCAGGAAAAGGCTCACCGGTTCATCAGATCCGTTAGTCACTAGTCTCGTTACCTCTGTCCAGTCCAGTAGATTTATGATGACCCAGAATTCGGAAGAAATTGTAGTCATGCAAGGTGATACCGACGTTGAAGTGCCACACCTACCCAGGTCACCTGTTGCGCATCCGATTTGGGAACCCCAATTCTTCCAAGCTCGTGAGCCCACCACTTTTGAGCTGATGGGAATGATCGGTGATCTTCAGAGATCTGTGGCTGACCTAGCCTACGGGATGTCGGCTCCGCCACCAACCACATCATATGCCAGGAACTTCATGCCGGAGGAGCCTCCGCTACTGGGGCGAATTGTAATTGAGCTCAGCCAACCTGAAGCTGTCTCAAGCTCTGGCAATGACATGTCGACAACAACAAGGCTCCACTCTGATCAAGCAACCCAAACCTTCCACCAAGCTGAGGCTAGTGGAAAGAACAAGATGAAGGTGGACACTGATCCCTGTGAACAACTTCAGCAAGCTGTTGAGGCTCTGAAAGCCCGGGGGTTGAATAAGCAACAAGTACTCGCAGTTGTGGCTAAGACTGTGGATGACATCTTCCCTACTCAGACCGAGAGCAGTTCAAGCCAAAGGGAAAATCGAGATAAGGACCGTCGTACTAGAACCATTCCTCCCAACCCTAACCATGCACCTGGAAAAGATCAGAAAGCCAAATCAGCACCTGCCGACCCCTTTGCTAGTGCGTCTAGCAAAAGTCCGCAAACCTCGAAGTATTTACCCCGAGGATGCAGGGTCTTCCATGCCCTCTATATGCCTTTGTCTAAGGCTCTTCGAATCCTTACTGAAAAAGGTCATCTCGAACCTTTTGAGCCTCGGCCTCTTCCAAGTAACCTCCCTCTCTCACATGATGCTACCCAATACTGTGCGTACCATTAACAGATTGGTCATACCACTGACAATTGCTTCCGTCTTCGCCACAAGGTACAAGATCTTATTGACAATGAGATCATCCTTCCACCTAGCTCAGCAAAGTCCATCGGCACTGGGTCAATGAACTTCAAGGATAATACAAGTATGTGATCAGGGGATGAACCACCTGCAGGCGACGCTCAGTTTACTCCAGATGTGGCGTATGACACACACTATTCTGAGCATTTGCGAATGCTGTTTGTTTTGCATTCTGGCTTGGGTATTGAGTCAGTTTTATTATGTTGCTTAGAGTCTGTCTTGCTGTTTTGAGTCAGTCTTTTCTTACCAAGTTAGTTGGGTTTGTCTTGTTGTACCGAGTCAGTCCTGTTATATAGGAGTCAGGTGATTTCGGGGGTGTTACCTCAGATATCACTTGCTTGTTTTTGTGTTTATCTTTTTGCTCTCTTTTGAGTCTGTTTCCCCCTTGGAGCCAGTTGAGCCAGCAGATCTGAATGAAACAATAGTGATTTTCACGCTTTTGTGTTTGTTTCTACCTTGAGCCAGTCGTGCCAGCAAATCTGAATGAAATGGTAGTGCTTTTCACTTGCTCTTCTGTGCTTTGAAATTATTGCATTGACCTAAGTTTTTCAAAACTTTTTAAACATTATGATGAAAACAAAGAGGAAGGAATTCCTCGGGATTTGCACAAATTTGATCAAATTGAGAGAAAGAGAGGCATGCTAGGCCCTTAATGAATGAAATCATGCTTGTTAATGTGAGTACTGAGAAGGATCCTGGTTTGATCCAGATTGGTTTCACATTGTCTTCAGCGCGAGCGACTAGTCGCTTTCTTAAAAGATTTCAAAAAATATTTTGCGTGGTCCTGTGAAGACCTGTGTGGAATCGCTCTTGAGATTATGCAACCTAGGATCGCTCTCAGCCTCGAGACTCAACTCCTTGCTTTCAAACCTTGAACCTCAATTCAGAATGTTCAATGGTCAACCATCAATGTGAGGCCTGTAGGGCCAGATCAGAAGCAACCCTTGAACTAGGAGCAAGAAGGTCAGATGTCATCAAAAGAAGCTTGCGAAGCTAGATCAGAAACAACCCTCGAACTAGGGGCAAAAGAATTTCAAATGTGCTCGAAGAGCGAAAAATTGGGACTTTTCTCAAGTTAACAAAGATCGGCAAGAATGCCAAATCCCAGAAGGGAGGAAAGAAGAAAATATTGCTGAAGGACAACTGAGTTTCTATCCACAACACTAGGGGCAAATTTAGCTCCCACTGGATAGACTCTTACATCATCAGCGAACAACAGCCACTCTCCTGGATTCAGATGGCTTTGAGATCTTAAAAACCATTTGACATGGACAAAGCTACACTTTTACCCTTGAGAGGCTCGCTGAGCCGAAAACCCGGAAGGGCGACCCAGGCAAAAGTTAGAGTAAATAAAAAAAGAAGAAAAAGAAAAGTACAAAAAAAAAAAAAAAACAAACAAACAAACAAACAAACAAAAAATTCAAAGATTGAAAAAAAAAAGAAAAAAAAAAGAAGAAATGAAAAGAATTGAAAAGAAAAGAAAAACATAGCTCGCAAGGTTGAAAATCTGGAAGGGCAGCCTTGGCAAAAGTTAGAGTGCAAAAGGTGAGGGTTAATACACGAGTGAACCCGAACCTGAACTGCGTAAGGCTTGATTCCCATGTTTGGGATACGTAGGCAACTTCATCTTGAAGTCCAGCCACAAACACTCCCAAATCGAGCGTGTCCATGTAATGGTTTTAATCATCTTTGCCTTCTCTGTATCCGAGAGTTCAGTTGTGATCGTTACCTTGAGAACCGGGTACGGTGTGCTGCGGTACTATTCAAACAAGGGGCAACTTTCTGTTGCCATTCAGTGTGCTGCAGTGCCATTCAGGCAAGGGGCAATTTTCCATTGTTTTGGATCTGAGGTTGTACATCTCGAGAGTAGGTTCCGTGCTTGTTGAGCAGTGGCCGTTTGCAAAAATAGTTTTTGGGAATTTTTATTAAGGTTGACTAATTTTCTCAAAAATTATTCCATTTTTCCAAAACTGGACCCTTTTCTTGGACCCAAAAAAAAAGGAAAATTTTCAGTGCTCATAGCCTGACTAGCATGATTTTAAATCAAAAGTTGAACAAGTATGTTAATCTAACTCTCATATTGGTCAAAACTGTTTTAGTAGAAAGCCAAAACAAAAAATGGTCAAAATGATGAACTAGGGGCACAGTTGAGTCAGGTGTTCTGTCTTTTCCCCATTGTCAACATACTTGCCGGAAAAAGGCGCCATATTCGCCAGAAAGGGCACAGTTGAAGTTGTTAGTAAAGGGCTGAAAGCTCTCTTATCCTCGAAACAGCGAGGTATCAAGCCAAGTGCGAAGCACGAGCCGGAAATGGAGCAGGATATTCCACTCCCTCATCTGGACAGATCTGATTACGTCCAAACTCCCCAGCGGAGCATCGTCAACCGATGTCAGCTGCAGATTTGCTACACACCTAGCTATAGCGCAACCCCACTGTGAGAAAGTTCATTGTTGTGAGCAGAAGAAAGAGAATCTAGCAGAATGCTAGGAGCAAGAGCCCACAACTTCCTGTTTATCCATCAACCACCCAGGGGAGGGATAAAAAATCAGAGAGATTGAAGAATAGAGAGATGTGCGATGAGAGAAAAAGTGAGAAAAGGGCTTTTTCAGAAAAATAGAGCCTAAGGGCCGAGTGATGTGAGAATCACAAATGAGAACAGGGTGGGAAACAATACCCGACGAAACTGGCTCCTCGCGAACTGAGAAGTCTCTCGTCTTTGTAATACGTCTGAGTGTCGTGTTTTGTTGTGTTTTGTTTTTCTCAATTCTTGTTTTGAGTCATTTCGAGTGTTACTCGATGTGTTTAGGTTGTTTACCTTTTGTTTTTCTTTGTTGAGTCGTTATGATTGCGGTCAGTTGTAGGCTCAATACCCGGTTAAGAACCCCTTGCTCATTTCAAATTCAAAAATGAATTGCTTTGTGCTCAGAGTGCTGTGCCATTCTCCACATTTGTGGAAAACAGAATTCGTTCTTTCATAAACTACAGGGTTCGACCCAGGTCATCTCAGAGTAGTAGAATCAGGACCTATCTGAAACTATAGGTTCCAGGTTGCAAAGCAAAAGAAAAGAGGGAAAATTCGGAGCATCTGAGTTTGTTTTGACTCCTACAAGTTCCGTCTTTCCATCCCATGTGTTCAAAATGAACCAAGCACTTTGTTATAAGCTGTGTGTTCAGAGTAAGCAGTGTTCAGAATGGGCTGTGTGTTCAGGGAAACAGAGCATTGTGTTATGAGCTATGTGTTCAGAATGAGCAGTGTTCAGAATGGGCTGTGTGTTCAGAGAAACAGAGTGCGGTGTTATGGGCTGTGTGTTCAGAATGAGCAGTGTGCTGTACGAGCTGTGTGTTCAAAAATAAATATAATATTGTGTCGACCATTTTCGCGCTAAAATGGCAATCAGAAGTGCTCTCCTGGAGTACTGGTCCCTGCCAATGGCATCTTGGCTGTGTTAAAATGAGGGAAAGTTGTGAGTATAATCAGGAAGAAAAGCGGCATCCGTGGTTTCCCCAGCAGATGTTGCTCCTTGTCAGCATTCCAGCACCTTTGAACTATGAGTTGAAGGTAACTGTTCGAAGAACACAAGGAGAGATCTCCGTCAGAGTAGAGTGGTTCACCGCCACTCACCTCATGAGGTGCTTTCTAAAGTGCCGCTTTGTCTGTTTATCGCTTTCATGCATTGTATTGCATTCTACCTATCGAGTTTCTTTCTCGTTCATGCACGGTATTGTATGTACCGTTCATTTAGAGAAGTTCCGGTTCAGTTCGACTGATCCGTATTTCCACTCGCATGTTGTGTTTGGATGACTACGCTTTCCTGCACAGTCCTTCCCTCTCATGCGTGTGCCACGCTGAGAGATGCTTTCTTTCCCCTCTCACATGTGCTACGCTGAGAGGTTTTCCTACTTTTCCGAAACACGGGGATACATCCCTATGTTTCCTTCTTTTTCCGAGATACGGGGATATGTCCCTATGTCTCTACTTCTTTTTTGAAACACGGGGTTGTCTCCCTTTGTTTCTCCTTCTCTGGATACAAGCATTTGGAATACGTTCCAATGCTCGCGCCATTTCCGAAACATGGGGATACGTCCCTATGTTTCCTTCTTTTTCCGAGACACGGGGATACGTCTCTATGTCTCTACTTCTTTTTTGAAACACGGGGTTGTCTCCCTTTGTTTCTCCTTCTCTAGATATAAGCATTTGGAATACGTTCCAATGCTCGCGCCATTTCCGAAACACGGGGATACGTCCCTATGTTTCCTTCTTTTTCCGAGACAAGGGGATACGTCCCTATGTCTCTTCTTCTTTTTGAAGCATGGGGTTGTCTCCCTTTGTTTCTCCTTCTCTGGTTTAGAGCATTTGTGTAGACACCCCATTTTTGACCGCCCTCAAGACTTGGGCATTACTGATGGTTTGCTCGGTGTTGAGAGATGTGCAGGGCACAGGTTCAATTCCTTCGACAAGGAGAGAGGCAAACCCTTCAAAACACTTTGTCTAGGGGTTTGGAGTTGAAGAAAAGAGGAAAGGAGAGGAGAAAACTGGTTTGGGAGAAGTTCGGCATAGATCCGGGTAGAAGGGAATCGAGCAGCCCTCGCTAAATCGGGCTTATTCAATTCAATACTTGGAGTTAAGCTATGAGGCCACCATTATTGGAAAGAAGACTTTCGGGGCTTCACTTTGCACTCAAGAATCTCCTAGAGCCAAGTCCGGGTGGAGGAGATATGATTGGTTGAAGCTGGGCATCATCCCGGTTGGATTGAGTCTGCGCGACTTCACGGAAAAGGGCATAACTTTTTGCACAGAAGGAATTTTGATGCAAGGTTTGCGCCATTGGAAAGCTAACTTCCGGGGCTTCGATTTGCATACCCACCGGCCATGTTTTGACCAAGGAATCATCCATCGGCACTCTATTTAGCCGACCGGCTGAAAAGAGTGCCGACCGGCACTTAATTTTTGCCGATGATCAAACCTTCTGGCCGACCTGAACCCTTTGCACCCCCCAAGCTTAGTGCATACCAGCTGTGCCAGCTGGGATGCACAGAACCACATCCACGTGCATACATGTGCCTATTTTGCAACCTTTTGAGCCTTTTGACCCCAAAAACCTTCTAGAAGGTTGAACCCTTGGCCAAGCTTCTTGGAGAAGCTTGGCCAGCTGTATTAGCTTCTCTTAGAAGCCAAGAACCTCTTGCACCTCTTGAACCTCCCTCTCTTGACTTAGCCTCTAAGTCTTGGTTTTACATTGGCCTATATAAGCAACCCTTCTCCTCCTTTGTTTAGGGTTAGAGGTTTGAACAAAAAGACCAGCAAATATATATGTATATCTGATATATACATATATATCCCACCCCCTCTCTCCATATCTCTCTCATCCAACTTCCAAAGTCCATTGTTCTTGAGCCATTCCTTCACCACCACCTAGCACCACCACCACCATTCCATTTCCAATGACTTGGAGGTCATTTGCAGAGCTTAGGAGCACCAAAGCTTGGTCCAAGAGGTGCTGGTTCATTGGTCTACAAGGGTAAGTGTCTATCTTCCCCTTTCTAGCCTTTTCTTGTTTCATCTCTAAGCCTTGCTTGCAAGCACTTTTGGGCTTCGACCCAAACTTCAAATAGTCTTATTTTGGGGTCCTCTTCATGTTTGATTGAGGACCCCTTGCTGTTTGGTGGCTGCATCTAGCACCTATCTCAATATCCTCTTGTATGCCATGTTTCTTGCATAGAATATTTGGCTTGTGTATGATCTGTTTCAGAGTATGATGTAAGCTAAGAGTAGGCTTATTTTGAGCCCTTCTTCAACATTGTTGAAGGGCTCAACATTGTTTTCATACTCCATGTGCTACTTGCTTTGAAATCCATGTGATTTACCGTAATCTTGCATGCTTTCTTAGCCTATCTTGCTTCTGTTTTTGCGACTGGTCATACACTGAAAATGTGCTTATTTTGTCATGTATAAGATCTGTTTTTGGTTGTTTAGGCCATCCATGACTTGTCTTATATAGCCACTTTGCATTTTGGCTTGCTAGCCTTAAGTGCATGAGTATATAGCATGTGTTGCTTGCATCATTTTAGTGGTTTGGAACCATCTAGCATGCTATTTCAGTTCCTTTGGTGTGCTTGTATGCTTACCTTAGTTGTCTCTTTAGTGCTTTAAAAGCATGTGTTGTATGCTCCATGTTTTGGCCTTAATGCATACTTTTGAATTTGAACCATCTAGATGCCATCTAGGGGGTCCTTTGGGCTTAGTTTTATGTGTTAAAACTCTGATTTTAATTGTTTAAGTATTGCCATGTGTGGTTGTACTAAGTGTGGTTCAAAGCCTCATTGGCTTGCCTTAATGCTTGGACCATTTGTATGCATGCTTAGCCTACTTTGTTGTTTGATTTGGCATCATTTTGTAGCATGATTTCAGAGCTTTCCATGCATGCTAGTTGTTCATGTTTAGCTTCCTTTAAGTGTGCTTAAAGCTTGCTTCATTATGCCTAAGTGTCAAGCCATAACATGTGCATATGTGTGTGCATTTTTGGCCTTCATTTCCTTGGTTTTGGCCACTGTTTTGGACCTAACTTAGAGCTGTCCAATTAGTGTAAGTCCATCCCTTGCATGCCATTCAAGTGTTGTTGCATTATCCCATGTTTGTATGCTTTGGTTGCATATGTTGCATGCTTGAAATCACTTGCATTCGTCTTGCATTCGTTTGGCCAAGTTGCTAGCATGATGCATGATTTAGATTACCTCTTGCATGCTCTAGTGGTTTGTATAATTGTGGCATGTTTGTTTGCTTTGTTGCTTAGGTTGTGTACTTAATGCGCATTACATGCTTGTATGCTCCCTTTTATGCCATGTTGCATATTAGCTAACATGCCTAGGTTGCATGGCATTGGCATGCATGCCTTGCCTCTTGATCAAGTGATAGAGGTTGGGTTTCACTTGTTTGTTTGATGTGCATTTCATTTGAAATCAAAGTTGCAAACTTGGCCTTTTAGGCCATCATGCACCAAGATGCATCATTGATGGCCCGAGGGTCGAGGGTTATGCTCTCTTGAGTCTAACACATGATAGGGGGCATAGCCATGCTTACATATGCTCAAAATTCTATGCTATGCACTGCTGTCTGCTGTTTGCTGTCAAAACTGTCTCCTGCAGGAATTTAGTGCCGACCGGCACTCTTTAGTGCCGACCGGCAATCTTTTTGTGCCGATAAGCTCCCCAGCAGCCGGTGGCCACCTCGAGAAGCCGGTGGTTATTTCCTCTAGCCGGTGGTGTACTTCAGTGAATTTGGAAGATGTTCTGGGACTTTGGCAATTTTCCAGGGAGGCAGGACAGTGAAACAGAGACAGTGGTGGCACGGTGTAGGCTTTTCCGGGCAAGTCGCAACGAGCATGCATCATTCGCGCATCCCGAGGCAGGGGCTGGGGCCCCCTTTTATTTTGCATTTATTTATTAAGTAATTAGAGTTTTGTAATAATTAATTTTATTCATTATTCGGGCTGTATTATTATTTTGGTCCCTCCGTGTGAGGGCATGTTTGTAATAAGTGTGCGTGGGTGTGTGTATGTCTCCCAACCCCCATTTCTTTCTCCCTTTTATTTACCTGCTTATGATGGTAGATTAGGGCATATTTACTTTAGCATACCTTATGCAATGCATGTGTGCATCCATGCATTTGTTTACAAGCACTGGGCTCGGTACATCATACAAACTGCATCGTACTTTCAATTCCAAATTGAATACGTGATAGTTGTAGCATTTCACATGCCATGTCTAGGATAGCCGAGCCTGCCTAGATTACATCTTTGCATGTGTTGCATTAGACATTTCAGTATGCTTAGGTCCATGCATGAATTTCTAATAAGCTTCTGTTTTGGCTTGGAGTACTAGGTGAGCTTTTATGCTTTAGCATATCGCATGCGTGTGAATGTTGCCATGACAGTATGCTTACCATGCGGCTAAGTGCTTACGTGAGATAAACTGCTTGAATGCCTGTGGGTGAAGGTTAGATCGCCTGAGTTGGAACAACTCATTGAAATCCGTATTTTAGCCTACTTGCGAGTAGCAAAATCTAACACCTTTTTTGAGACAAAACGGATATGCAATGTTTATTTCCAAATTGGGCAATCTAGTCTATACTTGTTTGCTGTGCGCATAACATAGTAATTCTAGGTTAATAATTGGAGTAAGAACACGTAATGTTTTCAGAATCGGATATCACGGTTAGTAGAGGCCGGTCTTCGGACCGGGCGAAAGGGGGTGCTCATAGCTGACCTTCCCCGATCGTACCCAAGCTCCCGAGCCAAGACCACTTTGGTGATGACGGACATGTGGCCTTCGGCACCGAGTCAGGGTTTCCTAAATTTCCCATTTTAAAATATTTAGGTGGCGACTCTGTAATCTGGCAAAGCAGTCCATGTTTGGCACTACTTTTCGAAAAATCTGTTTTCCTTAAAACGATTTGCCAGAGGTGGACTCTTTGGTTCAGATTTAGAACCGCAACAAACTTAAAGAGTCCGAGCTGTAGCGAGGTCCCCCGCGGGCGTGCTACAGTTTCTGGCGACTCCGCTGGGGATTTTAGAGAGCTTGACTCGAACTCGTGATATCTTGTTTTGACTACACTTATGTGTTTCTTCGCATTGCATGTGCATTGGTGCGCCTAGAACACCGTGTTGGCCATCTGCTATTCCTGAGCGGTTTGCTGGAGGCTTGTCTTGTCAAGGCATGACCATAAGGCTGACCGGTTGCGGGCTCTGCCAGTATGGGAACACAAACCCCGGTTTTACCGGGGCACCCTTTTTGACCATTCGACCTAGTGCATATTCGGAATCCATAGTGACCATTCCAAACTAGGACAGGTTGCTTACCCAATCATAGGTTGTTTGAAACCGCTGCGTGCGTAGTGAAACCCTAGCTCCTGACAAAATAGGACAGGGAAACCCTACCCCAACATAGGGGTGTTTTGGCTCTCTTTACTTGCTATGTGCTGTTAGAGTGTATCTCTACAGGGAATGCGTATACCAGTTTGCGAGTCTGGATATCCGGCCTGTGGGCACCAGTTCAGTATTTGAGAATCAGTTTTACCCGAGGGTATCAAATTTGAAGCAGAATTTTGAGGGCAGAATTCAGTAGAGGGCACACTCATTCAACTATGCTCGTATCTGTTCAGGTGAAATCAGGCTGAGATACTGTCTGTTTTCTCTTTTGCTAGGTAGTCCTGGAATCTTAGCTTCAGAAGGCTCCACTATCCCCCGGGTACATTGGATTTGTGCTGATAGACTTTGTCAGGTCAGAGATTCAGTTCAAGGGTAATCAGGGCCAGAGAAGGCTAGTCAGGCACAGACCATCAGTACCACAGCTACAGATCAGTGATCTTTGAGCAGTTGGGTAGAGATTTCCGAACTTACAGCAGGCACAGATATACCAGTTGCTCAGTTAGACCAGGGCAATATGTCGAGTCTGGAAGAGATGGTGCGCCAACTCCAGAATAGTATGAAAGCCATGCAGCAAGACGCTGTTCATCAAGCAGAATTCGCCAAGCAACAAGCTGTGGTTATAGCCCAACAGACAGAGACAATTGCTAGGCTAGAGCAGCAAACCGGAGCATCTGCTTCACAACAAGTTCCTCCCCCAGCAGGAGCTCCAGCACCTGGGGAGGCACCAAATGTCCAGGAAGATACGGACATTCCGATAGGGCCGGACCCCACAGCATTGAAAGTGAGCAAGCTTGAGAAATTGTTCAAAAAGTCTCAGGGGACCCACTCTATTCCTGATATAGAGGGTGGATATACCGACTTAATGGTGACATTACCAGATCAATTCAAGATGCCACATATCGATCGATTCGATGGCTCTGGAGACCCCATGGTGCACCTCCACCTGTTTTCTGATATTCTGAGACCAATGGGTTTGACCACAGCCCAGAAATTGTCACTATTCGGCCGAACCCTGTCTGGGATAGCCGCAATCTGGTATACGAAATTGGAGAATTCTGTGAAACAGAATTGGGAAGAGATGGCCGAGGCCTTCAGTGATCAATACTCCTACAACACACAGATTGAGGTCACCACTCGTGATCTTGAAGCCACCCGCCAAGGGCCAAAGGAGGGTTTCTCAGAGTTCATGACGAGATGGAGGGCAAAGGCCTCAATGATGACTACAAAACCTTCCGACAAAGATCAGATCAGGATGATCGTTCGGAATCTACATGGCAAGTTGCTGCAAAAGATGGTCATTCTACCTCTGTTTACCTTTCCAGCCCTTCATGAAATGGGGGTTCAAATCGAGGATGCCATCAAACAAGGGATCTTTGCAGAAGATAATGAGCCTTTGAAAACGACTGTTGCTCGCAGTCCCAATGCTACTATTGATGGTAGCACAGCTGCGAAATGCTCAGAAGTAGGCACTATCATCACCTCCCTCAATGGCCAAAAACCAACCACTTCAACTCAGCCCCAAGCCCGAAAATTCCACCCTCTTTATATGAGTCTCTCTCAAGCTTTGAAAAAGCTGCGAGAAGAAGGGCACCTAGAACTCCTAGAACCCCAACCCCTTTCAAACCCACTCCCAGCCAGACATAACCCTTCCAAGTACTGTATGTACCATCAGCAGCGCGGTCATGGCACCGACCGTTGCTACCGCCTTCGTCATGAGATCCAAAACCTCATTGACAACCAAACGATAGCTCCACCTTCAGACCCCAATGACCAAATACCTCATCTACATCTCAATCTAATCCACACATTGGCCATCCCTTACGACCCCAGCATATACATCACCCCAGCCCACTTGCCCAAACCGAAGGTGTTTATCCCGGAAAGCATCGACTTATGCATGATGGGTGCATCTGAACCCCAATCATCTCAAACCCATGAACCCACTACTTCTGAGCTGATAAGGATGATCGAAGATCTTCAGAGAACTGTGGCAGATCTAGCCTTTGGAGTTTTGGCTCCGTCATCAACCGCATCACATACCAGGGAGTTCATGTCAAAAGGCTCCCTAATCTCGGGACGGACTGCATTGGGAGAAGGCCAATCTTTTAGCAAAATGGAGGCCAGTGATAAGAACAAGGCAGGGGCAAGCATTGGTCCCCATGAACATCTTCGGCGGGATATTGAGGCTTTGAAAGTCGAAGGGCTGAACAAACAGCAAGTACTCGCATTTGTTGCAAAAACTGTGGATGACACTTTTGCTACTCAAAATGAGAGCCGTCTGAATCAAGGGGCAAGCTGCGGAAAACGCCTTTGTACCAGGAATGTTCCTTTCAGCTCTGGTCTCGTGCTCGGAAGAGATCAGCAAACTCAGTCAGCGCCTGTTAATCCCTCTGCCAGTGCATCCAGCAAAAAGCCACAAACGGACAAATACCCACCTCGGGGCCAGAGAGTGTTCGCCCCATTGTACATGTCTCTATCAGCGGCCTTGAGGGTCTTGATTAGAAAGGGGCACCTGAAACCCCTAGAGCTGCGGCCACTGCCAAATAAACTTCCTCCCTCTCATGATCCAGCCAAGTACTGCGCCTTCCATCAACAAGTCGGCCATGTCACTGACAGTTGTTATCGCCTTCGCCACGGAATACAAGATCTGATTGACAACAAGGTCATCGCCGCACCAACTCAGCAAAGTCTATCGGCACTGGATCGGTGAACTTGGGGGATAATGTGAATGTGATCAGGAGGTGAACCACCTGCGGGCGGCGTTCAGTTTACTTCAAACGTGGTGGACGGCATGCACTGTTTTGAGCGATGTGCAAATGCTGTTAATTTTGCTTTCTGACTTGGGTATTGGGTCAGTTTTGTTGTGTTGCTTCGAGTCTGTCTCCATATTTTGAGTCAGTCTTTTTGTTTCTGGTCTGTCTTGTTGTATCGAGTCAGTCCTGTTTTGTTGAAGTCAGGTGATTCCGGGAATGTTACCTCGGACATCACTATCTTGTTTTGTGTTTATCTTTTTGCTTTCTTTTGAGATTGTTTCTGCCAGGGAGCCAGTTGTGCCAACAGATCTTGAATGAAACAGCAGTGATTTTCACACTCTCGTGTTTGCTTCTGCCGTGTGCCAGTTGTACCAGAAATTCCAAGTGAGATGGCAGTATTTGATAAGAAGCTGTGACTTTTCTGTGCCTTAAAATCATTGCATTGACCTAAGTTTTTCAAAACTTTTTGAACACTGCGGTAAAAACAAAGAGGGAGGAATTCCTCGGGATTTGTAAAACTTTGATCAAATTGAGAGAAAGAGAGGCATGCTAAGCCCTTAATGAATGAAATCATGCTTGTTAGTGTGAGTACTGAGAAGGACCCTGGCTTGATCCAGATTGGTTCCACGCTGTCTTCGGCACGAGCAAATCGTCGCCTTCTTAAAAACTTTCAAAAACAAGATATTTTGCGCGGTCCTGTGAAGACATGTGTGGAATCGCTCTTGAGATTGTGTAGCTTAGGATCGCTCTCAGCCTCGAGACTCGACCCCCCCCCCCCCCCCATTTTCAAGCCTTGGACCAGCATCCAGAATGTTCAAAAGATAGCTATCAATACGACGCCTGTGTGGCCCAATTCAAAGCAGCCCTCGAGCAAGAGGCATCAGAGTCCGATCAGGAAGATCAGATCCCACTAAGCAAAGCTCGAGAAGTAGCCGTGATGGACCTTTCTGCAAATCAACACAATAGCCGTTCTCCTAGATACAGAGGGCTTCAATCTCAAAACCATTTGGCATGGACTTGTTATACTTTTACCCTTTGAGAGGCTCGCTGGGCCGAAAACCCGGAAGGGCGACCCAGGCAAAAGTTAGAGCAAGCAAAAAAATACATACAAAAGGAAAAGAAAAAAAAAAGAAGAAAAAAGAAGCTCGCGAGGTCGAAAACCCACATCGGGCGCCTTGGCAAAAGTTAGAGCCTATAAAGAAAAAAAAAAAGAAAGAAAAAGAAGAAAAAGAAAAAATGAAAAAGAATTGAAAAAGAAGAAAAAGAAGCTCGCAAGGTTGAAAACCTGCAACAGGCGCCTTGGCAAAAGTTAGAGCATAAAAAGGAGAGGTTAAATACCCGAGTGTACCTTAAACCCCGAACTACGTAAGGCTTGATTCCCATGTTTGGGATACGTAGGCAACTTCACTTTGAAGTCCAGCCGTAAACACTTCCAAATCGATTGTGTCCATGTAATGGTTTTGATCATCCTTGCCTTCTCTGTATCTGAGAGTTTGGTTGTCATCGTCACTCTGAAGATTGATTGCAGTATGCCACGGCGCTATCCAAACAAGGGGCAACGTTCCGTTGCCATTCAATGCGCTGCGGTCCTATCCAAACAAGGGGCAACGTTCCGTTGCCATTCAATGCGCTGCGGCATTATCCAAACAAAGGGCAACTTTCCGTTGCCATTCAAAATGCCGCGATGTCATTTCAAACAAGGGGCAACTTTCCGTTGCCATGCAGTGTCCTTCAGACAAGGGGCAATTTTCCATTGCTAATGGTCCGAGGTTGCGCATCTCAAGAGTAGGTTCCGTGCTCGTTGAGCGGTAGCCGTTTGCAAAAACAGTTTTTGAGAATTTTTACTGAGGTTGACAATTCTCTCGAAAATTATTCCATATTTTCCAAAACTGGACCATTTTCTTGGACCCGAAAAAGGAAAATTTTCAGTGCTCACGGCCTAACTTGCGTGATTTTCAAAATCAAAAAGTTGAATAAGCATGTTAATCTAACTTTCATGTTGGTCAAAATTGTTTTAAAACCAAAAAAAATGGTCAAAATGATGAACTAGGGGCACAGTTGAGTCAGGCTTCCTGTCTTTCCCCCGTCGCCAGCATACTTGCCAGAAAGGGCACAACTGAAGTCAACAACAAAGGGCTGAAAGCTCTCTAACCCTCCAAGCAGCGAGGTATTAAGTCAAGTGCGAAGCACGAATTGGAATGGATCAAGATGTTCCACTTCCTCATCTGGACAGATCTAACCACGTCCAAACTCCCCAGCAGGGCATCATCAAACGATGTTAGCTGTGGATTTGCTACACACCCAGCTGTGGCACAACCCCTCTGTGGGAAAGTTCACTGTTGTAAGCAGAAGAAAAGAATCTAGCAGAATGCTAGGGGCAAGAGCCCGCAACTCCTTGTCTATCCGCCAACCACCCAGGGGAGGGATGAAAAATGAGAGATTGAAGAATAGAGAGGTGCGCGATGAGAGAAAAAGTGAGAAAAGGGCTTTTTTCAGAAAAATAGAGCTTGAGGGCCGAGTGATGTGAGGATCACAAATGAGAAAGGGTGGGGAATAATACCCGGTGAAACAGGCTCCCTGTGCACGTTTGAGTGTCGTGTCCTTTTGTTTGTCTCGCTTCTCGTTTTGAGTCGTCTCGAGTGTCACTCGATGTGTCTAGGTTATGTGTCTTTTATTTCCGTGTTGAGTCGTGGTGCGCTGTGTCCAGTCGTAGGCTCAATGCCCAGTTGAGAACTCAATTTCAATTTCAAAATCAAATCATCTTGTGCTCAGAGTGCCGTGCCATTCTCCACATTTGTACAAGATAGATTCGTTCTTTCATAAAACTGCAGGGCCCACCCCCGATAAGTGTGAACAGTAAAATCGGGGCCTATTTGAAGCTATAATGGTTCCGGACTGCAAAATAAAAGCAAAAGAGGAAAACGTCGGGTATCTGAGTTTGTTTCAACTTCAGTAAGTTCCGAGACTACATCCCGTGTGTACCTCTTCAGGCCTTGCCAGTGCTCCGAAGTATGAGTGTACCTCTACTTCAAGCTCAAGATCAAGTCTACTTCAAGCCAGAATAGTGTATCAATTACACCTCATTCCCTTCGTGTATCAATCACACGTCATTCACTCAATGTATCTAACACACTTTATTTGCTTTAGTGTATCAATCACACTCCATTCACTTTGTGTATCTATCACACACAGTTATTTGCTCCACTTAGTGTATCTAACACACTTCATCTCATTTAGTGTATCAATCACACACTTCAATTCATTCGGTGTATCAATCACACACTTCATTGCATTTAGTGTATCAATCACACACTTCATTGCATCTAGTGTATCAATCACACACTTTATTGCATTTAGTGTATCAATCACACACTTCATTCACATTCAGTATATCAATCATACTCCTGTTCACTAAGTGCATCTATCACACTTTGTGTTCACCTTTTGTGTATCCATCACACACCCTTAGTATATCAATCATACTTGTTCACTAAGTGCATCTATCACACTTCGTGTTCACCTTTAGTATATCAATCATACTTGTTCACTAAGTGCATCTATCACACTTCGTGTTCACCCTTAGTATATCAATCATACTCCTGTTCACTAAGTGCATCTATCCCACTTCGTGTTCACCTTTAGTATATCCATCATACTCCTGTTCACTAAGTGCATCTATCCCACTTCGTGTTCACCTTTAGTATATCCATCATACTCCTGTTCACTAAGTGCATCTATCCCACTTCGTGTTCACCTTTAGTATATCTATCATACTCCTGTTCACTAAGTGCATCTATCCCACTTCGTGTTCACCTTTAGTATATCCATCATACTCCTGTTCACTAAGTGCATCTATCCCACTTCGTGTTCACCTTTAGTATATCTATCATACTCCTGTTCATTAAGTGCATCTATCACACTTCGTGTTCACCCTCAGTATATCAATCATACTCCTGTTCATTAAGTGCATCTATCCCACTTCATGTTCACCCTTAGTATATCAATCATACTCCCGTTCACTAAGTGCATCTATCACACTTCGTGTTCACCCTTAGTATATCAATCATACTCCCGTTCACTAAGTGCATCTATCACACTTCGTGTTCACATTTAGTATATCTATCATACCTTGTTCACTTAGTGCATCTATCACACTTTGTGTTTACCTTTTGTGTATCCATCACACTCATTCACTTAGTGCATCTATCACACTCTGTGTTCACTCTTTGTGTATCCATCACACTGTGCTCACCGCACTCAGCTACTGTATCTATCACATTATGCTTCATGTAGTGTATCAATCACACGCTCGCTTTGTGTATCAATCACACACTTTTACTTTGTGTAACAATCACACGCTCGCTTTGTGTATCAATCACACATGCCCCCTTTGTGTATCCACCACACACATTTGCTTAGTGTATCTACCACATATTTGCTTAGTGTATCCATCACACTCGTTTTGCTTTGTGTATCTGTCACACTTTGCTTCACTTAGTGTATCAATCACACTTTAGTCATATAGTGTATCCATCACACTCTCTTCGCTTTGGTGTATCCATCACACGCGTTTGTCCACTTAGTGTATCTATCACATTTCGTTCACTTTTGTGTATCTAACACACATGTTCGTGAGAATTGCATAATTCTCTTACATCCTTTCTACATGACATGTAGTCTGGTTTATGTCTACTTGCTTGCATAACATTCGCTTAAAATGTTGCATTTATTTTGCATAATTGCTTCATCACAGCATCCTTTGCATGATCATAAGTTATGCACTTGCATTGTGCATCACTTTGCATCCTGCCCCCGAACTACGCTGGTTTGATTCCTTGCAAAGGGATACGTAGGCAGCCTGCGGGCACAACCATTTATTTATCGATATTTTGTTTGTTTGTCCAAGTCTTCGGCCTTGTCAAAAATGGGTCGTCTCGGGGCTTTGACATTCACTCCCGTCATTGTTATGACTTTCGAGTTCTGTCAAAGAGGGGCAACTGTAGACACCCCATTTTTGACCGCCCTCAAGACTTGGGCATTACTGATGGTTTGCTCGGTGTTGAGAGATGTGCAGGGCACAGGTTCAATTCCTTCGACAAGGAGAGAGGCAAACCCTTCAAAACACTTTGTCTAGGGGTTTGGAGTTGAAGAAAAGAGGAAAGGAGAGGAGAAAACTGGTTTGGGAGAAGTTCGGCATAGATCCGGGTAGAAGGGAATCGAGCAGCCCTCGCTAAATCGGGCTTATTCAATTCAATACTTGGAGTTAAGCTATGAGGCCACCATTATTGGAAAGAAGACTTTCGGGGCTTCACTTTGCACTCAAGAATCTCCTAGAGCCAAGTCCGGGTGGAGGAGATATGATTGGTTGAAGCTGGGCATCATCCCGGTTGGATTGAGTCTGCGCGACTTCACGGAAAAGGGCATAACTTTTTGCACAGAAGGAATTTTGATGCAAGGTTTGCGCCATTGGAAAGCTAACTTCCGGGGCTTCGATTTGCATACCCACCGGCCATTTTTTGACCAAGGAATCATCCATCGGCACTCTATTTAGCCGACCGGCTGAAAAGAGTGCCGACCGGCACTTAATTTTTGCCGATGATCAAACCTTCTGGCCGACCTGAACCCTTTGCACCCCCCAAGCTTAGTGCATACCAGCTGTGCCAGCTGGGATGCACAGAACCACATCCACGTGCATACATGTGCCTATTTTGCAACCTTTTGAGCCTTTTGACCCCAAAAACCTTCTAGAAGGTTGAACCCTTGGCCAAGCTTCTTGGAGAAGCTTGGCCAGCTGTATTAGCTTCTCTTAGAAGCCAAGAACCTCTTGCACCTCTTGAACCTCCCTCTCTTGACTTAGCCTCTAAGTCTTGGTTTTACATTGGCCTATATAAGCAACCCTTCTCCTCCTTTGTTTAGGGTTAGAGGTTTGAACAAAAAGACCAGCAAATATATATGTATATCTGATATATACATATATATCCCACCCCCTCTCTCCATATCTCTCTCATCCAACTTCCAAAGTCCATTGTTCTTGAGCCATTCCTTCACCACCACCTAGCACCACCACCACCATTCCATTTCCAACGACTTGGAGGTCATTTGCAGAGCTTAGGAGCACCAAAGCTTGGTCCAAGAGGTGCTGGTTCATTGGTCTACAAGGGTAAGTGTCTATCTTCCCCTTTCTAGCCTTTTCTTGTTTCATCTCTAAGCCTTGCTTGCAAGCACTTTTGGGCTTCGACCCAAACTTCAAATAGTCTTATTTTGGGGTCCTCTTCATGTTTGATTGAGGACCCCTTGCTGTTTGGTGGCTGCATCTAGCACCTATCTCAATATCCTCTTGTATGCCATGTTTCTTGCATAGAATATTTGGCTTGTGTATGATCTGTTTCAGAGTATGATGTAAGCTAAGAGTAGGCTTATTTTGAGCCCTTCTTCAACATTGTTGAAGGGCTCAACATTGTTTTCATACTCCATGTGCTACTTGCTTTGAAATCCATGTGATTTACCGTAATCTTGCATGCTTTCTTAGCCTATCTTGCTTCTGTTTTTGCGACTGGTCATACACTGAAAATGTGCTTATTTTGTCATGTATAAGATCTGTTTTTGGTTGTTTAGGCCATCCATGACTTGTCTTATATAGCCACTTTGCATTTTGGCTTGCTAGCCTTAAGTGCATGAGTATATAGCATGTGTTGCTTGCATCATTTTAGTGGTTTGGAACCATCTAGCATGCTATTTCAGTTCCTTTGGTGTGCTTGTATGCTTACCTTAGTTGTCTCTTTAGTGCTTTAAAAGCATGTGTTGTATGCTCCATGTTTTGGCCTTAATGCATACTTTTGAATTTGAACCATCTAGATGCCATCTAGGGGGTCCTTTGGGCTTAGTTTTATGTGTTAAAACTCTGATTTTAATTGTTTAAGTATTGCCATGTGTGGTTGTACTAAGTGTGGTTCAAAGCCTCATTGGCTTGCCTTAATGCTTGGACCATTTGTATGCATGCTTAGCCTACTTTGTTGTTTGATTTGGCATCATTTTGTAGCATGATTTCAGAGCTTTCCATGCATGCTAGTTGTTCATGTTTAGCTTCCTTTAAGTGTGCTTAAAGCTTGCTTCATTATGCCTAAGTGTCAAGCCATAACATGTGCATATGTGTGTGCATTTTTGGCCTTCATTTCCTTGGTTTTGGCCACTGTTTTGGACCTAACTTAGAGCTGTCCAATTAGTGTAAGTCCATCCCTTGCATGCCATTCAAGTGTTGTTGCATTATCCCATGTTTGTATGCTTTGGTTGCATATGTTGCATGCTTGAAATCACTTGCATTCGTCTTGCATTCGTTTGGCCAAGTTGCTAGCATGATGCATGATTTAGATTACCTCTTGCATGCTCTAGTGGTTTGTATAATTGTGGCATGTTTGTTTGCTTTGTTGCTTAGGTTGTGTACTTAATGCGCATTACATGCTTGTATGCTCCCTTTTATGCCATGTTGCATATTAGCTAACATGCCTAGGTTGCATGGCATTGGCATGCATGCCTTGCCTCTTGATCAAGTGATAGAGGTTGGGTTTCACTTGTTTGTTTGATGTGCATTTCATTTGAAATCAAAGTTGCAAACTTGGCCTTTTAGGCCATCATGCACCAAGATGCATCATTGATGGCCCGAGGGTCGAGGGTTATGCTCTCTTGAGTCTAACACATGATAGGGGGCATAGCCATGCTTACATATGCTCAAAATTCTATGCTATGCACTGCTGTCTGCTGTTTGCTGTCAAAACTGTCTCCTGCAGGAATTTAGTGCCGACCGGCACTCTTTAGTGCCGACCGGCAATCTTTTTGTGCCGATAAGCTCCCCAGCAGCCGGTGGCCACCTCGAGAAGCCGGTGGTTATTTCCTCTAGCCGGTGGCGTACTTCAGTGAATTTGGAAGATGTTCTGGGACTTTGGCAATTTTCCAGGGAGGCAGGACAGTGAAACAGAGACAGTGGTGGCACGGTGTAGGCTTTTCCGGGCAAGTCGCAATGAGCATGCATCATTCGCGCATCCCGAGGCAGGGGCTGGGGCCCCCTTTTATTTTGCATTTATTTATTAAGTAATTAGAGTTTTGTAATAATTAATTTTATTCATTATTCGGGCTGTATTATTATTTTGGTCCCTCCGTGTGAGGGCATGTTTGTAATAAGTGTGCGTGGGTGTGTGTATGTCTCCCAACCCCCATTTCTTTCTCCCTTTTATTTACCTGCTTATGATGGTAGATTAGGGCATATTTACTTTAGCATACCTTATGCAATGCATGTGTGCATCCATGCATTTGTTTACAAGCACTGGGCTCGGTACATCATACAAACTGCATCGTACTTTCAATTCCAAATTGAATACGTGATAGTTGTAGCATTTCACATGCCATGTCTAGGATAGCCGAGCCTGCCTAGATTACATCTTTGCATGTGTTGCATTAGACATTTCAGTATGCTTAGGTCCATGCATGAATTTCTAATAAGCTTCTGTTTTGGCTTGGAGTACTAGGTGAGCTTTTATGCTTTAGCATATCGCATGCGTGTGAATGTTGCCATGACAGTATGCTTACCATGCGGCTAAGTGCTTACGTGAGATAAACTGCTTGAATGCCTGTGGGTGAAGGTTAGATCGCCTGAGTTGGAACAACTCATTGAAATCCGTATTTTAGCCTACTTGCGAGTAGCAAAATCTAACACGTTTTTCGAGACAAAACGGATATGCAATGTTTATTTCCAAATTGGGCAATCTAGTCTATACTTGTTTGCTGTGCGCATAACATAGTAATTCTAGGTTAATAATTGGAGTAAGAACACGTAATGTTTTCAGAATCGGATATCACGGTTAGTACAGGCCGGTCTTCGGACCGGGCGAAAGGGGGTGCTCATAGCTGACCTTCCCCGATCGTACCCAAGCTCCCGAGCCAAGACCACTTTGGTGATGACGGACATGTGGCCTTCGGCACCGAGTCAGGGTTTCCTAAATTTCCCATTTTAAAATATTTAGGTGGCGACTCTGTAATCTGGCAAAGCAGTCCATGTTTGGCACTACTTTTCGAAAAATCTGTTTTCCTTAAAACGATTTGCCAGAGGTGGACTCTTTGGTTCAGATTTAGAACCGCAACAAACTTAAAGAGTCCGAGCTGTAGCGAGGTCCCCCGCGGGCGTGCTACAATTTGGAATACGTTCCGATGCTTGTACCATTCCGAAACACGGGGATATGTCCCTACGTTTCTCCTTTTGTTCCTTCCTCACACGATTTCAGCGTGTTTGGAATTGTTTTTGACCTCTTCTCATGATTCCAGCATGGTTGGAGTTTGTCCCCCTTTGCATCTACTGTACTATTTGTTGCTTCGCACTGTTTTGTGCAAATTATCAATCGCACTATTTTGTGCACCATACTTGCATTTTGCATGCATTTCCATCGCGCTGTTTTGCGCATTACATTTCTTTCGCACTGTCTTGTGCACTTTCTGGTCTAGGAGACCTTAAATCCTCTTAAGGTGCAATTCCTTTGGTGTTTGTCGTGCCCGAATGACTTTCTGGTCTAGGAGACCTTAAATCCTCTAAAGGTGCAATTCTTTTGATGTTTGTCGGGCCTGAACATGCTTGGAATGGTCACTATGGATTCCGAACATGCACTAGGTCGAATGGTCAAAAGGGTGCCCCGGTGACAACCAGGGTTTGTGTTCCCATCGTGGCAGAGCCCGTAACTGGTCAGCCTTATGGCACACTTCTCGAAGCGAGCCTCTGGCAAACCGTTCAGGAATAGCAGATGGCAAACACTGTGACTTAGCGCACCAATGCACATGCAATGCAAAGAAACACATGAGTGAAATCAAAACAAGATATCACGAGTTCGAGTCAAGCTCTCTAAACTCCCCAGCAGAGTCGCCAGAAATTGTAGACGCGCTCTCGTGGGCCTCATGCTACAGTTCAGACTCGATTAGTCACGATTCTTAATCTGATCTCGCAAAGTGCAATGCGAGATTGATAAATCACCAAAGAGTCCAAATCTGGCAAATCGTTTTGGAAAACAGATTTTTTGAAAGAAGCGCCAAACATGGACTGCTTTGCCAAATAAAGTCGCCACCTAAATTTTTTTAATGGGGGAATTTAGGAAACCCTGACTCATTTTCCTAAGGCCACGTGTCCGTCATCACCAAAGTTGCCTCGGCTCAGGAACTTGGGTACGATTGGGGAAGGTCAGCTATGAGCACCTCCTCTCGCCCGATCAAAGATCGGCCTCTACTAACCATGATATCTAGTTTTGAGAACGTTATGTGTTCTTATTCCGATTAATTAGCTAATCTTACTATGTGATGCGCACAACACAAAAGTATAGACTAGATCGCCTAATTTGGAACAACGCATCGCATATCCGTTTATCTGGAAAATGGTTTGAAATTTGCTACTCGCAAGCAGGCTAAAACACGGATTCTAATGAGTCGTTCCAACTCAAACAATCCAACCTTCACCCACAGGCATTCAGGCAGTTTATATCACATAAGCATATAGCCACATGGTAAGCATGCTATCATGTTAACATTCACATTCATGCAAGATGCTAAAGCATAAAAGGCTTACCGAGTACTCCGAGTTAAAACAAAGAACTTGTTAGCAATCAATGTATGATCCAAGTCCATGTTAAGTAGCTAATGCATCGCATACAGAATGTCACTAGAATAGGCTCGGCTAATCCTAGGATGGCATGTGGAATGCAACAAATAACATGTATTCAAGTTAGATTTAAAATACTATGCAATTAGTATGATGCGCCGAGCCCGGTGCATGTAATACAAATGAATGGATGCACGCATGCATAGCATAAGGATGCTAAATGAAATATGCCCTAATACTAACCATCAAAAGCAGGTAAGTAAAAGGGAGAAAGAAGTGGGGATTGGAAGACATGCATCACACGCACGCACGCTTATTACAAATTCACCCTCACTCGGAGGGGCCAAAAGAATAATACAAATTAATTAACCTACAAGCTAATTAATTAATTTATACAACACTTAATTAATTAATGAATCAATTAAGCTACTGAAAGCAGTAAAAGGCCTCAGGAAGAGGGATGCACGCATGCTTGGATTGGCTTCGCTTGAAAATCCACTACCATGTACAAGCTGCCTCTGTTTGCACTGTTTTTCTCCTCTGAAGACTGCACAAGTCCTAAGGAACATTCTCTGATCACAGTGGAAGGTCACCGGCCAAGGGGGAACACCACCGGCCATGGAGGAGTGGTCATCGACCGTCTATTGAGCTCTCGGCCACCAATTAATGGCCGACCGACACTTAGTGTAGTCGGTCAGCCATCTGTGCCTGCAGAATCCTGTTTTGACAGCAGCAGAGGGCAAACATGGCATGGCAATGCATTTCAAGCAAATGTGTGCACCAACACCCTCCTTATCATGTTCATGACTCAAAGGAGGATGGTCCTTGATTCTTTGACCACCAATCGCGCATTTCCATGTGTAATTGCCCAAGAAACCAAGTGTGCCATTTCAATATCAAATGAAATGCAAACCAAATAAATACATAAGGCTCAACCTCTATCATGGTGATTTCAAGAGGCAAGGCATGCATGCTCAATGCAATGCAACCTAGGCACACAAGCTAAGTATGCAACATGACAATGCAAACAAGCACACAAGGCATGTAACATGTTAGGCAATCAAACAAAAAGGGAATGCACGCCAAATGCAATGTGATTCAAGCATGCAACACATGCGATAGGCCAAGTATGCAACAACGCGTAAGGCGAGCATGCAACAACATGCGAAGGATGGACTTAAGCTAATTTAGGCAACTCTCAAACAAGCCCAAAACAGTGGCCAAATGCTATAGAAATGAGGTACAAATGCACATGCAAACATGCATACAAATGGACCAACACTCAAGCATAAAGAGGGGACTTTTAAGCACACTTAAAAGAGGACAAATAGCATACATGATAAGCTTTGAAAATATGTAGAAGATGATGCCAAATCAACCTACCAATGCAAGCAAAGCATGCAACCAAGCCCAAGGACTTAAACTACGGTCATGTGACACATGAAGCAAATGACCAAAGCGGACCAAAACCGTCCCAAATCATGCCAAAGTGAGCCCCAAAAAGCACTTAGATGGCATCTAAATGACCTAATCTTAGAGGCATGCACAATGGTACAAACATGGAGCATGAAACACCAACCTTTTAAAGCATTAAAGGAGCGTCAAATGCAAGCATACAAGCATACCATATGGACTGAAATGACATGGTAAGTGGTTCCAAACCACCGAAATGAGCCAAGTAACGCATGCTCAACACTCGCACACCTAAGGCTAACAAACCAAAATGCAAGGTGGCTATACAAAACATGTCATAGATGGCCCAAATGACCAAAAACAGACCTTAAGAATATTAAAACATGCACAAAAGCTTCACAAAGCTTGGCCAAAACAAGTAAGCATAGTGGTCTAGATGCTAAGTACATGTTAAGGCAAATTCATGGCATTACAAGACAAGTATGCAAAGCAAGCATGGTGTGTCTAAACCAATTTAAAATAGTGCTATATCATGGCAAAATAAGCACAAATATGCATTGAAAAGAAGCTAAGCATACAAGCTAAACAAAGCTAAGCATACAAGCTATAACACAAGCCATTTGTATGAGCATCAAAGGCAATATGGAGAGGGGATGACCCTCTCCCATTTAGGACCACAAAACCACCTCTCCACCACTAAAAATCCTCTGGATTTTAGTGGTAGAGAGGTCATGCAAAGACCACAACAATGGCCAAAATAGATGGCCTTAAACAAGGCCTAACAAGGCCTTGGAGGGAGGAGACAACCCCAAACCTCAAAGAGACCTTAAACAAAGTTCTAAAACTAACAAAATTAGAACTTTTATATCTTATACACTAAGCTCAAAAATAGATGCAAGATAGGTTAAAAGCTAGTGCAAGAATGGGGAATAAAGGAGATAGGTTCTTACCCTTGAAGAACACTTCAAGAACACCAACCTCAGACCTCCCTTTGGATCAAAATCAGCTCAAAAACCTTGAAACTAGCCCCTCAACACCTCCACAGCCGGAGTATGGTGTAATACTAGGTGCCTTAGTGCAAAACTAAGAACAAAAACACCCTTTTGGAACACCAAACACACACAACTATCTAGAGAGAGATATATAGAGATATGTATATATATGCCCTAATCTCAGAGTTGTTCAACCTCTGGAAAGCGAGGGGAGGCCTTCCTCTTATAGGCAAGGCCAATCCAAACTTCCAAGGGAAGCTAAGTTAAGGAAGCAAATCCCTCCATACATGTGTATGGAGGGGGTGCAAAGTGGATGCCAGCCATCATAGCTGGCATAAAATATCTGCCAAAAGCAGATGCACAGTGGTCGGCCAGCCAAAAATGCCAAATTGGCCAAAACAATGGTCGGCCGACCACAAAGAGGGCCGGCCAGCCAAACATTTGGCCGATGGCAACAAAACAATGGCCGGTGGCCTCAAGCCATGGCCGGTGAGGTGTGGGGATGGCCAACAAGCCATTCCCTACCCCCTCAAAAGCAAAACACAAGTGTTTGGTGCAAAACCAAACACAAAATAGTCGAGTCGAGAGGTCTTGAGGCAAAGCGCGTGGCCGAGACCTCCGAGAACTCATGACGAACACAAACAAGGATGATCACCGAGTGTTCAAACGGTGACGTCCAAGTCTCAAGGACGGTCAAAAATGGGGTGTCTACACATATCATTCGCACTGTCTTGTGTACTCGCGCTATCTAACGCATCGCGCTATTTTGCGCATCGCACTGTTTTGTGCACTTTACTTGCATTTTTGCATTGCATTTCATTCGCGCTATTTTTGCGCACCTTACCTGCACTTGTTAGTGCATTGCATTGTTATGTATACTTCACTTGCATTATTATGCTTGTTTTTACCACATTGTTATGCGTCACACTTAGGTTGCATTGTTTTGCATCCATTCCGCATTGTTATGCGTCACACTTAGGTTGCATTGTTTTGCATCCATTTCACAATTGTTATGCGTCACACTTAGGTTGCATTGTTTTGCATCCATTCTGCATTGTTATGCGTCACACTTAGGTTGCATTGTTTTGCATCCATTCCGCATTGTTAAGCGTCACACTTAGGTTGCATTGTTTTGCATCCATACCGCATTGTTATTCGTCACACTTAGGTTGCATTGTTTTGCATCCATTCCACATTGTTATGCGTCACACTTAGGTTGCATTGTCTCACATCCATACCGCATTGTTATGCGTCACACTCAGGTTGCATTGTCATGCATCCCTCGACTTGCGTTGTCATGCATTTTTAATTTGCATTGTTGTGCATTGTTGCTAACGATATTGTACCTATTGAGTTTCTTCCTCTTTCAGGCACGATATTGTATGTACGGTTCATTTGAGGCTGGCGCGACTAGACGAACCGCACAGGTATTGTATATTCTCCATATGAGACGTAGTGAGAATTGTATAATTCTCTTACATCCTTTCTACATGTAATGTAGTTAGAATTATATATTGCTTGCTTAAAACTGTTGCATGTTATGCTTCGTTACAGCTTTCTTCGCATGATCATAAGTTATGTTCGGCTTTGTGCATTGTTTTTGCATCTTGCCCCTGCCTATGGGCACATATCTTTGTTATCTTGTATGCTTGTCTAAGTCTTCAGCCTCGTCAAAAATGGGTCGTCTCTGGGCTTTGACATTCACTCCCGTCATTGTTATGACTTTCGAGTTCTGTCAAAGAGGGGCAACTGAAGACACCCCATTTTTGACCGTCCTCAAGACTTGGACGTCATCGTTTGAACACTCGATGATCATCTATGTTCGTGTTCGTTTTGAGTTCCTGGAGGTCTCGGCCGCGCGCCTTGCCTCAAGATCTCTCAACTTGTCTATTTTGTGCTTGGTTGTAGACCAAACACTTGTGTTTTTGCTTTTAAGGGAAGAGGGTGGCTTGTTGGCCATTCTCTCAACCCACCGGCCAAGGCCTGAGGCCATGTTTTCTTTCCATCAGCCAAAGTTATTGGCCGATCGGCACTATATTTGGTCGGCCGGCCATTGTGTTGGTCGATCGGCCAATTTTGTTGGCCAAACCTTGTTCATCTGCTTTATGCAGATATTTTGTGCCAGCTGGCACCCCCCATTCATCCCCTTCATACACATGTATGAAGGGATTTGCCCCTTTGATTAGCTTCTCTTAGAAGCTTTAGAATTTGAGCTTCTATAAAGAGGGAGCCCCTCCTCCCTTCTCAGGGTTGCCTTAGAAAAGATAGAGACAGCCTTGTATCTATCTTGCCTTGTTTCTCCATTTTTGTGCTTCAAAAGTGTAGTATTGTCTTAGTTTAACACACAAACACCTAACAATACACCTTTCCTTTGTTGCTGAGGTACTAAGGAGTTGATTTTGGTGTTATTGGGTGGGTTTGAACTCAGAAAACTTGCTGGAGCTTTGTTCTTGAAGAGGTTCTACAAGGGTGAGTTCCTTGCTTTAAATACCCCATTCTTGCTTAAGCTTTTACCCCTTCTTGCTTATTGTTTTAAGCTTAGATTATAACTAATAAAAGTTCTAATTTTTAGTCCTCAAGACCTTTGTTTAACGTCATTTTTGTGTTTGGGATTGTTTACCCCCTCTTAGGCCTTGTTTGGCCTTGTTCTTTTGCTTTATTTTTTAGCTTTGAGATCACCTTGTTTTGGCCTTCTCACCACTGAAATCCCTCTGGATTTTAGTGGTGGGGATGGTGTTTTAAGGTCTCAAATAGGAGAGGGTCATCCCCTCTCCTTGTTGTCTTGAATGCTTGCATAAATGGCTTATGTGGGTGGCTTGTATGCCTAGCTTGTTTTAGCTTCATCTTAGCAAATATTTGGTGTTATTTTGCCATGATTTACCTCTATTTAAAGTTGATTTAGTGGTCTTTTGCATGCACCATATACTTGCCTTGCAATCCCCTTATTTGCCTTAACATGCATCTTGTGCTTAGACTACCATTCTTGCATGTTTTGGCTTAGCTTAAAGAAGATTTTGTTCATGTTTTATCATGTTTAAGATCTGATTTTAGTTGTATTTGTCATCCATGACTTGACTTGTATAGCTTTGGTTCAATCTAGCTTGTAAGCTTTGTGTATTGAATCCACTAGCATGCGTTACTTGGTTCATTTCAGTGATTTGGCATCACTTGTTATGTTATTTCAGTCCATATAGCATGCTCAAACACTTTCACTTATCACTCCTTTAATGCTTTAAAGAGTCAATGTTTTATGCCTCATGAATGGGTCATTGCGCATGCCTCCATGTTTAGGCCTCTAGGATACCATTTCAATGTGTTTTTGGGCTCATTCTAACATGTCACAACTCTGATTTTATTGGCTTAAGTCATGCCATGTTTGGCTTTGATAGATGTAGTGTAACACCTCTTTTGTGGCCTTGTTTGCTTCATGCTTTTGGTCCTTTGTTCTAGCATGTTTTGGCTTCATTCCTTGCATGTTTTAGAATCATCTTGACATGATTTAGGACTATTTTGGGTTATGTTTGCCATATGCTCCTTGTTTTGTGTAGCTTTGGTTCAAGTCCCTTCACAAGCCTTAGGCTTTGAGCCTTATGCATGCTATGTTTGATTTGTTTATGTGATTTGGCATCACCCCTAGCATCATTTCAGAGCATGTAATGTTGTCACATTTACATGCTTTTCACCTCTTTTAAGTGTGCTTAAAAGTTACCCTTTTATGCCTTAGTCTTTAGGCCAATTAGCATGCATGTTGGTATGAGCTTTTGTCCTCATTTCCATAGCATTTTGGCCACTGATTTGGACCTATTTGAGAGCTATCCATTTTGGGTTAAGTCCATCCCCGCATGTTGTTGCATGCTTGCCTTGCATGTTGTCGCATGCTCGTTGCATATTTGGTAAATTGCATGTTGTAACATGCTAGTTCAATTGTGCCTTGTTACATACTTAGTCTATAACATGTTGTTGCATGTTTAAGTGGTATTGCATTTGGCATGCTTTTGTTAAAGTAGCTTTGCATGTTTACATATCTTGTCCCTTTACATGTTATCACATGTTTTCCTTGCATGCTTGAATGTCCATGTTGCATTTTGCATGCTTGTCTAAGTTGCATTGCATTTGGCATGCTTGTTACCATTAGCCTTGTATGGCATTGTCATTAACATGCTCATGTTGCATTAGTCTTGCTTGCATGCATGCATCCATTGCCTCTTGATCAATCATGATAGAGGTTTGGGGGCCCATTATGTGTTATGTGTATTTCATTTGATATTGAATTGCATATTCGGCACCTTTGGCCATCATGCATTGAAATGCGTAATTGATGGCTTGAGGGTCGAGAACCATACTCCTTTGAGCTATAAACATGATAAGGAGGGTGGTGGTGCACACATTGCCTTGAAAATGCATTGTCATGCTCTATTTGTCCTCTGCTGCAGCAAAACAGCATTCTGCAGGAATAGATGGCCGGTCGACCATCTTCAGTGCCGGCCGACTATTCATTGTTGGCCGATAGCCTCACAAATGGTCGATGACCAGTTTCTCTTGGCCGATGGATTCACTACTTGGTTGATGACCTCCAACAGTGTCCCTGAGGTGGTTCAGAAGTACCCTTGAGACTTGTACAGTTTTCAGAGGTGCAGAGCAGTGCAAACAGAGGCAACATATGACATGGCGATGGATTTCCGAGCGGAGCCGAGCATACATGCATTCATCCCTCGTCTCGAGGCCATTTCAGTGTTTTAATAACTTAGAATAGTTATTTATTTCGATTTGGTTTTGTAATTAATTAATTAGCTTGTTAGTTAATTAATTTGTATTATTCTTTCGGTCTCTCCCTCGAGAGAGCCAATCGTTGCAATAAGTGTGCGTGTGTGTGATGCAAGTCTTCCAACCTCCATTTCTTTCTCCCTTTTATTTAACTGCTTATGATGGTTAGTTCTAGGGCATGTTTCAATTAGCATACCTTATGTTATGCATGTTTGCATCCATTCATCAGTATTGCATGCACCGGGCTTGGCTCATCATACTAACTGCATTTTATTTCAATTCCAAGTTGAATACGTGTATTAAATTGTCGCATCTCATATGCCATTCTTAGGATAGCTGAGCCTATCTTAAATTGCATTTTGCATGCGTTGCATTAGCCATTGTTGACATGAACTAGGATCATGCATGATTACTAACTAGTTTCTTGTTTTGGCTCGGAGTACACTGTGAGCGTTTATGCTTTAGCATCTTGCATGTATGTGAGTGTTAACATGACAGCATGCTTGCCATGAGGCTAATTGCTTATGTGATATAACTGCTTGAATGCCTGTAAGTGAAGGTTGGATTGCTTGAATTGGAATAATTCATTGAAATCCGTGTTTTAGCCTACTTGCGAGTAGCAAACTCTAAAACATTTCCAAACAAACGGATATGTGATGCTTTGTTCCAAATTAGGCGATCTAGTCTATACTTGTGTGTTGTGCGCATCACATAGTAATTCTAGCTAATTAATTGAAATAAGAACGCATGTGTTTTTGAAAAATAAGATATCATGTTTAGTACAGGCCGATCTTCGAATCGGGCGAGAGGGGGTGCTCATAGCTGACCTTCCCCAATCGTACCCAAGTTCCCGAGTCGAGGCAACTTTGGTAATGACGGACACGTGGCCTTTGGCACGAGTTAGGGTTTCCTAAATTCCCCCAAAATAAAATATTTAGGTGGCGACTCTGTGTCTGGCAAAACAGTTCATGTTTGGCACTTCTTTCTTAAAAATCAGTTTTCCAAAACGATTTGCCGGACTTGGACTCTTTGGTGATTTATCGGTCGCACATTGCACTTTGCAGGATTAAATTCAGAACCGTGACAAATGAGTCCGAACTGTGGTAGCATGAGGCCCTCGGAGCGCGTCCACAGAGACTGTTTAATTTGAAGACCCAAGAAATAAGATAACTCTCTCATCATGCTCATCTCAAACTCATGTGTCATGCAATCCAAAAAATATTTCACAAGATGTTCAACAGTGGATCCAAACACAATATTATCAACATAAATCTGAGCAAAAAGAATATGAGACTTAGTATGTTTCACAAATAGAGTCTTATCCACACTACCTCTTTGAAAATCATTATCAAGAAGAAAGGTAGTAAGTCTATCATACCAGGCCCGAGGGGCTTGTTTCAACCCATACAAAGCCTTGTCTAACTTGTAGACATGATTTCGACATTTAGGGTCCTCAAACCCTTTTGGTTGCTCAATATATGCCTCTTCTTTCAAGTACCCATTCAGAAAGGCACTTTTCACATCCATTTGAAACAATTTAAAACCAAGAAAACAAGCAACACCAAGTAAAATACGAATAGATTCGAGACGTGCAACTGGGGAAAACGTCTCATCATAGTCAACACCCTCTACTTGTGTGTAGCCTTGACCAACCAACCTGGCTTTATTTCTAACCACAGTACCATTCTCATCAAATTTATTTTTAAAGATCCACTTGGTACCAATCACATTCATGTCTCTAGGTCTGGGAACTAGAGCCCAAACATTGTTACGTTCAAATTGACCTAATTCTTCATGCATAGCATTGACCCAACTATCATCTAGCAAAGCCTCTTGAAAATTTTTAGGTTCAATTAAGGAAACATAACACATATGTGATACCTCATCCTGAATCTGTCTTCAAGTTTTCATTCGATCCGATAAACTTCCAATCACCTGTTGAGCTTGATGATTCAGTTTTACCCTTGCTAATGGTTTGAACTCAGGAGTTACGGTGACAAAAGCATAAGGAGTTATGTCTCTTTGTGCACTCTTTGGACTTTGACTTACCTGTGAGGATGGTGCTGTCTCAACTTCTTGTGCTTGGACTTCAGCTTCTCTTTGACTTTGTGGTTCAGTATCCAAGATTGAAGACTCATCATTGTCATCCTCATTTGTTGCTGGAGTAGGTGAACCTGTGTCATCTATGACCACATTGATTGATTCCATTAAAGAAGAAGTTCGCAGGTTATAGACTCGAAAAGCCCTACTGGTGGTTGAATATCCTAAAAAATACCTTCATCACTTCGGGAGTCAAATTTTCCCAAAGGCTCTCTATCTTTGAAAATGTAAGACTTACTCCAAAAGTTTTGAAGTATTTTACATTAGGTTTCAAACCCTTCCACAATTCATATGGAGTTTGTAAAGTGCTGGGCCTTAAATACACGCGATTTATGACATAAACAACAGTATTTAGGGCTTCAGCGCAAAACTTTGGAGGAAGTTTCTTACTAAGGAGCATGACCCTAGCCATTTCTTGAACAACTCTGTTCTTCCTCTCAACCACTCCATTTTGTTGTGGAGCAATAGGTGCAGAAAATTCATGCTTAATTCCATGCATATCACAAAAATCCGAAAAGGAACTATTTTCAAATTCACTACCATGATCAATTCAGATTCTTATGATGCGCCCAATGGAAACAACCTATTCATTTTGGATTTTAAGGACTAAGGCCTGGAAAGCATCAAACATATCAGATTTTTCCCTTAAAAAATTTACCCATGAAAATCGAGTAAAATCATCAACAGTTAAAAAAAATTATCTTTTACCTCCAATGCTTTCAGTGCGAGTAGGACCCATTAAATCCATGTGAACCAATTCAAGAGGACGTTTGGTTGTAAAGCTGTTCACCTTTTTATGAGGGGCACGGGTTTGCTTTCCAAGTTGACATAGTCCACACACATGGTTCAGATTCTTATCCAGTTTAGGTACTCCTCTCACAAGCTCTTTGTTGGCTATCTTAGTTAGGTCTTTGAAATTCATGTGACCTAATCTTTGATGCCACAAATCAATGTTACTTATGATGGCAGAGTGACAAGTGAGATCATTAGTAGTAACAATCCCATAGCAGTTATCAGATGTGCGAACCCCATGCAAGACAGTATTTCCTTTTCTATCCAAAATTTCACATTTATTTTTTGAAAACAATACTTCATGATGGAAATCACACATTTGACTAATGCTCAAAAGATTTGCTTTAAGACCATCAACAAGTAGAGCATTTTCCAGCTTGGGAAGACCAGCAACACTTATAGAGCCCTTACCATTGACTCTAGAAGTGCCGCCATCTCCAAAGGTAACAATTCCTCCATATTTTTCAAGGGAAGTGAAGTAGGATTTGTTACCGGACATGTGACGAGAGCACCCACTACCAAGATACCACATGTGTGAGTCACGTGCTTTTAGAGTAGTGTGAACAACTAAACAAGTCAAATCATCTTTTCTTACCCAAATCTTTTTGGTCTTGGTAAATGTCTTGGCGTTGTGAAAACCCTCATGAATCTTGGTATTCCGCCTAGACATGTAAGGTTGTCTCCTAACCCAAAAAGTATTCGAATTTCTACCCTTTTGAGACACCTTACCAAACAATTCAAAGCAATAAGGAAGAATGTGGCCATACCTACCATAGTGATGACAAATAAAAACAGGTTTTAGCTCCCTTTTGTTGGTCTTACCCCCTTTAGGTAGATAAAGAGAGGGATCACCCTGGTCTACCTTCAGCTTTCCCTTTGCTTGAGTCTTCAGGTCATGTGAAGTAGAGGCCTGTCCCTTGTGAGCTGTCGCATCATAGCCTAGCCCACTTTTGTCACAACCCATTTGTTGAGATCTGAGGATGACTTCTAATGATTTGGAACCTTTGTTCCACATGGCAATTGTGGCTCTAGCAATACAGAGTTCTTTATCTTTCTGACAGACTATCTCTTCCAATGTAGCTTGTGACATCTCAAGACTTTCAAGCTTCTCTTCATATGTGGAATACACTTTCAAAAGTTCATTCCTTTCAGTTTCACAGGATATAAGTTTTCCACATAGGTCTTGCCTGTCACTTGAGATCTTGATGAGATTCTGCTTTGCTGCTACAAGTTCTCCTTTTAGCTTGACATTCTCGTTTTCCCATGCTTTGAGCTTGAGAGACAGTTTGTCATTGATTTTGGACAAATTCAGAGATTCCTCGTAATGCTTTTCGTAAGCTTGTTGTAGTTCATCACCATTAATCTCCTGATTGTCTTCTGATGTTTCATCATCCTCTTTTTGCTCTTCATTCTCCTTGACCTCATCCAATCTAGCAACTAAGGCAAGAAAGTTGCTGGATGGTGGTGAAGGTGAATCTCCTCTTTCATGAAATTGGCTCAGAATTTCCCATGCATCTTTAGCCTTTGTGCAGTGAGCAACCCGTTGTTGTTCTTCATCAGAAGTTGCTCCACGAATAGTAATCAGGACTCTCTGATTGCTCGGAATGTCAGCACTTTCTATATCTTCTTCAATGGCTTGCCAGCCTTCTGGGTCAAAAGCTCTCAGAAACGCCCTCATTTTGATCTTCCAATACAAGTAGTTACTCCCATCAAAGGTGGAAGCATGATGCAGGTTCTGACCACGAGCTAATTCCACTAGCTTTGGAAGAGGTTGAGTGAAAGTGGACCAAAATGCCATGAAAGCACTATCCCTGTCTTCACCGGATTCAGGTTCTTCGGGTTCTTGCTCTGACCCGCTTTCATCATCCCAAGTCACTGTGTAGGCTTTCTTTCGATTCTTTTTCGAAGGACATTCAAGGGCAATATGGCCAAACCCTTGACATTCATAGCACTTGACCCCTTTACAATCTTCTTTTCAGTTTTTGGAGCAAGTTTTGGTGGAAAAGTTTTGGGTTTTTCATTATTCTTGTCTTTTGAAATAGGGTCTCTAAAATTAGGTTTCCTTTTCTTCAAAATTTTTTAAACTGTTTAGTAAACATAGCCGTCATCTCAGACTCTAAATCAAACTCAGTCTCTGGAGTTTTTGCAGTCTCATGAGCACTAGTGAAAGCCACATTATCTTTTTGTTTTTTCTTAGAAATCTTGTGGGCTTCATAAGTCTGCAAGTTTCCAACCAACTAATCAAGCTTGAGGGTATCAACATTCCGAGCCTCCTCAATGGCTGTCACTTTTGATTGGAACCTCTCGGGTAGAGACCTTAAAATTTTTCCAACAACTTTAGCTTCAGGGATTTTTTCACCAAGTGTGAAACAAGAATTCACGATATCACTAAGTTTTGCATAGAAATCATCAAACGTCTCATCATCATGGATAAAAGAGTTTCAAAGGTGGAGGTGAGATGTTGAAGTTTTGACCTTTTGACTGAAGTAGTACCTTTGTGAATCGTTTCAAGAATGTCCCAAGACTCTTTTGCTACCTCACACGTGCAAATACGACGAAACTCTTCAGGTGTGATGGAGCAAAAAAGGGAATTGAGAGCCTTACTGTTCCAACTCGAGTTTTGGTAATCGGTTGTGTCCCATTTATCAAGGGGTTTAGGAATATCAATACCATCAATGGTGACAATAGGTTCACTCCACCCATAGATCACGTAGTGCCAAACTTTCTCATCGATGGATTTTAAAAATGCTCTCATACGAGCTTTCCAATAAGAATAGTTTGTACCATCGAGTAAAAGAGGTCTATGGGTTGAGTTACCTTCACGAATTGAATTCATATCACTTAATCACACAAAATCACACTCCTATAGTTTTGATAAAAACAAAGAGTGACCTGCTTTGATACCAATTGAAAATCCTAAGTGATTCGTGATTAGATCAAGATTAAAGTATTTTAATTCCCAAACATTCAAAACACACAATCTAAATCATCAAGCACATACGAAAGTAATTTAGATTGTTGTTTTCAAAATAAACAATAAATCGACACAAACGATTTTACGTGGAAAAACCACAATTGAAGAACCTTCAATTGCAATCAAAAATCACGGGCGAAACGCCACTAACCAATCCACTACTGAAGAAAGAAAGATTACAAAGATAACACACAAATTACCCAACTCAGTCAATTTGTCTTCAGACCTTCTGTAACTCTTTCACCAAGCCTTCGTCTCGGAACTGATTAATCTGAAATTGAATCCACAACTTCACTTGTCGAATCAACGACTACGTACAGTATCAAACTCCTTTGAAACTCCACGTTTGAATCTTCGGAATCCACCGAAGAATAACACTCTTGTATGTATTCAATCAACCTCCTTGATATGTGCTTGTCAATTCATGAGTTTAATACTCACTCAATTTATCAAGGAAAAACTCACAAAAAATACTCCAGAAGAAAATCTTAGAAAACCTCAAAGTAGATCTAAAAACTTGAATCCTAGTTTTGAAGTAAAACAACTACTTATAGAAATCCTAGATTTTGAAGCTCGCTCGAGCGAAGCTTCTCTCACTCGAGCGAGGAACATATCTCGCATGATTTTCATAAGTGGCTTTGCTCGAGCCATGCATCCTGCGCTCGAGCGAACAAACAACTCTTTCAGGTCTTTATGCAGACGCAGTCTTTCGCTCGAGCGCACATTCTTCTCTTTCAGGTTTTTGCCAGACACAGTCCTTCGCTCAAGTGAGGACTCCTTCGCTCGAGCGAGGAAGACAAAACAGTAAGGAAATTTACAACTCAATCAAACAAAGTTGTTCGCGAGATTGACAAGAACCAGGGACCTTGTGACAACCCTCGTTACGGTTTATCGAATAACTACTGATTACCGTTAAACTGAAACTGATTATGACTGATAACTGAACTGGTTAAAGTATTGAACTGACTGATTGAAATTTGAAACTGAATTAACTATGTATATCTGTTTAATTGTAATTCTATCTGTTTGACTGTTTAATTATCTGTTCAGTTTATTTTGTTTAAACTGTTAATTAGAGGCCTTATCGGCAGCCGAATCCAAAATTTATTGATGTTCCATCATTAGTAGAATTTATGTGATTTTATGGCATATTTATCTGAAATTTGAGTTGGTATGATTAAATTAGATTGAATGGCACCAAATTACATGAATTGGACTTATTTACAATTAGACCACTTAGTGGCCACTACCTTACACATTTTGAGACTTGTATACATTCAACTAAAACATTTGATCAGCCATGTTTGAGAGGCTCAACCGACCAAAGAGAGAGAGAAAGTGAGGGAGTTGAATTCATCTTTTGTTTTGGCTTGGAACTTGAAGGGAATTGAAGTGTAGTTGCTAATTAAGCTACCTCACCTTGTAATTGAAGGTCTAGGTAAGGAGTTCAACCCTCTAATTGTGAAATTAAGCTAATTCTTGCATGGTCCATGTCAAATTGTAGAGCTAAGTCATGTTTTAGTTCATACATGTTGAATCATAGCTTAATCCTTGCATACATGGTTGTATTGTTGACTTTTGAGTTGATTTCATGACAAATTGTCACATGTATGTTCATATTGGGGTTTAAGTCCATGTTCTCATCTTGTTTTTGGGACAATTGGCTCACTAGAGCATCAAATTGAGCTTTGAAATGATTTAAATCCATGCATGTCATGTTTATAGCATGTTCATGAAGATTGGTTTGAAAATGTATTTAATTGAACTCTCTTTGGGCTTTGATTTCTCAAATTGAGCTTTGAATCATGTTATCTTATGTGTTTACAAGGATTTTCTGGAAAATTAGCCCAAGAGGATCGAAATTTATGCATTTAAACTTGAGTTTTGAGCTTGGGACTCAAATCTGGAATTTCCAGATTTTGGTCGTCCGCTCGAGCGAGGTAAGTGCCGCTCGAGCAGGAAATTCGAGCTCCCAGCATCTTGCACAGTTCATCAGTCCGCTCGAGAGGAGGAATGTACGCTCGAGCGGAGGAATGGATGACACGCTCGAGCGGGCGTCGAGCGTGAATTTCACATATCCAGTACTTTTTGGTCCGCTTGAGCGGGTAAGATGACGCTCGAGCGGGAAACTTTGTTTGCCTGTACACTCGAGTGGGGTAACCTACGCTCGAGCGGGACCCTGTTTCACTGAAAATTCTGAAAATATTTTCTGAATGCATCTTTGCATCCTCTTTCCATCCTAGGCATTCCTAGGGTATATTTAAGGCATCTTAAAGAGGATATAGATGTAGAACCACACCGAGGCAAAATTAGGGATTAAGTTATTATCTTTCCCAACTATGAAACTTAGTGTGTGTTCAATCTGTTAACTGTATAGGGTTAGCATTCCAAGAGGACGCTCTAGCTTACCGTAGCACAGAACTCTGTGAGTAACAACTGTGTAAAGATATGTTCAAAATGATTATCTTCTGGATGCTGAACTGAACTGTTTACTGAACTGATATTGCTTACTGAATGAATGTATGTCCTATATTCTGAACTGTATTGTGGCATCCTTAGCACCTACTGTTTACTGTTACTGTTACTGTTACAGAGATCTCTGTTGGTTCCCTCGTTAAAACCACTACCGTTTACTGATTGATGGCCATCATTACTGTTCGGTCTTCAAAACCTAATGCTTACTGTACTGTTATGCTAATGGATGTACCACATATGAACGTTTACTATACTGCACAGCTAATATACTGATTGAAATGAACTGTTTTCATTACTGTAAGGACATTCATTCTAAACGTCTTTACGCATTGTGTTATTCACTAGGCTTTAGCTCACTGCTTATATATATATATATATATATGTAGGTGTACAGGCACCAGACCGCAGCTAGGGGCGTCGGGGTAACTCCAGTTTTGTCAGGCCAACCACTGTGCCTCACTGCGAGGTTCCGAGCCTGCCAAGCTATGGCTTAGGGGTGTTTTTATTTCCCCCGTCTGTTTTGTTCTGTTTTTGTAATACTGCATAGACCATACTGTACCGTGTTAACAGGGATTAAGTCCCTGATCTGAATGATTGTAAATATTGTGCATACTGTTCCATACTGTGTTTACATGTATATGTCTGAAAAATCTTTTTCGCATACAAACTGTCACAGCTCATTGAACATTGTTTATTTACTGCATTGGCTTCCGCCATGCCCCTGCACTCTGTTTTACTGTCTTACTGTTAAGCAGGCCTTCGATAATCTCATATTACTGGCCGGTTACGGTGCTAAATCCATAGGGGCGGGTTTGGGTCGTGACAGATCTAACAATATATATATATATAACAACATATTTCCCATTTACTTTACTTATCATGGCACAACAATATATATAATATAAAACATGAGCCCTCATCCCTTTTTTCATTTAAGAAACCCCCAAATTTCTAGGTTTTCACAAAATTCTAACATTTCCTCGTCCCTTTTCAAAACCTCACTTTATACCTCAATCTCAACCCATATGGCTCAACATTTCAAGAAAATCTTTTAAAAAAGAACAAGGATAAATTTCTTCTACAAAACCAACAATTTCTTGAGCCACAAACCCATTTTCGAAATAGACAAAACGAGCTCTCAAAGTCAATCAAGACTTGCAAAAATATATATATATATATAACTCCAAGTAATTCCCTACCTCAAGCCTGATAAAGAGATTGATGAAACCCTAGGATCAAGTGGTGAAGAAATCCAATCTCCTCCGTACAAAGTGAAGCTCTTGCCTTGCTCCTCAACTTTGATGAAGGGACTTGGGTAGAAAAGCAATAGATCCAAAGGGATCAAGAACTCTAAGTGTTTTGGGTGTATGGAATGTAGAGAGAGGGGAGAGGAGATGATTTTTAGTGAGAAAGAGATACAAGAAAAATGATACACACAGCCCAAAAAGTGAAGAAAAATAGAGCCCCTCAGACTTAGGCCTGACCGCACGTGCTGCACTTGCCCCTGCACGTGCAGAGCGTGCCTCCCGCGTGTGCGGCTCTGATCCCCGCACGTACGGCGCCTTCCGCACCTCCCCCTCCACACCTGTAATTTAGGCAGTGTGGAACCCTCCAAAACTCACCCTTCCCCACACGTGCGGCCTCATCCCCCGCACGTGCGACCCCACCCCGCACGTTCGGCCTGGCCCAACAGCCCAGAATCTTCTGGTTCGCTCCCAGGCACTCCGAACTCGGCCGTGCACCCTTCGAAATAAGAGACGCCCTACCCAGAAATAGACAAGAACCAGAATGAAAGAAAGCTCTCGAACACCACAAATTCCAAGGGGACAAAAGAAAAATGACGCGCAACGAAACTGGTCACTACATGGACTGCCAACCCTATTGTAATTTTGTGGTCTATTTGGAAATTGAGAAAAGATGTTGTGCTTAATGGGGTGCAGCCAAATCTGGAGAAAGTCTGTGAGCTTATAAAAGTAAGAATTGCAACATAGGAAGGATTCATCTCCTGCTATCTTGTTTTCTGTCAATGATTTGGTGTTTAATCTTCATCAATTCAAATTTTGCATTATATCCTTATTTATAGCATTTCCTAAATTGTATCGTGTACATAAACCCCAATCTTACTTTTAATCGCATATAAATCAATAAACAAACTAACAATACTACAAAAATAGTTAAAGATCACACTTTAACAAATGAAACTATCTCATTTTTATTGGAAATGTGATTAAAAAAAAAATAGATTGATATTTTAATCACACTTAATTTGAGTGAGTGTGATAATATTTATTTTTAATCTCATTTTTTAAATAAGTGTGATTATATCTTCTTTTTTTAATCACATTTTTTATGTAATTGTGATTGTATGTTGTTTATACTAATAGTCTTTTAATATGCCATAAAATATATTTTTTAATGCTTGACATGAAAATCCTAAATTAATTAAATAATCATTTATTTTGATTTCATAGAAGGCTAACAATATTGTACTCAAAGTTTATAGAATCATGCAACACTAACCCTTTTGAAGGTTTCATAGTGATACCCCAACTTAGTTCAAACATGAGTTATTACCCATGAAGCAAAGTATGAATAGGAATTTAACTTAACACATTCAAAACATGGATTTTAATGGAGCATTAATTTCATGGATTGAAATATATAAAACTACTCTTGATTACAAAACTAACTCAGGAATCATGCTATAGTTAAAAATAGAAACCCTAGCATGCTTCTAATGAAGATGTGAGAAGACCCTTACCTTTACTTGAAGCGTTGATTCACAAGGAGCAGGGAAAAGATAGAGTTGATGGTTGGAATGGTGCAAATGATGCAAGTAAACCCGAAGCCTCAACAACACGCCAAACCTTCAATGTGTTCTTCAATATTCTTTCAAAACTCAATCAAAACCCTCTATTTAACCTCGTAAGTGACACCATGTCCTGGGTAGTGGTAAGTCTGTTGTAGTTTTAGGCTGGGACTCGTATGAAAAAGCTAGAATAAAGAATTTGGAATGCCACCCCCAATTGCAATTTTGTGGTCTATTTGGAAATTGAGAAAAGATGTTGTGTTTAATAGGGTGCAGCCAAATCTGGAGAAAGTCTGTGAGCTTATAAAAGTAAGAATTGCAACGTGGATAAATGATTCGCTATGGTGTTTTCTGACAATGATTTGGTATTTAATCTTCATCAAGTCAGATTTTACATTATTTCCTTATTATTTTCTTATTTATATTGTTTCCTTATTTATATCTGTAACGCCCTCAAATAATGATATTAAACCAACAATATTAACATGCTATGATATATAAAAGGTCCACGTCCTTCCATTCATCAGAGTGCTATTACAAAAGGTATTACATGTTAACAACGAAAGCAAATGCCCTACGGGCTTACAGCTTTCCAAGTTAACACTTGGTTACAAGAAAGTAGAGTGCTAACTCATTTACACATTAAGCCCTAGGCTTGAATTTACATGTAACACTGTAAAAGGAAAGACAACCAAAAAGTCCGTCCGCCACTAGCCTCCCAAGCTAAGTCCTTGGAGGTGGCATGCTACCAGTACCTGAAAATGATGTTCCCATATAGGGTGAGCCACAGCCCAGTAGAAATACACTAAACCAGTTATAAATAATGACTAAAAGATTAACAGTTGATAGATGGCCAACTCTTTTACATCCTTTCATCACTTCAACAAATATAAACAAAACAATTATATTCATACTTCCAATGACAAGCATATACGCTCTGCCAATACATTTCTAGATAAGCATACATGCTCTATCTACGGAGTTCATCCCCTATCTCCTCCCAATAACATCCGGTTTAGAGGTCCATCCCCTATCTTCCCCTAAACCGCGGAGTACATCCCCTATCTCCTCCAACACAACACAATGCATATATATATATCAATTATACACATCACATATCAATACATAAAATCAATGTATTCTTTCCATCGTCATAACCCATGACCCAATTCTATCTCAATTCCTCATTTTCCACAATTAATTATTCAAATTAATTAATCAATGTAATTAGGACGTTTCCATAATTAACATTACAACCCTTAGGTTCCAATTTCACTAATGTTTCAACATTAATTCCATGTTTCTATACCAAACATGCTTCTAGGTTTATTATAGACAAAACCCCAAACTTTTATAAAATTACACAATGGCCCAAAGTTTCCCAAAATTACACAACAACTACCAACATATCAAAATGCTAAAATTCAAAGACAAAATCCATAAAAAGGAGTAGGATATCCCTACCTCAAAGTTTGAGCTCAAAAGGAGATGAAGACCCAACACCCAACTTGCTCCAAAACCGAATATTTTCAGATTATATCGAAGCCCAAGTCACCCTCTACCTTTTTAACAAAGCACTTAGGGAAGATTCACCCTCTAGGGAGATGATTTCTTAGAGAGAAGGCAAGTCTAGAGAGAGAGGCTCTCAAATTTAGGGTTTTAAAAAGTAAAAGCTTCAAAAAAGTGAAGTTTAGATCGCTGGCTGCGAACTGATATAAACAGGCTCGCTCGAGCGAAGACTTGGTCGCTCGAGCGACCAGACACAGAAAACCGTAGCTCGAGCCAAGAAGGTCTCGCTCGAGCCAACATCCTAGAAGCTCGCTCGAGCGAAGAAAAGCTCGCTCGAGCCAGGAGCTCGACCCTTCAGGTCTGCAACTAGACGCACGCTCGAGCGACGAACCGCTCGCTCGAGCGAAGACCGAACCAGATCGCTCGAGCGAAGAATCAGCTCGCTCGAGCCAGGAATCATGGTGTTCAGGTCCAGCCCAGACGCAGTCGCTCGCTCGAGCGAAGCCGCTCTGGCTCGACCCACCAGACACAAAACTCAACGCTCGCTCGAGCGACCAACTCCTCGCTCGAGCGAAGGACAAAAATTCTGGGCAGCAACCCTTGGCTCCCGAACACAACCAACCTGAAACAAACCTGCCCAACACATCCTATAACTCAAATACAATATATGAAAGGACGTAAACAGGACAACAATCCACTACCAACATCCACGGACACACGTCCGGATCACTATACAACAAGGGGTAAACCCGGGATCGCTATAACCTCCCCCCCTTAAAGAATTTCGTCCCCGAAATTAAAACAATTTTTTTGAAAGGCAAGCCTTTTTCTCCATTTTAAACAATGTCATAACACAATATTTAACAATTCGACCCATTACCGGTCATCCATCTCTTATCAAGAGGCATTTCGTAATATACATTTTCAAGCGCATCTATAACATGCATTTCTTGTTCCACTTTCCAACCACTCTCAATATACATGGTTTCACAAATCATATCATAACAAAATTTCATGATACATCTCCAATTCTATAATATAGCCAACACATGCAACATTATAATCAATTCTCACATTAAGGCAAGTTTTACACTACTCCCTTAAATCAAAACATATACCATGTTTTACAACTTAAGACACATACAACGTTCTTAAAGTTCAACAAAATTATAAGTTCTCATTACACGACTACAAATCAACAAACAAGTCCGGATATTTCTCGCGGACTTCCAACTCACGTTCCCAAGTGGCTTCCTCCACTCCGTGATGCTTCCACAAAACCTTCACCAAAGGAATGGTCTTGCCACGCAGGACTTGGTCCCGCCTATCCAAGACCCGAACCGGTCTCTCCTCATACGAGGCATCCTCATCTACCTCTAAATCGGTCCAATCCAACACGTGTGATGGATCCGGCTCATACTTCCGAAGCATACTCACATGAAACACGTCATGAACTCCGGACAACTGTGGCGGCAAAGCTAAACGGTAAGCAACCTCGCCAATCCTCTCAAGGATCTCAAAAGGACCAATAAACCGTGGGGATAACTTTCCTCTCTTCCCAAACCTCATCAATCCCCGCCTAGGTGATATCTTCAAAAAGACATGATCACCTATCTCAAACACCAACGGTCTCCTCCTACGGTCTGCATAAGATTTCTGACGACTCTGGGCTGTAACAAGCCTCCTACGGATAAGTTCAACTTTCTCCGTCGTCTCCCTAACCAACTCCGGACCCAACAAAGGTGTATCACCCACCTCGGCCCAACAAACTGGAGACCTACAAGGTCGGCCATACAAGGCCTCAAACGGTGCCATACCGATACTAGACTGAAAACTGTTATTGTAGGCAAACTCCACCAGCGGTAAGTGCCTCTCCCATGTCCCACTGAAATCAAGGACACAACCCCGAAGCATATCCTCAAGGATCTGAATGGTACGCTCGGACTGCCCATCAGTCTGAGGATGATAAGCTGTACTAAAGGTCAACTTAGTACCTAAAGCACTTTGCAAACTCTGCCACAACCTAGCAGTAAAACGAGGATCTCTATCTGAAACGATCGTCACTGGGACCCCGTGCAATTTTACTATGTCCCGAACATACAAGTCGGCAAGATGATCTACTGAATCTCTCACGCGCATTGGAATGAAATGCGCCGACTTGGTCAACCGGTCTACAACCACCCAAATAGTGTCACTACCCCGCTGAGTCTTCGGAAGACCTACAACGAAGTCCATGGTGACATGCTCCCACTTCCACTCGGCAATAGGCAAGGGTTGTAACAAACCCGCCGGCCTCTGATGCTCGGCCTTCACTTGCTGACAAGTAAGGCACTTAGACACGAAGACTGCCACATCTCTCTTCATACCCCGCCACCAAAACTGACGACCCAAATCCCGATACATCTTAGTACCTCCCGGATGCACCGCAAGGCGCGAATGATGGAACTCTCGGAGTACCTCCTCTCGACAGGACTCCGGCACAAACAGACGGTCTCGGTATCTCAAACTCAGGTCGGGATACGCCGTCAAACCCTTCTCGACCTTCCCACTAGAGATCTTTTCTCTAAGGGATTCTACCTCAAGGTCACCTCTCTGTGCCTCTAACACTCGAGTCACAAGTGTAGGTTGCGCAACAACAGAAAACAAGGCCGCAGCCTCAACGGATTCGCCCAGAAGCAAGTCAAACTCGCCAAGTGCCCCCAACATCTCCCACTCTCGGATGGCTACACAAGCTACATCACTAATGGATTTCCTACTAAGAGCATCGGCCACAACATTGGCCTTCCCTGGGTGATAATGCAACTCGAAGTCGTAATCTTCTATAAACTCCATCCACCTCCTCTGCCTCAAATTCAAGTCCTTCTGTGAAAACAGATATTTCAGACTCTTATGATCCGAGAACACCTCGAATCTCTCACCATAAAGGTAATGCCTCCAGATTTTAAGGCAAAAATCACAGCCGCTAACTCTAGGTCGTGTGTAGGGTAATTCTTCTCGTGTATTTTTAACTGACGTGAGCCATAAGCTACCACTTTCCCTCCCTGCATCAACACACAACCCAAACCCTCTCGTGAGGCATCACAATAGACTGCATAACCCAACCCTCTCTCCGGAATAATCAAGACTGGAGCGGTGGTCAATCTAACTTTCAACTCCTGAAACGACTTTTCACAAGTCTCACTCCATACAAATTTGACTCCCTGGCGAGTCAACCTAGTCAACGGCGAAGCTAACCTGGAGAAATCTTTCACAAATCGACGGTAGTACCCAGCTAATCCCAGAAAACTGCGGATCTCAAACACACTCTTAGGCTGTGCCCAATCTTGCACTGCCTCAGTCTTGGATGTATCAACAGACACCCCTTCCCCGGAAACTACATGGCCTAAGAACTTGACTTCTTTTAGCCAGAACTCGCACTTCCCAAACTTGGCATACAGCCTATGGGCTCTAAGCAACTCAAGCACCACTCTCAAGTGTTCCTCGTGCTCTTTCTCTGAGGGTGAATAGATAAGAATGTCGTCCACAAAAACGACCACAAAACGATCCAAGAATTCCCGGAAGATCCGGTTCATCAAGTCCATAAAGACTGCCGGTGCATTGGTGAGCCCAAATGGCATCACCAGAAACTCATAATGGCCATACCGCGTACGGAATGCCGTCTTCGGAATGTCCTCCTCTCTGACCCTCAACTGGTGGTAACCCGATCTCAAATCTATCTTAGAGAAACAACGGGAACCCTTCAACTGGTCGAACAAATCATCTATACGGGGCATAGGGTACTTATTCTTAACCGTAGCCCGATTCAACTTCCGGTAGTCGATACACAACCTCAAGGCACCATCTTTCTTTTTAGCAAAGAGGGCCGGTGCTCCCCACGGCGATACACTAGGGCGAACGAAGCCCTTATCTAGCAATTCTTGGAGCTGAACTTTCAACTCAATCAACTCTGCCGGTGCAAAACGATAAGGTGCCATAGAAATCGGCGCCGTGCCGGGCACTAAATCAATAGAGAACTCTGTCTCTCGGTGGGGTGGCAAATCAATAAGATCCTCGGGAAAGACATCTGCGTATTCACAAACTACCCTTGGCAACTCAATCTGGGTCTCATCACACTCACCATTCTCAAAACTAGCAAGTAAACTACTAAGCTCATTCCGCCTTCGCGGACCGCACCCCTGTGGCACAATACTACCAACCCGGTCTCCTAAAAAGTGGAAAAACTCCCCGTTCACTGTACAGCAGGTAACCCTCTGGCGGTAGCAATCAATAACCGCCCGGTATGACGATAACCAGTCCATACCCAAAATAACATCAAAGCCCTTCATGGGCATAACTACAAATGGAAAAGGAAGTCGATGATCGTCGACCTCTATATCACAACCTCTACATCCGTGCCTCAAAATTAACTCACCCCCAATAGGTGACACAACGCAAATAGGAGATGCTAAAAGTGCTAACTCCAGTTCCAACACAGATGCAAATGCAGCAGATACAAAAGAATGAGATGCACCCGTGTCAATCAACACTCTAGCAACCGAGTTGCAAAACAAAAAAGTACCTCTCACTACTGATGGAGTCGGTACTAGGTCCTGCGCGGTAACAGCATACACGCGCCCTGTAGGCCCCTGATCTACCTGCTCGCCTCTCGGAGCATAGGACTGCTGTACTGACTGGGACGACGAAGCCCCCGGATTGGCCCTCGAGGCCTGCACAGACTGAGCTGGCTGAAATCCCTGCGTCTGTCTAGAACCAGACGCTCCTGAAGTGGCACTCAACCGTGGGCAATACCTCTTCATGTGCCCGGGCTGTCCACACTGGTAACACGATATGGGCTGCCCCCTGCCCGAACTCTGACTCTGTGGTCTGGCTGACGAAGAAGCAGCTCTCTGACCCCCGCCCTTCTGTGGGCAAACAGAAACCTTGTGACCCGGCTGGCCACACTTGTAACAGGTGAACTCTCCCTGACTGCCCCTCCCGGAGCCTGCACTCGGTACTGGGAAAGTTGACCTGGCCAAACCACCCTGGGACGGCTGAGGATTATAACCCCTCTGCCTCCTACCATCACCCTGTCCCTCTTGGCCCCTCTTGGAGCCCCCATGTTTCTCTTCTTCTCCCTCCTGCATCATCAGCTCCATATGAGCTGCAGCATCTACCAAATGCCTGTACTCTCGAATGTAAGGTCCACCAACTTTCAACTTGAGGTCCCACCTCAACTTCCGCTCAAACTCATAGCAACGGCGCTCCTCTGTCGCCACAAGTTCAGGTGCAAACCTGGACAAGCTAGTAAATGTAGCCTCAAACTCGGCCACAGACAAACCCTCCTGCTTAAGCTTGGTAAACTGATCCCTTAGTCTCTCTCTAGCCACTGCGGATAAAAACCTCTCCTGGAAAGCATTCACAAACGCCTCCCAAGTACCACCCACACGAACTTTCTCATACTTCCACCATTGACCTGCATCTCCCTTCAGCTGGAAGGATGCCAAGGTCACTTTCAATGCTCCGTCCTCAATGCCTAGCATTTCGAACGTTTTACTCATCTGTTCTAGCCACTCGTCTGCCTTCAACGGCTCCTTAGGATCCCCAACAAACTCCTCCGGGTTAGACCGGAAGAACTCCCTCTTCAAGAAAGAAGGTCCTGCCTCAGTTGCCTGATTTCCTGCTCTGAGAATACCTAAGGCCCCTGCTATCTCTCGGGCCAAGGCACCCATAGCCTGCTGACCCACTGGCTCGGCCACATTGGCCTGACCAACCCCTTCCTGAACTGCCGGAACTTCATCCGGTAATGGCACTTCCTGCCTCCTAGGCCTACCACGCCTACCACCTCTTGCTCGTCCTGACATCCTAATAAAGGTAACACAGAACATTAGCACATTTATCAACGTGCCAAAACTAAACACTCATGTCCTAATACATGGATAACTGTAATTCATTCCACGTAAGCACATAAACACATAAGCACTTACGAATTTCATTTCCGGATGATGACAGTCCCAAGGCGTTACTAGAGTACCGGTTAGAAACAGCATTGATCAAGTGCCTTTCCAACGGGACTCTCAGAAACCCAAAGATCCAGTCAACATCCGAGAAACTAAATCCCATACCCAAATAATCACATAAGCACGTTATCAATTAAACATATAGCATATGACACTACACTAGGTCTCTATCAAGCGAGACAAACCCATTGTGATCCTAATCACTTCCCACGTACCCAAAGTATTCGAACCCGGTACGCTCTGATACCAAGTTGTAACGCCCTCAAAATAATGATATTAAACCAACAATATTAACATGCTATGATATATAAAAGGTCCACGTCCTTCCATTCATCAGAGTGCTATTACAAAAGGTATTACATGTTAACAACAAAAGCAAATGCCCTACGGGCTTACAGCTTTCCAAGTTAACACTTGGTTACAAGAAAGTAGAGTGCTAACTCATTTACACATTAAGCCCTAGGCTTGAATTTACATGTAACACTGTAAAAGGAAAGACAACCAAAAAGTCCGTCCGCCACTAGCCTCCCAAGCTAAGTCCTTGGAGGTGGCATGCTACCAGTACCTGAAAATGATGTTCCCATATAGGGTGAGCCACAGCCCAGTAGAAATACACTAAACCAGTTATAAATAATGACTAAAAGATTAACAGTTGATAGATGGCCAACTCTTTTACATCCTTTCATCACTTCAACAAATATAAACAAAACAATTATATTCATACTTCCAATGACAAGCATATACGCTCTGCCAATACATTTCTAGATAAGCATACATGCTCTATCTACGGAGTTCATCCCCTATCTCCTCCCAATAACATCCGGTTTAGAGGTCCATCCCCTATCTTCCCCTAAACCGCGGAGTACATCCCCTATCTCCTCCAACACAACACAATGCATATATATATATATATATATCAATTATACACATCACATATCAATACATAAAATCAATGTATTCTTTCCATCGTCATAACCCATGACCCAATTCTATCTCAATTCCTCATTTTCCACAATTAATTAATTATTCAAATTAATTAATCAATGTAATTAGGACGTTTCCATAATTAACATTACAACCCTTAGGTTCCAATTTCACTAATGTTTCAACATTAATTCCATGTTTCTATACCAAACATGCTTCTAGGTTTATTATAGACAAAACCCCAAACTTTTATAAAATTACACAATGGCCCAAAGTTTCCCAAAATTACACAACAACTACCAACATATCAAAATGCTAAAATTCAAAGACAAAATCCATAAAAAGGAGTAGGATATCCCTACCTCAAAGTTTGAGCTCAAAAGGAGATGAAGACCCAACACCCAACTTGCTCCAAAACCGAATATTTTCAGATTATATCGAAGCCCAAGTCACCCTCTACCTTTTTAACAAAGCACTTAGGGAAGATTCACCCTCTAGGGAGATGATTTCTTAGAGAGAAGGCAAGTCTAGAGAGAGAGGCTCTCAAATTTAGGGTTTTAAAAAGTAAAAGCTTCAAAAAAGTGAAGTTTAGATCGCTGGCTGCGAACTGATATAAACAGGCTCGCTCGAGCGAAGACTTGGTCGCTCGAGCGACCTAGACACAGAAAACCGTAGCTCGAGCCAAGAAGGTCTCGCTCGAGCCAACATCCTAGAAGCTCGCTCGAGCGAAGAAAAGCTCGCTCGAGCCAGGAGCTCGACCCTTCAGGTCTGCAACTAGACGCACGCTCGAGCGACGAACCGCTCGCTCGAGCGAAGACCGAACCAGATCGCTCGAGCGAAGAATCAGCTCGCTCGAGCCAGGAATCATGGTGTTCAGGTCCAGCCCAGACGCAGTCGCTCGCTCGAGCGAAGCCGCTCTGGCTCGACCCAACTAGACGCAAAACTCAACTCTCGCTCGAGCGACCAACTCCTCGCTCGAGCGAAGGACAAAAATTCTGGGCAGCAACCCTTGGCTCCCGAACACAACCAACCTGAAACAAACCTGCCCAACACATCCTATAACTCAAATACAATATATGAAAGGACGTAAACAGGACAACAATCCACTACCAACATCCACGGACACACGTCCGGATCACTATACAACAAGGGGTAAACCCGGGATCGCTATAATATCGTTTCTTAAATTGTATCGTTTACATAAACTCCAATCATACTTTTAATCGCATTTTAATCAATAAACAAAATAACCCAAAAAAAGGATTCAATGATACGAAGAGGGGTTTTTAACTCCTAACTAGACTTGCCCAAAAAAAGGATTTAATGATAATAAAAGGGGTTACCTGGGACTTACCATAAACCTTAATCATTCTACCAAAGTCTCACCTTTTGTTGTGTTTACTCTCAAATAATATTTGACCACTTTAAACCAGCAAGAAGCAACAAAGACACAGGCGCCTCACACAACATTTATATTTCTTTTTTATTTTTCTGTTCTTTTTTTTTTAAGTTCATAATAAATATAATATAATTAATAAATAACTTATTTATACATATATATATATATATATATACACACACATTATTGATGTGCATGGTGGTTTCATCCATCATCGCACCAAAAAAAAATATATATTACAATATAATAATATATAATATACTTAGTAAAGAAATTACATCTCAACTAACTTAAATCACATTTTTGTATCACTTATTTAAACACATATTCTAAAACAAAATCTAAGGAACAGAGGCTCAGCTTTCTACTTCCATAACCTAAATATCACATATTTAAAATAGTAAAGAAAATACAAGAAGATAAATGAAAAGAAATGTAAGGAACAGAGGCTCAGCCTTCCACTTCCACAACCTAAATATCATATATTTAAAACAATAAAGAAAATACAATAAAATAAATGAAAAGAAATCTAAGGAACATAGGCTCAACCTTCTACTTCCCTAACTTAAATATCACATATTTAAAGTAGTAAAGAAAATACAAGAAAATAAATGATAAGATTGCAAAATTCATCTTTTGGAGGAAATTGTGAATTTTTTAATTATCAAACTTTCTTCTTTTACACCCTCACGGTTATGGTGTATACTTTGGAAGTTCAGCAAGAAATTGAAGGTTTAGCCTTAATGTGGTTTGGGTGGTATATATCAATGAATAGTAAGGCTTAAAATTTATTGAAACAAAATTATTTTTTCAAAATTTTCTCTTCTTAAAACTTTGTAAAACAAAATTTTTCCAAAATTTTCTCTCCTTGTTTCCTCTTTTTTTAAACAAAATTTTCTTTCTCAAAATTCTCTCTCTCTCCTTTTCCCTTTTTTAAAACAAAATTTTCTCTCTTTTTTCTCTTTTTTTCAAACAACAAAATGAGGTAATATTTATAGAATTTTTGGATCACCAAAACACATGACTAGCTATGTGATATTTCCAAAAACACATGACTTGCCATATGGTATCTCAAAACCATGTGGCTTGCCATGTGGTATAGGAGTTGATTTTTTCTAAAACTGCTAAATTTTTCAAAAAAGAAAAAATTCAGAAAAATATTTTTGAATAGGTCTAAAAAATTTGGCCAAAACGGATGTAAGGTTGAAATTAAAGCTTAAACCTGACTTTTCTACTAAGAAATTCGTAAAATAGCACATTTCAATTTTCATCATTGGGGTTCGGAAGAAAACACCCAAGTCTTAAGGTTAGTCAAAATTGGGTGTCTACAAGGTGGTTTTGTTTTTAGCTCCTCCATTATAAATCTTTACAAATGCAAGGACACAAAAATAGTATTACTAGTATAAGTTTTCCAAGAGTACGTTTTATTAGAATGAAAATACCCTCATTGAATCTAAAAGCTTAAAAGAACATAATATATGCAACAGTTATGTTAACATATAAAATTAATACCACATCTATCAACTAATAACATATAGGAGTTGGCAACATTTAAAATGCACCATTTCTCCTTGCAAGGTATTTTTCGTACAATTGCAACCTCAAACGTATGCACTGAAATTTTATTAAGACAACAATGCCTTTAGTTGGATCCATGAACGTGTGTGGTAAAGTATACAATATACTAATCAAGATCCACAATCGTCAACATAAATATTTTTTTCATAGTTAATGATTTTTAAAAATTCATGACTGCATCACTTAATTCTTGATACTTGGGATGATCGATTTCGTTATACGTCACTTCACTTTTGCCTTCATTGGGTTTGTTGTGTCCGGAAGTCTTTTCTCAATTCCTGTCCTTGTTTATTACGGGTTTGTTTTTATCTTGTTTCGGAGGGTGCACAGTCGAGTCCGGAGAATTTGTAATCGAGCTGGAAAATTTCTGGACCGAGGAACTAGGGCCACACGTGCAGGGCCTTAGGTTGCACGTGGGGGAGGTTAGGCCGCACGTACGGAAAATAGGGGAGATGCTAGGTGCAAACTGAAATAAAAGCACTTGAAGCAGCAGGTACAGGAGAGGGAGGGCCGCACGTACGAGGATGAAGGCCACACGTGCGAAAGGCACATTCCACACGTGCAAGGATGGGTACCGCATGTGCGGTGGTAGGTGAGGCCAAATTTCTAGCTTTTTTTTCTCTTTGGGTTGTTTGTATCTCACTTTTGTTACACCTCTCTCTCTCTCTCTAAAAAAACTCTTTTCTCTCCCTTCTCTCTACATTTTTTACACCAAAACAAGATCAAATCCTTGATCTTTCTTCATCCATTAGAAATTTGTCCATAATTTCTTCATCAAAGTTGTAGAGCCTCTTGAGAGCTACATTGTGTGCGGTGGAGATCACATTTCAACATTGTCAATTTGGAGTTTTTTTTATCTCATCTCTTCAACAAACTTGAGGTACGGAATTACTTAGAGTTATATATATGTTTTTGCAAGTTCTTGATTGATTTTTGGAGAACTCTCCTTTGTTGATTTCGAAAATGGGTTTTTGGCTCAAAAGATTGATGATATTGTAGAAGAAGTCCATCTTTTGTTTTTTTTTTTAGATTTTTCTTAAAATGTTGAACCATATGAGTTGAGATTGAGGCATTTAATGAGGTTTTGTAAAGTGATGAAGGAATGTTGGGGTTTTTGTATAAAAAAAAACCTAGAAATTTGGGGTTTTAGAAAAAAATGTGGGGGTTAATGGATTTTTCTTGAATTAAATGAACGAGTGAGTGAAAATTTCTTATTGTTGTTGTAAATATGACAACTTCTTGATGTATGAGGGTTTGGAGACCTTATTTGAATTTTATTGGTCAAATGCATATACATATATATCATTTTGAAATAGCACATCGTTGAGTTTCATGATATATGAGAATTGTGATTTTGGAAGTTGATGATCAAAACATTGCATATAAGTCTTGAAATGACTAAGGTGTTGAGAATTATACAAAATGAGGAAATGTTGCTACGTGTTCATAGAGCAAATTGAACATGGGGTTATTATTGTATTATGGTTGAGATACTTGGAAATGGAGAAATGTTATGAGGCATTGATAATTGTTGCATCACATACTCATTCAATTGATTACTATACATTTTGAATTGAATTTGGAAACATTTGCAATGAGAAAAGAATAATCCGAAATGAGAACTATTGAAATGTTTTGGGGTAAATATGTTGGTAAGTCCAGATAGGAGGTGTAGATTAAATTGATTAAGATGGCCTGAGTGTCTGGGGTGAAAGATCGAAAACACGCACGGAGGAGGTACCACTACCCTTCCGGTTAGCAACCGGTAAAGTGGGGTTTTGGTAGAGCTAGTTGAGCCTACTTGCAGACACCAACCTAGGGATTACCTGAGTTGTATTTACCGCCCCCATTGAATAAAATTGTAAATTTCGGAATTGTTGAGATTTCAAATTGTAGTTGAATATAATGATATTTTCTAAAGAGTACATAAATGAAATCTTCTTTTAATTGGCATTGCATGGCATTTGCATTTTACATTGGAAATCTTGTATAAATGTATATATTTTGTTAAGGATTCTCTACTGGGCTTTATGCTCACCCCTATGGGATTTTGGTGTAGGAAAAGATGTGGTGTTCCCGCCGAGTTGAGGGGGCGGATACATTTTGGTGAAGAGTAATTAACTCTCTTTTGTTGTGATTTATTTTGCTAGCCAAGGGCTATAAATGTATGGGTTCGTGAAACCATTTTTGTGTAACCGGGCTTAAGCCTTGGAATATGTAAGCCCTTAAGGGCATTTTTCTTATCTTTTGGGATTTGATACTCTACATGCTATAGATTCATGTATTTCTATATCCCTGAATGTATAATTCGCATGTGGGACTTTTGTATAAACCTTGTTGATCAATGATGTACCGGTTGGAGAATCGCTAGTATTATTTAGTGGATGTTGGTTGATGTATTTAATTTATGTTGGATTATTTCGGGGCGTTACAATACTTATCACTGGATACTTTATATACAACTACACTGTGACATATTCTGGTCAATACTACTAATTAGGTGCTTATATCAATGCAATTAGTAATTAAAAATAATAATTATTATTCTAGGTTCTGTGATCAGTTTCTATACGAATAGAAAAACTAATTAAAAACACTTTCTTGCTTGCAGATATAGTGTCCAGGGTCTTAATCCCGACTTATTTATGTTAAGTGGTACCTGTTACTCTATACTTACATTTTTTTAGGGACTTTTGAAAAGTTATGGGTTGCATTGGACCTTTTAGTTATTATAATTGAACCTCCTCCTCATTGTTTAGAGCCTTGACTAATGAGTTGACTTGTTGGTTGGGCAAGATTAGATCAAGAATGTCATATTCAAATATTTGTTTTGAGTAGTGTTCACTCTTTTGCCTTTTTCTTTCTCCATATTTTGAATATTAGTGTGAAGCTAGAACTATTGGAAAGATTATTTATGGGGCTTCAATTTAGACACAAAATTGACTATATTTCGTTTCTAAACAAGGGAGATACACTTGTTTGAAGTCACCTAGCAAAAGTTGTCTGGTCAAGCACGAGCAAAAATTTGAATTCCACATGAGTAGATTTCATGAGAAAGCCATTTTTCCCTAAATTGATCTGCACGAGCGGTTTTAAAATCCGTACAAGCAGATTTTGTGCATCCAAACATCGATCTATGCTCTTTTCACTCAAATCATATCCCTCTCTCTTTTTGACCATTTTTCGTCACTCTCTCTCTCTCTCTAACTTTTTTTTTCTCTCTCTTCTCTGTAAACTCTCACCAAATTTCACATTTTCTTTGATCTACAAAGATTAAGCGAGATTTTGATACTAGTTCCTTGTACAAAAATGACGAGCTTCTCGAGGGCTATGTTTTGACTGGTGGAGATCAAATTCCGACGAAGTTGATTTTTAGAGTTTTCTCCTCTTCTCTCTTTGAGGTAGGGATTTTTTTTGTTCCTTTTCAATACCTCGTTATAGATGACATGTGGTGGTTTTTATTGCATTAAAAACTTGATTTGTTGGGTATTTTGAAAAGCATATGATGAGGGTTAGGATTTTATGATCTAGAGTTAAATCTTGTATTTTGTTGTGAATATATGAGATTGTAATGTTTGAGGAACATGTTTAAAAGGATTAGAGTAAAAAGCCCTAATTAATTGTTTATGGATTATGTGAAAGAGGAAAAAATTAGTGATTTGATTTTATTTGAACCATATGGGGTATTGTGTATTAAAAATATGAAAATAGATATGTAAGATAATAAAGAAAGTCATCATAAATTTAATTTGTGTTGATTGTTATTTATGGTTTTCTAATTGTAAAGTTGTAATAATTGTCGAAAAATCAGAATTTTGGAGAAATAAAAAAGGTATTGGTAAATGTTATGTGCATTGAAAGATTTGTGGATTAGTTAATCTCATTTATGAGGATTGTGATGAAAAGCCCCAAATCCTTTGGTTATTTATTTGTTTGAGAGATGGGATTAATTTGTGTTACATAAGTGTTGGATTATGAAAATAAATTACTAGTTAAGTTTTGAAAATTAATGAGAAAGATGTGATGATTTGTTGTGGGTATTGGGAGTTTAGAGAGAGGGGAAAATAAATTTTGGAAATTAATAAAACATTTATATACTTTTGTAAATGAGAAGTAAGAGAAGCTGACGATTTTTCTTTAAAACAAATGAATAATTGTATTCGTGACGAATTACTACTTGTTGAATCAAATTTGAATATTTTGAATTAAATCATAAAGATGGGATAGTAGTGATGGAAGAGACATTAATTATGAGTTTTGAAAGCAACATGAATTGGAAGTTGAATTAATTAGAGTCGAAAGATGAAAGTTATTTAATGTATAAATGTTGATAATCTAAATCAAGAGGATAAAATTGAATTCATGGACTTGGTACCTATTGTTTATGAGGCTGTGTCATTGGCTATCAATAGATGATGGTATTGATGTTGTTGAATAATTTATGAAACTTGAAATAATGTGCTAATTGTTGAGTTGAATGAAAGTGCGCACTGATATGGGTTCCTCTCCCCTTCAGATTTGCACCCAGTAAAGTTTGGTGGTTTGATATGGGTTCCTTTCCCCTCCGATTCGTGCCCAGTAAATAGTGAACGGGTTTATCTCCCTTCCGGCTCAAGGACCAGTAAAGTTTGGCACTTTGAAATGAGTTCTTCTCCCTTCCAGCTCGTGCCCGATAAAGTGGGTTGTGGTGGTTATGGCTTGATGAAGCCGGGGTCCGTTATGTGTTAATTACACATAATGTATATTCATATTTGTGTTGTGATGAGAAGGGATGCATTATTGACTTTCTGTGCTTGTGACTGGTAAAATATGGTAATGTGTGTTGACGCGTCTATTGTTGCTTATATATACATGTATTTGTGAACGTTCATTTTACACTTGTGCTTAAGGCCATAATATATAGTAATTGTCCTTATAGCCGTAATGAGTTAGAATGTAGGACAAGTATATTGTTTAGATCAATCTTACGAGATCTTGGTAATGTGATGAATGGTTGAGATTTTTTAAATACAAATGAAAAGTTTTGAAATATAAGAACTGATCTTTGTTTCTTGTTATGTTAAAGAGGATCTTTTGGAAAATTATATTTATATAAATATATTTTGAGGTATGAAATGTCACATTTCCTATATATAGTATATATATGTGGAGCATTCATGATCATAACTATTTATATATTGCTATTGTTTAGGATTATTGGGATTCCTACTGAACCTTTGTGTTCATCCCACGTTTCTAATCATTGTTCAGGTATGGAGTGAAAAGTTGCTCGAGACTTGAAGTGTAACAACCCCAACCTAAGATTAACTATTAAACCATGATTAAGGATGCCTAATACGTAATTAAGATGAAATCCTATGTTAATTACATGTGCATAGCATTATTTCTGTTTATATCTATTTATCGTAAAAATATATGTTTTTGTTTCTGTTTTGTTCTGCAAATTGACGGCCTTATTGACATCCGATCACGAAATTGACTTGAGTTATGGGTTATTTGGAATTTTTAGAATTTATGATAGGTCTAAGTAAAATCCGATTCGAGACGATTAAATTAGAATAATTAATGTCCATTTGATTAGTTTTAATTAATCACCAGTAATCAAGCCTATATAAGGCTCCTGTATGTGCCACCACTTATCTTTTTTTTTCCTTAATCACACCTTTAAGCCTACACACACACACACAACAAATGTGAGAAAGGAAGAGAAAGGAGAATATTTGATCTCAAACTAAGGGGATTTGCTAGGAAAAAAAAGAATTGGACTTAGAGACTTAAGAATTAAGCCTCTAGCTCTCACCTCGAAAAGCCTAGCTAAGAATTCAACCCTTTGAATGTACAATTTTGATGCCCAAGCCATGAATTCGTGAGAATGAAGTTATGTAAGACAAGGACTGAACTAGAAAGGAAGGAGTTTAGATCACACCATGCATGCATATATGCCTTTCATGGAGTTTTGATGTTGTTTTCAAGAGAATTCCCTCATGCATGTAATAATTCTAGCTTGGTTTTAAGAATTCACCACATTTCCTATCAAATGACCTTAATTGATCATGTTTTGGAAGGTTTGAATTCATATCAACGCATACATGTTATGCTCTTTAAACTTTAAGCTTGAGTTTGCACAATTAACATACTCTTGGGGCTTGATTTTGCGAAATGGTTTTGAATTCAAGATGTTTTCCAAGCTTACACAAGTTTCCTTGAGTTTTTAGCCCAAAAGAACATGATTTGCAGCATTGAGTTAGGTTTTGAAGCTTGGAAGTAAATCTGAAAATTCCAGAATTCTGCTTCTACGCTCGAGCGATAGAACCTGCGCTCAAACAACCACTCTGTGACCTTGCACTTTGTGATGACCGGGTCCTTGTTTTCTTTTTTTCCTTCTTCCTCTGTTCTCCTTTTATCTTCGTTGGACTTGAAACATCCGGAATTGGTTCTCTACATTAGAGTTCTTCTTCTTGTTTAGTTCGATGTTGATTTTTGCTTGTTCCAGAGAGTGTGACGTCAAGTTCGGAGTGCCCGAGGGTTGAACCAAAAAAATTTCTAGGCTGGTTGGCTAGCCGCACGTGCGGGGGCCTTGGTCCGCACATGCAGGAGGCAAGGCCGCACATGGGGAATTCAGGGTTTGTTTGGCATGGCACATTGCTTAAATTGTAGGTGTGAAGCAGGTGCGTGCAGGGAGCGCCGTACATGTGGGGATGGGAGCCGCACATGCGGGAGTGAGGCTCCGCACGTGTGGGCACGTACCACACGTACGGGACGACTGGCAGTCCAAAATCCCTATTTTTATCCCTCTATTTTTGCTAAATGTATCACTTTTATTACATCTCTCTCTCTCTCTCTAAAAATATATCTCTCTCCCTTTTCTTTATGTTTCTACCTCAAAAACAAGCTTAAAACTTTGATCCTTCATCATCCATAGAGGATTGGCCCATAGTTCCTTCATCAATATTGTAGAGCACCTCAAGAACTACTTTGTGTACGGTGGAGATCAACTTCTACAACTTTTGGTTTCTAGGGTTTTCTTCTTTCATCACCTTCAAAGCTTGAGGTACGGTTTTCTTGAGTTATAAATACATGTTGTGCCATATAAATGTTGATTTGTGAGTCTTCTAGTGGTTCTCATGTTAGATTTCTATTTTTGAGCAAAAATGTAGAGAGTTTTTAAATGTGAGTTTTAAATCTCAACTCTATGTTAATCCTAGGGGGTTTTCCTTTTCATTAAACATAAGAAGGATGATTTGGTAAGATTTCACTAAGAAAATGGGAAAAATGTTGGTTTTGATGAAAACCCTAGAATTTGGGGGTTTTTGAAAGACATGGAAATGTCCATGGAATTCTTCCTTTTCTTTTGATAAAAAGATGAATGTGTGTAGATTTCATAATGTGGTTGCAAAGATGGAAAGCGTTTGACATGTGGAAATGGAGAACTTGTTTTAGAAATTATGGTTAAAGATATGATGATATATGGTTGTGAGATGACAAATTGTTGTGCACTTTGAAATTGTGAGAATTACAAACACGGGAAAATTAATGTTTGAAAAACACTACTTGTGGTCTTGAAGAGACTAGATTGTTAAGACTTGTGAATGTAAAATTGTAACTATGTGTTGATGACACATGATCTTCTTGTGAAAAAACAATGAAGGAAATGGGAATTGTGATTGTTGGCATTATTGCGGAGACATTTGAAATTGGAGAAGTGTTATAAGATATGGAAAGATCATGGCATTGCATTTTCATTTAATTATTATTTTGCATTGTAAATTTCGATTGAAAATATTTATTTCATGAAAGAAAATGATGTTGTAATAAGAACTATGGAAATGTGGCATGGGGTTAATACGTGGTAAGTCTGAATAGGGGGTGTAGTTAATCTTGATAAGTTGGCCTGAGTGTCTATGGTGAAAGACTAGAAAACTGCGCGGATAGGTGTCGAACCCTCCAGTTAATACCGGTAAAAATGACAACTTGGTAGTACTTGTAGAGTCTACTTGCAGACACCAGCCTAGGGATTACCAGTGTCGTATTTACCGCCCCTATTAATTAAATCGGAAGTTTTGAAATGAGTTGAGATTGCTAACTTTTATTGAAAATGGAAATCCTTAAGAAGAGCATGAAATGTAACTTTCTTTAAGAAAGCATGGCATAGCATGAACATTGGTATTTTATTGAGATTTGGCATAACTATATATACTTTGATAGAATTCTCTACTGGGCTTTATGCTCACCCCTATGGGATTTGGTGCAGGTAAAGATATGGTGATCCCGTCGAACTGAGGGCGTGGATATTTTTGTGAAGAGTAAATAGCTCTCTTATTTTTATTGTAAATTTTGTAAAGCCAAGGGCTAAACGTGTATGGGTCCGAGTGGCCATTTTGTGTAACCGGGTTATTGTCTTGGAAGATGTAAGCCCTTAAGGGCATGTTATTGTTTTGAGACTAGGTGTTTCACATGCTATAGATTCATGTGTATTTCTATCATTGAATGTATATCCGCATGTGAAACTTTTGTATAAACTCTCTTATTAACTATGTAAAGATGGGAGGTTTATCGTCATGGTTTAGTGAATGTTAATTAATGAGGGTTGTTCATGTTGAATTATTTCGAGGCGTTACACACTTCCGCTCAAGCGACCAAAAGTTGGCTCGAGTGTGAAATGCATGCTCCCAGAAGTTCACACATTTTGCATACCACTCGAGTGACAAGAGTTGCGCTCGAGCGAAAACCTCAGTCTCCCGAGCGACTTTCGAGCATGTGTCGAGTAGAAAAATCAAGCAACCAGTACTTTTTCAGAGTTTACAGATCACTCGAGCGAAGGAAGTTGCGCTCGAGCGACCCCTCACATTTTTTACCCACCGCTTGAGCGAAAGAAATTGCGCTCGAGCAAGGCCCTTGTTTTCAGCATAATTGACTAAGTGTTTCAAAGTGTATTTTGGCATCCTCATCGCATCTTAGGCATTCCTAGGCCATGATTAAGACACAATAATGAGGATAAGACTTAGAAACACACTAAGAATGAAACACAATGATTATAATGAATTCTGAGTGTGTGTTTCAATGTGTACATGTTATGTGTTGTTTGTAGGTCACGTGCCGTAAGCTATCCGATCTGTCTACTTCATCCGTTTTGCAATTGGAACCATCTGTGAGTAATAACTTTGTAAAGCTATGTTTATTTTATAAGTATTTTCTGAATGATATAAGGTGATCTATTTTCTGAAATATTATTTTTTGTATGAATGAATGGTTGTCTAATGTTTCTGAAATGTATTCATGGCATCATTAGCTTCAGATGACATTTGTTATCTGTTCTATTGGTCCCAACCATGGGGCCAACTATACGTCTCATGAGCCAATTGTACCGTCTTCGTACACATAAGTCAACTGTATGTCTTCATAGCTATCCCTTTATGGGTCAACTGTTTCAGGTAGTGCTAATGGATGTACCACATATGATTAACTGCAAATCCTGATTATGAGTACGATACTAAATCTGTTTCTGTTATGAACTCTGATTTTTTAACGTGATTATGAATTCTGTTTTCTATAACTATTATGGACAACATTCATTAAACCCTTTACTCTATTATTATTCACTAGGCTTTTACTCAATATTTATATTATGTATGTAGGCTAGTAGGCGCGTGACCAGGCCTAAGCTATTGCCTAGAGAGTTTTGCTTTGTCAGCTAGCCACCGTGCCTCTTGGGGATGTTCCCGTTTGTCAAGTCAAGTTTTGTAAATCATGTGAATGATGTTTTTGTTTGTTTTTGTCTATCTGTACTTTGGGCTAAGTCCCTTATGACACTATCTGTATCTATATGGTGATACATGACGTATGGAAGTTTGACATTATATATAAGTTTTAAATCTTTTCTGTCCCATGTATGTCTGTACAACTCTATGGACTATGTATGTTTCTCTATTTGCTTCCACTAGCCCCTGTATTTCATGATATATTCAGGTCAGAGGCCTTTGGTAATCCAAGGATTACTGGCCGGTTATGATGCTAAACCTATAGGGGTAGGTTTAGGTCGTGACATGAAGTCTGTTAATTGTTGGCCATGAGGCCCTTTAAATGTAGGTAGAATGCCAATGTGTTGTAAAAAGGATTAATCCCTTTTATATAGTTTGTTATTTTGTAATTAATGATGTAATGCCTATGGACGTATATTGTATTTCATTACATATACACAAGAGAGGACATCGTAATTTATTCATTCCTAAATACCTTTGATGTTTATTATTATTGAAATGGACTGATTTAAAGGAAAAATGTAACATTTTCTGAGTAATAAAAGTTGGGGCATTACAGTAGAGGTTTTTAGTAGTTTCAAGGAGAAGTTTGGGAATTTCAAGAAGTCTTTATGTGAGGATACTAAGGACTTCTTTCATTGTATGAAGCTTCATATCTTTTAATGGAGGGTGAAAGTATATTAGAAGAAATTAGAGATTTCACAACTAAATATCTCAAAGAATGGCTCAAGAATAAGATCATAAATCCAAATCTTGGCATGTTTGTGCGTAACGCCCCGAAAATAATGACAATGGATACCCTCATAACTCTCAACAGATATGCGGAAGCTTAATAGTCTTAATCATTTAATATCGAAAGCATTTCAAGAACTATTATTCATTCATTGATTTCTTTGAAATATTATAAAAGATATCACATTCATTAATACATTCATCAATCCTAAATTATGAATCAATAGCATGTGACCGATATAAATAGAACAAACAAAAATAAATATAAGTTCATTCCCTAATGGCTACAAAATTTCAAGACATTGCTTGGTTACAACAGAAGTGGGTCAAATCCAATACAATTAAAGTCCTAGGCTTACACAAAACAAATATACAAAACCAAAATGAGTGTCCCGCTCCAATGTCCTCCCAAGAGATCCCTTTGTCGAAGGCATACGATCAGCAAAAGTTATTTTCCACATGAGATAAGCTAAAACCCAGTAGAGATGAATTTATTGATTTGTATGATACTTAACAAAGCCATATGATGAATGCACATGAAAGCCAATGCCAAAACATGTGTTTCCCCTTTTTAAACTATGCAGTGCCATAGTTCAATTCACAATTTATAAACCGTTACCTCAAACAGAAAACATGGTAGTAAATACACACAATGAGAATCTCTAGGTATGTGTCTGCAAGTAGACTATACAAGCACTATCAAAAGCCATTTTACAAGTACTAACTGGAAAGATCGGCACCTAACCGTGTAAGTTTTTAGACTTTCACTATCGATATAAAGGCCAACATAAAAACCACAACCACATTCACCACGATATTTATCTCTTTTTCTCAAAACGATACCTTTCAATGCAATCAGTATAAACCAATGTTCAAATTAAATGCATAGTAAATGGGTTTCGGTTAACCTAGTTCTCATGCAATTGCTACAACAATCAATACTATCCTCCACCGATAGCCAAAACAGATATCTCCATTCAATAAATAAATTTCAAGAGACTAGTAGAATTTCATAATCTAAACATAGGAGTAACAGTTACATGTTCAAACTTCACTTTTCCAATTCACACAAGAATCATAACCTTTTTCCAAGATACCATCATTTTCTCCTTGTTTCCAAATAAAGAAATCATCAAGGTTTTTTCCATAATACCAAAACAGATATTTCTTTCAACATTCATATTCTAAAAGCAACTTCCTCAAGTCCTAATACCATAAACAATTCTGATATCGTTTCCAAGAAAACATCCAAAAATCCCTCTTTTATAAATCAATTCAAACCCAATTGAAGCCCAAGCAGGAGCACATAACGAAATTAAATATCATGTAGAACATTAAAAAATTCCCAACATCAAAGCAAGGAAAAAAGATGAGCAAATCCCCAAAATTGATGAAGACGAAAACTCAAACTTTTCATATCAAAACGACCCTCTCGTCGAGCTCTACCTTTAATCCCAAAGCACGGATATCAAGAAACCAACAAATTGAGAGAAATCAAAAGATTTATACAAGAATTCTAGTAAGAGATGAGAGTAAAGAGATTCCCGATATTTGTAGAGAGAGAGAGAGAGAGAGACCTTCAAAAGGTTACTAAGAAGTGACTTTCCTTGCAGCTTTATACAAACAGACTACTCGAGCGAACAAAACACCACTCGAGCTTCATACACAGCACACTGCTCGAGCAATCAAACCTAGGCTTGAATAAAGAACCCAAACGCCAATAAGATTATCCCTACAAAATAGATCGCTCGAGCGAACAAAATGCCACTAGAGCAAAGAATGCTCTACTCCCAAAAATTCAAATTGCAAACTCAGAAAGTAGAAAAAACAAAAGACCGCTCGAGCGATAAAAACACCTCTCGAGCGAACTGAAAACAAAACAGTCAAAACCTCCCCGACATACTCAATCTAATTTGTTCAAGACATCACCTCACAGATCCCAAACTCAACTCAAATGATAATTGTAACAGGCCCACAGGGGGACCTCGCTACAGCTCGGACTCGATTTGTGTCACGGTTCTTAATCTTGAACCAAAGAGTCCAAATCCGACAAATCGTTTTGAGAAAACAGATTTTTAGAAAGAAGTGCCAAACATGGACTGCTTTGCCAGATACAGAGTCGCCACCTAAATATTTTATTTTGGGAAATTTAGGAAACCCTAACTCGTTGCCTAAGGCCACGTGTCCGTCATCACCAAAGTTGCCTCGGCTCGGGAACTTGGATACGATTGGGGAAGGTCACTTCGTAAGCACCCCCGCTCGCCCGATCAAATATCGGCCTCTACTAACCATGATATCGAGTTTTGAAAACATTGTGTGTTCTTATTCCGGTTATTAACCTAGATTTACTATGTGACGCACACAGCATACAAGTATAGACTGAATCGCCTGAATTGGAACAAAACATTTCCTGTTTGTTTTTTGAAATGTGGTTTGCTACTCGCAAGTAGGCTTAAAATGAAAATTTTGCCACCCTCGGGTGGGCTTAGAAAAGATGGTTTTGCCACTATCTAGTGGGCTTAAAACTCACAGTCAATGCATTGTTCCAATCCAAATAACCCAACCTTCACCCACAGGCATTCAGGCAGTTATATCACATAAGCACATAGCCTCATGGTAAGCATGCTATTCATGGCAGTCACTCACACACATGCAAGGATGCTAAAGCATAACCACTTACCGAGTACTCCCAGCCAAAACAGAAACTGATTAGAAATCCATGCATGATCCTAATTATACAGAAATGCCTAATGCAACACATGCAAAATGCAACTATAGCAGGCTCGGCTATGCTAAACATTGCATATGAGATGCTACAACTAACATGTATTCAACTTGGAATTGAAATACAAATGCAGTTAGTATGATGTGCCGAGCCAAGTGCATGCAAAACAGATGAATGAATGCAAACATGCTATCATACTGTATGCTAATTGAAACATGCCCTAATCTAACCATCATAAGCAGGTAAATAAAAGGGAAGAAAGACGTGGGGTTGGAAGACATACATCACACACACGTACACTTATTACAATTATGCCCTCGCGCAGAGGGTCCAAAAGAATAATATACAGTCCCGAATAGTACAGTCCAAATAAATAATACAGTCCAAATATGTACAAATTCCTAATTAATTAACAAAATTAACTAAGAAAACAATAAACTGGCATGCAAGCCAGGGACTACCTTGACTCTTCTTCAAATGATGAATGATGCACATCCGGGTTGCCTTTGCGCGGAAATCCACTGTGATGCCCCAATTAGCCTCTGTTTTGCAATGGTTTTTGGAAAGCGCGCCAAGCCTCGGAAGACTGCTGATTCTTGATTTGCTGCAACAGAGAGCAGGAAAGGGGCATGGCAATGTATTTTCACAAATGTATGCATGCCTCGATCCTCGTGCCACCAATCACGCATCTCGATGCATGATGGCCGAGGAGTCGAATTGCACAACTCAATATGAAATGAATGCACATAAAAACACAACAAAACCTAAACTCCATCACGGATAATCTGGAGTGTCGGCGACTGGGGAATTAAGACACGTTCCGTCACTCGGAGTACGAAACGTACCTTGTTTCCCATGCTCGGGCTAACTCCTATCCCAAGCACAATGCAATATGCATGACATGCATGAATGCAATCCTAATATGCAAACCTAGCATACGCAATGCTACGGACTAAAATGGCATACACGATGCACGAGGTAACGTGGCATACACAATGCACTAACATACAACCTAGCATGCGCAATGCTATGAAATGAAATGGCATACACAATGCACAATGGACTTACACCAACATGAGTGGACCTCAGCCACACTCACATAGGAGGCCATAAGATGAAAATGAGGCACTCGAAATGCGTGCACACGTGCACGCAAACCGAGGACTAACCCTAAGGCACGGAATGCCACTCTAACAAGACATGGCAAGACATGGGATATGGCATACTATCATGCAAATTTCAGTAGCAAGATGAGATGCAAAACAGTGCCGAAACATGGCAAAATGGTACCCGATGCATGGAACGAGTCCCGAAACATGAAATTTGGCTCATGGAATGACCTATAGCTATGCAATGCATGCATTATTTGAACATGAAGTGTAAATACAGAAGCAAGGAAGCCCCAAAACAAGAATATTTTCAGTTTTAAGCAAGGCCAAACAGTGAGCATAAATGGGCCTAAGCTAGCATGCAAAATTGGCCAAAAAGAGAGAGGTAATGAAGCAAGTGGCAGCTTCTGTCCCTAAACAGAGAAGGGCCCTTCTAAAATGTTGAAGAGGGGACCAAAATATGATGTTTTACAGTTTATGACAGACCACAAAAACAGACACAAGTAGGCCTAAAATGCTATGCAAAAATAAGGCCAACAAGAGGTTTAAACACAAAGTATACAAAGGGTGCCTCAAACAGCCAAAGACCCTTAATGAAACATGAATAGGGGGTCAAAATAAGGGCTCTTTCAGTTCGGACCAGAACCCAAAAACAGAAGCACAAGAGGCTAATAAATCATGCAAAAATGGGGCCTAGAGAGGGGTAGAGAGACAAGTGATATATGGAGGCCCCAAATAGTAATTAGCCCTTCAACAATGTTAAATAAAGGCTCAAAATAAGCAAATTCACAGTTTATTACATGCCTCAAAACAGATTAAACATAGGCCAAAAATAACATGCAAGAAAATGGCATAAGAAGGGGCAATGAAGCAAGTGCAAAATGGGGGCCTCAAACGGGGAAATATCCTTAAACAAACATGAATTAGAGCTCAAAAAAATGCTATATTCAGTTATGGTCGGAGCTCAAAAATGCAAGCAAGTATGGCTAATATATTGAGCAAAATAAGGGCCAAAAAGAGGGAAATAGAACTTACCCTTGAAGACCTAGTCTTTAGCAACTCTTGGACCAAGTTTGGGGGCTTGTAACCTCTGGAAGACAGCTCCAAGTAGCTGGAATGGAAGTTGGTGGAATGGTGCTAGGTGGTGATGAAGAAATGGTGCAAGGTTTTGGAGGTTTTGAGGCTTGAAAGTGTAGAGGGAGAGAGGGACAATATAGATGCTCAAAGGGGTTTTTTCCAACCCTTAAACCAGCTGGGGAGGCTGGTTTATATAGGCAAACAGGGGGAGAAAAGGGGGGGAAAAGAATTCAAGTTTCCCCCCCCCCAAAAATTTGGCCCTCCGGATACAAAATCTGGGGGGTCAAAGAGGTCAGTTTTGAACTAAACAGGGTGCAAGGAGCAAGGCCGGCCAGCTAGTGAATTTGCAGGTGGCCGACCAGCCACCCCCCATGGCCGGCCGGCCAGAGGTCAAAAGGGTCAAGGTGATTTAGTGGCCGGCCACCACAGATTGGTGGCCTCCCATGTGTGCTCAACACAGGTATGTGGTCAAAAATTGGCAACTGTAAACCAAGACAGAGAACAAGCCATTTTTCAAAGGGGTTCAAAAGGTCCAACAACAATTACTGGACGGCCACCAAATATTGGTGGCCTCCCAGATATGTATATCACAAATATGTGGTTTGGAATTGAAGAAAGTGGCCTTAGGGTGGTCAACATTGGCTTGGAAGTGAGAAAAACGGGCGTCAGAGGGCGATGATGGAATATAACTGGTTACTGGAACAATTACTGGCCTCCCACCCTTCTACAACCTTCTTGGTGATGAAACAGAGGTACCTGCCAAAAATGAACGAAAACCGATGCAAAATGAAGGTTCCGGGGCCGAAACGCGCAGTCTGAGGCCCCGAAAACTGACTGTTAGGCACCGAGAGTGGTGTTCGACCACGAAGCGGGTCTCTCAGACCACAGTGTCCCTAAAAAGGGAGAAAATAAGATGCATGCCAAAAACCGGAGCAAACGGAGGTAGTTAGGCGGTCCCGAACCGAGGCACACGGCCTGACGGCTCCGAAAACCGGGAACTGGGCTCCGAAATGGGAAAAATGGCCTGCGACCACGAAATATAGCCTACGGCCATTGAGAGACGATCTACGAGACCTCTCCCTCCCCTCAGGAAGAAAAACAAAGAAAACCGAGCCTGGTTCGCAAACCGAGGCAGAGTACAGAAAAGCCCAGAAGTCCGGAGGCAAGGCTCGCAGCCGCGACTCTGAAACTTCTGGACGAGCACAACATGCAACATCACCAAGCGCTCAACTAGTGACATCTGAGTCTTAAGGTCGGTCAAAAATGGGGTGTCTACAATAATATTGGAGCAGAATAGATATCAATCACATCAACATGTATAAAATTCATACAAAAGAGTATAAAAGGATCGGGTCTTAACCTGAGTCGCTATATTGTGAGTCATGCTTTGGAGCTTCCATTACATTGGGCAATGTCAAAATTGAAGGCAATGTGGTTCATTGATGCATATGAGAGGAGAGTGGATATGAATGCCAAGTTGCTTGAGTTTGCCAAATTGGATTTCTACATATTACAAGGAATTCACCAAGATGACCTCAAACATGCATCAAAGTAAATAATCACTTCCATGAAATGGAACTAACCTGTAGGAAAAATGCTATTCTACTAGGATATTTATACATAATGATGTGGCAGTTTCATTTATATAATTACCAAACTGAAAAAGTTTATTCTAGCTTGGTTTGAAAAATTTTAACGACTTCAAAATGTATTTAAATTTGATTTGTTTATCTTTCAAACTCATGTCAAGCGAGGTTTAATCGAGCCAATAACAAGTTGAGTTCAACTAACTTGATTATTTTATTTTTAAGGGCACATACTTCTCAAATTAAGTAGTAAGTTGCTTAAGTTTGATTTTGTAACGCCCTCAAAATAATCACCCAACATACACAATAATAAGATACATTACTGAAGTAAATTAACCACAATTCATTCATCAGAGTATTTCTAAATAAAAACATTACACGTAACATCAAAATAAATGCCCTAGGGGCTTACATCTTGCCAAGCCAACACTTGGACACAAAATTATGAGTTCTAACTCAAATACAAATAAAGCCCTAGGCTTGAATGTTTACATGTAATTCAGATAAAAACAAATAACTAAAATCAAGGCTTCAAAGTCCAATTCCTTCCAAGCTAATTCCTTGGAGGTAGCGAATCACCTGGACCTGAAAATGATGTTCCCATATAGGGTGAGCCACAGCCCAGTAGAAATATACTAAACCAAATATAAGCATTGAATAAAGCAATAGCATTCAATAGATGGTTAATACAAATTATTAGTTTCACTTTCCATTAATTATTCAACTTTTCCTTTTTACCAATACGGCTCAGAACCTGGCCAAACTATAACAGTGAATTTGTATGTCACAGTACATTACTTCCAATCTCAACATAATAAATAAGACTCAAACTCACATCAAAACACTTCATACTTCAGTTTGATACACATTTTAGTGCTGTATCAATAAAACACTTCAATATAAATAAGCACACATAAAAGTGATGCTAATGGAGTCCATCCCCTATCTCCTCCCAAACAATAAAACACTTCAATATAAATAAGCACACATAAAAGTGATGCTAATGGAGTCCATCCCCTATCTCTTCCCAAATAATAAAACACTTCAATATAAATAAGCACACATAAAAGTGATGCTAATGGAGTCCATCCCCTATCTCCTCCCAAACAAAATTCGGTTTAGAGGTCCATCCCCTATCTTCCCCTAAACCGTGGAGTACATCCCCTATCTCCTCCCACACAAGATGCATATGCAATGCTCAACCAATAAATGTATGTAAGCACATAACACATACAACAGCAATCCATACACATAATGTCTGTATTAACTCAACAGTCAAAATTAATGACTTAACCAATGTGATTAGTTTCAGTTATCCCTAATCCACATGCAATGTCTACAACAATCACGACTATCCTCCATCGATAGCCCAAAACAGTTATTTCTAGACTTGGAAATAAATAATTCAACAATTAAATAGACGAGTGATTTAAATTAACCAACTACCCCATTTAATCAATAAATTCTTCAATCTTAAGAATTTAACTAATTTCCTCAATGTTCCTCAAATTAAATATACAATTCAATTTATTTAAACAACTAGGGTTTTCCCAAAATTACCAAAATACCCCCAACATATTAAAATGCCAGAACTTAGAACAAAACGTATACATTGGAGTAGGAAATCCCTACCTCGAAGAAATAACCCAAAAAGAGAAGACGAAGATTCTGACCCAAACTCAAAGTGCTCCAACCCCAAGATTGTTCAGATTAAACTAAAACCCTCGACCCACACTACCTTTTTAATAAAGCAACAAGGGTAGAAACGCACTCTAAATAGATCAAACCTAAGAGAAAATGTGAGTTGAAAGAGAGAGAACTCGGAACTAGGGTTTAGAATCAAAAAGAGGATGAAAAACTGATTAAATTCCCGCTGCTGTCTATTTAAACTGGACAGGCTCGCTCGAGCGAAGACATGGTCGCTCGAGCGACCAGACACAAGAAAGACTCGCTCGAGCCAAGAATGCAATGCTTCAGGTCTACAACCCAGAAGCATGCTCGAGCGACAGAATGCTCGCTCGAGCGAAGAACTCGAAAACATACACCTCGCTCGCTCGAGCGAAGAAAAGCTCGCTCGAGCGAAGAAACACTGCTCTCAGGTCTATACTAGACGCAATCGCTCGCTCGAGCGAAGAAACCCTGGCTCGAGCCACCAGAGACAAAACTCAACCCTCGCTCGAGCGACCAAACCCTCGCTCGAGCGACCAACCCAAAAACTGAACAGCAACACTTGGTTTCTGGACTCAACCAACCTGTAACAAACCTGCCCAACACAACCCATAACTTAAGAATAGGGATTTAAAGGACAACAACAATTATATAAAGACAGAATCTACGGAACCCAAGTCCGGATACAATAATCAAATGGGAAAAGACCGGGGTCGCTATAGATTTGAGAACTTAATGAGTTTCGAAATGTATTCAAACTTGGATTGTTTAAATAAGAACCCGATCTCGAACAAATTTTTAATGAATCCAACACGAATCGAGTTCAAATAGCTTTATTCATTTAACAAACCTATACATAATTCTCAACCAAAATGTGTGAGATTGGCATTTTTAAAATAAAAAATGATTGGTAACTTGAATTTGAGTTTGTCCAAAAACCCAAATTTGTGCTTTTCGGTTGACCACCCGGACGACCAGTAAAACATTTGTCTACCACAGTTCTCACCATTGTCAACCGCGGCTTTGACCCTCGTGCCAATTGACCGGCAAACTAAAATCTGGATGATTTCGAACAAATTCAAATTCAAATTACCAATCAGTGCTCTTTTAAAATACAAGTCACGCTTGCAATGGTAAAATCTAAACTTGTCACCTTTTTATTTTTAATTTTCTGTTGGTATATTATTTTATCTCTCATGATATTTTATATAATAATTAATAGGTGGTGGGAATAGGATGGTGGCAAAAGTTGCCCTTTGTTAGGGACAAGGTGATGGAGAATTATTTATGGTCTTGGGAGATGCTTTTGACCCTAAGTTCCAACATTATAGGAGCATGGAAACAAGGATCAATATATTGGCAACATGTGTTGACGATGTTTATGATGCATATGGTACCTTGGATGGACTCTAACTTTTCACCAATGCCTTTGACAGGTTGGTACTAGTAGCAGGGAACTACCTTTGCACTAGCCACATGCTTCTTAATTTGCTCTTAGCTAAGATTTTTAGTTTTAAAAAGTTTAAAAATATATAAATCAATTATAGAAGTAGACATAATCTTTTTATATGAGATGGGTTTGTTTATGAGCTTTACATTTATATGAGATGACTGTATTCAATTCTGTAATTAATTTTTGTGTAAATAAAAGAACTATTTAAGTTTTTAACACAAAATTTTGAAATACACTTTTGCATCTCAGATGGGATGTCAATGTAGCTAAACAACTTCTGAACTATTTAATTTTTAAAATATATAAAAACACATAAATTGATAATAGAATCAGACACAACCCTCTGATGTGAGATGGATTCCACCTTTTTATGAGCTTTATATGAGAGGGTAATATTAAGTTCTATAATTATTTTTTGTTTAAATAGAAAAACTGATTAAATTTTTAACAAAAAATTTTGAAAATACTTTTGTGTCTCAGATGGGATGCCAATGCAGCAGAACTACTTCCGAACTACATGAAGGTATGCTTCTTTGGTTTAATTAATTCCATTAATGAAATGGCTTATTGCACTCTTAACGAACATGGTGTCCACATCCTCCCGTACATTAAAAAAAAGGTATTCATACCCTTTTTATATTTAAGCAAACTACCTTATAATTATTTTGGTCACATTCAAACAGATTGTGTATATTAGCTTACTTAAACTATGCTCAAAATTTTATACTATTTAAAAAAAACAATAAAAAAAATGAGAGAGACAGTGAAAAAGGGCCCAATTTAATTTTTTTCATTAGTCTATAAAGTTGACCTTTTGTGTCATTTGGTTCATATAGTTCTAATTATAGCAATTCTACCTTCGAATTTTTTAAATCATGTCAATATAGTCTAATTGATAATGTCTCTTGAGAAAATATATTGAAATCAAGGGTTAAAATAGTTCATTCACTCTACTATAAATGATTGAGGGGTTTGCATCCAACTTAAAATAGGGGTAAATTACACTTAGTACGCCTTCACTTTTACCAAAATCTCACTTTAATCACTTTACTTTTAACAGTCAATCCCCTACACTTTAACTCAAGTTGCAATCTTACCCTTCCATTCATTTGTCGTTAACAAAGTTGACGAAATTTGTCATTTAAAATATATGTGACATTTTTGTTGTTTCATTAGTATCCTTACACTTTTATTAAATTCTCACTTTAGTCCTCACACTTTTAGCAAAATCTCACTTTAGTCCCTTCATTTTCCATTTCCATTAGCTTTATTAACAGTATGTGGGCGGAAAGATGAAATTAGAACTTGATTTAAAGTATAGAGCATTAACTGTTACAATTGAAAGTGAAAAGACCAAAATGAGATTTGGTGAAAGTGCAAAAGTGCTAATTGTAATTTACCCTTAAAATAGTCTATTCCTTTTTGAATGGGCCATTTTACCATTTATTCCTTTTTGAATGGGCCATTTTACCATTTTACCATTCATTTTACCATTAGTCTCTGTTGTTTAAGTGAAGTGTCATTTTAGTCCCTACACTTTCAATTTTGTTGCAATATAGTCCCTATAGTTTGTTTTGAATTCTACTTTGATTCCTCTAATTTTACACATGGTTATTTTTTGTTCCAAATTCTAATAGTGAGTGACAGAGAGACCATATTGCAATACAATTAAAGTATAGGGATTAAATTGTTTAAATTGAAACTACAAAGACCAAAGTGAGATTTCGCTCAAACTAGAGGGACCAATAGTGTAATTTACTATTCTATCTAATGTCTTAATGGATGTTATCAATAGGACTAAATCAACACAACATAAAAAATTAAATGAAAAATTTGATATAATTTAAACTATAATAATTAAATTTAACCCATGTTTTTCAAATGTTGCAGTGGCAAGATTTATGTCAATATTACATGAAGGAGGGAAGATGGTCTTACAATGGATTCATGCCAACACTTCAGGAGTACCTCAACCTTGCATGGACTTCATCCTCTATTACAACATTACTAACCCATGTTTATTTTCTTAGTTCAAATGCCATAACCAAGAAGGAGTTGGAACACTTAGAGAAGTACCATGACATAATTAAGTGGTCATCAATGATTGACTTGCAGATGATTTAGGAACATCATGGGTGTGTAAGCTAATTTCATTGGACTTGTAGTGCCCCAAAAATTTATAACATCATTTAATACATCAACTAACGCTCATTATGAGAAAAGAAGTAATTCTCCAACCTTTACATTACTACATCTTCAAGGTTCGAACAAAAATAGATCCACATGTGAATTATACATTCATTGATATCAAATACATGAATCTATAGCATGTAGAGCATCAAATTCAAAAATAAATAAATGCCCTCAAGGGCTTATAAATTCCAAGGCTTAAGCCCGGTTACACAAAAATGGTCTCTCGGGCCCATACAATTATAGCCCTCAGCTAGAAAAAATACATCACAACAAAAGAGGAGCCATATGCTCTCAACAATCATATCCACACCCTAATTCGGCAGAATTGCCACATCCTTTCTTGCACCAAAACCTCATAGGGTGAGCATAAAGCCCATGTAACGCCCCAAAAATAAACCAACATGATCAACCCACATTAATTAATGTAACGCCCTCAAAATAATAACACTAAGACCATCAATTTAGACATGCATTGATATAAGAGACAAACATCATTCTATTCCACAGAGTAATTCTTTTACAAGAAACATTACATGTTAACAACAGAATCAAATGCCCTATGGGCTTACAGCTTTCCAAGCTAACACTTGGTTACAAGGAGGAGAGTACTAACTCAAATACACATTAAGCCCTTGGCTTGAAATTATATGTAATACAATAAGAGATAATCAAAATCACAAATGTCTGCCTGCCTCTAGCCTCCCAAGCGATGTCCTTGGAGGTGGCATGCTTCATGTACCAGAAAATGGTGTCCCATATAGGGTGAGTCACAGCCCAGTAAAAATACACTAAACCAACTATGAACAATGACTAAAAGATTAGCAATTAATAGATGGTCAACACGTATACATTCATTTACATCTTATTACAATTCCATGACAATAAAGTCTATGTTACAATTCACTTTCCATTCCTTATTCAACATTGAGTTTGAAAATAAGGCTCAGTACTCTGGCCAAAACCTTTGATGAGATTATAGTTCATCGCTAGAACACTTTCGGAATCCAAGGTAGATACATATTTTGGTGTTGTATCAATAACACATAAACCACTTCCATACTTCATAAATGATATACATTTTAGTGCTATATCAAATCAAACAAAGATCTCAATAGATAAGCATATGAGCTATATCACTACCACCACAGATAAGCATATGAGCTATATCAACACTTCAATAGATAAGCATATGAGCTATATCAACACTTCAATGGGAGAGCATATGAGCTATATCACTACCACCACAGATAAGCATATGAGCTATATCAACACTTCAATAGATAAGCATATGAGCTATATCAACACTTCAATGGGAGAGCATATGAGCTGCATCCCTGGGTCCATCCCCCATCTTCCCATAACCATTAACCGGTTTAGAGGTACATCCCCCATCTTCCCCTAAACCGTGGAGTACATCCCCCCATCTCCTCCCATACACAAGCAATGCATATAAACACAGAATCATATACACAATCAATCAATATATAAAGTTAATATATTCTATCAATCGTCTACACAAAATGCATATAAACACATTGGTCATATGCACAATCAACCAATACATAAAGTTAATGTATTCTATCAACCGTCATACTCTATGACACACCCAATTGATTAGTTTTAGTTTGCCTAATCATCATGCATTGTCTACAACAATCAATACTACCCTCCACCGGTAGTCCAAAGCAATTATTTCTAAACAGGAAATAAATACACAAATGGATAATATATATCATTTCAAGTAGGTGAGCAATAAATGATTCAACTACACCCTTTAGTCCCATACATTCCCAATTTCAACATTCTCAATTCAATTCCTCATTTTCTTTAATTGATTATATAAATTAATTAATTAAACCAATTAGGGCAAATTACCATAATTCACAAAACAACCCCAAGGTTCCATTTCCATCAATGTTCCAACATTAATTTCATTTCTCTATGCTTAACTTGCATATAGGTTTATATAATTAAGACCCCAACTTTTGTAAAATTACACAAAGGCCCAAACTTTCTCAAATTTACCCAATAACACCCAACATATCAAAATGCTAAAATTTAAAGACAAAATCCATAAGGAGGGGTAGGATATCCCTACCTTGAAGTTTGAGCTCCAACGGAGATGAAGACCAAGACCCAACGTGTTCCAAACCTCAACTTTTTCAGATTAAAATGAAGATCTCAACACCCTCTATCTTTTTAACAAAGGGCTAAGGATAGATTCACACTAGAGCGAGATGAAATCCTAGAGAGAAGATAAGTTTAGAGAGAGAGAGAGTCGGCTGCTAGGGTTTCAAAAAGAAAGAGATGGAAAAGTGATGTTTAAAATCGCTGCTGACTGCTGATATAAAACAGGCTCGCTCGAGCGAAGACTTGGTCGCTCGAGCGACCAGACACAAGAAACCCTTGCTCGAGCGAATAAAGTCTCGCCAGAGCCAAAAACTCGAAGCTTCAGGTCTGCAACCCAGAAGCACGCTCGAGCGACAAGATGCTCGCTCAAGCGAGGAACTCGAAAACAAACACCTCTCTTGCTCGAGCGAAGGAAAGCTCGCTCGAGCCAAAAACTACAACCCTCAGGTCTAGGTGAGACGCAGATGCACGCTCGAACAAAGAAACCCTGGCTCGAGCCACCAGACACAAAACTCAACTCTCGCTCGAGCGAACAAAACCTGGCTCGAGCGAAGGACCAAAAACACAAGCTTGCTCGAGCGACAAACGGCTCGCTCGAGCGAAGGTCCAAAATTCTGGGCAGTAACACTTGGCTCCCAAACACAACCAACCTGTAACAAACCTGCCCAACACATCCTATAACTCAAATACAAAGTAGGAAAGGATGTAAACAAGATAATAATCAACTACTAACATCCACGGACACACGTCCGGATCACTGTACAACAAGGGGTAAACCCGGGATCGCTATAATTAACATCCACTAAGCCATAACAATGAACCATCCATCTTTACATAGAAAATGAGAGAGTTTATACAAAAGTTCACATGCGAATATACATTCAACGATAAATGAATCACTTGAATCTATAGCATGTGAGGCATCTAATCTCAAAATAATAAAATGCCCTTAAGGGCTTACATCTTCCAAGGCAGTAGCCCGGTTACATAAAATGGTCTCTCGGACCCAAACATATTAGCCCTTGGCTTACAAAAATATCACAACAAAAATAAGAGCAAGACTACTCTTCACCAAAATACATCCACACCCTTAGCTCGGCGGGATCACGACATCTTTACCTGCACCAAATCCCATAGGAGTGAGCATAAAGCCCAGTAGAGAATTCTCACAAAGTATATATAGTTATGCTTTTTCCTCAACACAAAGGTAAATATAAATGCAATGCTATGCCAAGGTTAATCAATGAAGAAAAATATTCATTTCAATACATTGTTTCAAAATCACCATGTTCTCAATATTATCATGTGATTTCATCTATTTCAAACTTCCAATATTAATTCAATAGGGGCGGTAAATATGACACTGGTAATCCCTAGGCTGGTGTCTGCAAGTAGGCTCAACAAGCACTACCAAACTGTCATTTTTACCGGTGCTAACCAGAAGGCTCGACACCTATCCGCGCGGTTTTCTGGTCTTTCACCATGGACACTCAGGCCAACTTATCAAAGTTCATCTACACCCCCTATCCGGACTTACCACGTATTTACCCCATTCACATTACCATATTTCTCATACAAATCATTTTCTGTCATGAATGCAAATTCCTTAGATTTAGAACCACAATGCACAATAATAAATGAAATGGTTTGTAATGCAATAATTTCCATAATTCATAACATTTCTTCATGTTCAAAATCTCTACGATAATGCCACATTCACAATTTCCCATTTCTTTCCTTCATTGTCTTTCACAAGTCAACCATAAACCATCCATTTATACCACAATTCCCTCGTTTAACAAGTCAGAGCAACATAGTCTCATCAAGGGTTGCATATGAAATTTTTCAAAAAAACAATTTCTCCATCTCATTATATATAAAAGATTACCATTCTTGCAAACACATTATGGAATTTATACTCAATCAACCTCTATTCAAAGAAAGAAAAAAAAATTTTTTTTTTTTTTTTTTTTTTGAACATCTTCCAAATTTCTCCAAAAATCCCTAAATTTTTAGGGTTTTTACCAAAGAACCAAACATTTCCCATCCCCGTAAAGAAACCCCATTAAATCATCCTTTTGAGTTCAATAACTAAACAAGCCCACTAGTATTTAGTAAAATGATTTGGGATTAAATCCATTTTGAAAACTCCACATTTTAGGTCACAAAATCAAAATCAACACTAATCTTTCAAGGAAACTTTTAAATCAACAACAACAATACATAACCTATATATATAACTCAAGAAATCCCTACCTCCAAGTAAAAGCTCAAAAGGAAAGATGAGAGAAACCCCAAGGTGCTCCAAACTCGTATTTTCTTGGATCAAAAGAAAGCCCACACCAAACTCTAGCTTTTTTGTAAAGGATGAAGGGTAGGAAAGCTTTAGAGCATGGAGTATTTTTAGAGAGAAGGACTGAGAGAGGGAGAGAGAGTCGGATCTAGGGTTTTGGAGGAAGAAGATAATGAAAAAGGGGTAAAATTCCCGCTGCTGAAATCTAATATATATGAAACGCGCTCGAGCGAAGGAGTCATCGCTCGAGCGACCAGACACAACGAACGGACCTCGCTCGAGCACAAGAATCTTCACTCGAACGAACAAAGCAAGACTTCAGGTCTACAACCCACCAACGCAAACGCACGTTCGAGCACAAAAATGCTCGCTTGAGCGAAGGAGTACAGAGCTCGCTCGAGCGTGAGAAAGCTTGCTCGAGTGAAGAATGCCACTCTTCAGGTCTAAAAGAGACGCAGACGCACACTTGAGCGCAATAATGCTCGCCTGAGCGAAAAGATAAATACCCAAGGCTCGCTCAAGCGCAAGAAGCCTTGCTCGAGTGAAGAGGCAAAAACCTGGGCAGCAACCACTTGCACAAACTCACAACCAACCTGCTCCAAACTCATTCAACACATCCCAAAGCTCAAATATAAGGAAGCAAAGGGTGGAAACAAGGTATAAATCACAACATACAATCACGGATTGCTATAGCCCGGTAGAGAATTCTTAACAAAATATATACATTTTATGCAATTTCACCAACTGAGATGCACATGCCATGCTATGCCTTTTGAAAAAAAAATCACATTTACATCTTTTGAAAACTATCATGCTCCATGATAACTTGAAATCTCAACAATTCAAAATTTATCAATTTATTTCAAGGGGTGGTAAATACGACTCAAATAATCCCTAGGTTGGTGTCTGCAAGTAGGTATAACTAGCACTACCAAATCCCCACTTCATCGGTAGCTAACCGGAAGGCACGTAGCACCTCTTCCGCGCGTGTTTTCGATCTTTCACCCCAGACACTCAGGCCAACTTAATCAATTTTATCTACACCTCCTATCCAAACTTACCAACGTATTTACCCCAAGACATTTCAATAAATCTCATTTCACAATATTTCTTTCTCAATGCAAAGTTTCAAATCCCAATTCAATATTTATAGCATGCAAGGTATTAAAGTGCCAATGCAACAATTATCCATGCAATACAATAATCAACCATGCAATGTAATGATTATCCATGCGATGTAACATCCTACCATTTACCAAACTTCCACACAAATGCTTCATTTGTGATCACAATTTTCCACTTCCTTTTACAATTTATTTCAACATATATCACATATGAATTTTATATCTATCCAAGTGTAGCAACAATTCCACATCTTATGTGTTCTCAACAATTTTCCATTTCATGAGTATATATATACACTTAAACAATAAATTTCAAAAAAATCCACTAATTTTCATATACCAAGAAAATTGTCATTTTGTATACAATAATATGAAATTTCCACTTATTCAATCATTTAGCACAAGGAAAATCCATAGATTCTCAACATTTTCCAAAACCCCCAAATTCTAGGTTTTTTCATCAAAACTAGACACTTCCTCACCGCTTGGAAGAATCTCACCAAAAACATCTTTCTTAAATCAATGTGGTTCAAATCCTCAAGTAAATCATTTAGAGATAACAAGAGTGAACCCATTTTCAAAACCACCAACATTCTTGAGCCAAAAGCCAACTTGTCAATACCACCAAAGGAAATTTTAAAATCAACATAAACTTGCAAAAATATATATATAACTCTAAGAAAATCCCTACCTCAAGTTCTTGGAGGGAAAAGAGATGAAAGCCCCAAAATCAACAATGACAAAACCCGATCTTCACCGCACACAACGAAACCCTTGAAGAATTTTCTAACTTTAATCAAGGAACTAGGGTCAAAATGTTTATGGATTTGGAGAAATCAAAGATCTAGTGAGGTTTGATGTAGGAGATGTAGAGAGAATGATGAGAAAAGGGTTTTTAGAGAGAGAGAGATGTATAAAATGATATACACTCAGTCCAAGAAAAGAAGAAAAGCAGATTTTCGGACTCAGTGGAGTCCCGCACATGCGGCACCCATACCCACATGTGCAGAACGTCCTCCCACACGTGTAGTACTCACCGCCGCACGTGCGGCGCCCTTACCCCGCACCTGTCTTTTATGCAGTAGACAACCCAGAAACACCCCTGTTTCCTGCACGTGCGGCCCCTCTTCCACACTTGTAGCTCTGCCCTCTGCCCAGAAAATTTCCAGCTCCAATGAAAAACTCCCGGATTCAACTTCAAGTCTCCCGAAACAAACGAAACTCAGGATTGAAATTAATAAGGATGAAAATTTTGAGAAAGAGATTTCAAAAGTGATGAACCCAACAGTTGACAAGACCTCAAGTTAGACCTGGACACTCTAACACGATAAACCCCAACACACACAAAAGAAAAGTAAGACAGGTTACGTATCCGGTCATCACAACCTCCCCACCATAGAAAATTTCACCCCCGAAATTCAATCAACTACTCAACAAGGAATTTCCAGCAGTTACAACCACTCTATTACAATCTCAAATCACAAAATAGATTCTCGACCAATATTTACTATTATCATCATGGTTACCTCGATAACAACAGCCGTTTATGGTAAGCATAAGTATGAAGCTTTCTAGCAAAATATTAATCCACAATAACTTCACGCTTAGAACAACAATACATATAACAACATGCGATTAACAACTTTGATACATTTCCCTCTAACATTAGGGAATATAACAAGTTAAAACAACTAAGCCTTTTCAAACAAATCCGGATACTTGGAGCGGACTTCCGCCTCTGGTTCCCACGTTGCTTCTTTAACCCCATGGTGTCTCTACAATACCTTTACCAACGGTATAGTTTTGCCCCGTAGCACTTGCTCCCGAGTATGTAGCATTTGAACCAATCGTTCTTGGTAAGACGCATCCTCATCTACCTCCAAATCAACGCAAACAAGCACATAAGAAGGGTCGGGCTCATACTTCCTAAGTATAAATACATGAAACATGTTGTGAACCCCCGAAAGTTATAGTGATAAGGCTAACCGGTATGCTATTTCCCTAATTCGCTTCAATATCTTGAAAGGCCCAATAAACCTTGGAGACAATTTACCACTTTTACTGAATCTCATCAAACCCCGTCTTGGCGAGATTTTAAGGAACACATGGTCACCAACTTCGAAAGATAAAGGTCTCCTCCTCTTATCGACATAACTCTTCTATCGGCTTTGAGCCGCTGCTAACCTCTTCCTAATGAGAGTTACTTTTTCAGTTGTCTCTCTAACAATTTCTAAACCCAACAATGGTGCATCACCTACCTCGGCCCAACAAATCGATGATCTAGAAGGTCGGCCATACAAGGCGTCAAACGGTGCCATCTCGATGCTCGCTTAATAACTATTGTTATAGGCAAACTCAATCAATGGTAGATGCCTCTCCCAAGATCCCTTGAAATCGAGGATGCAAACTCTAAGCATGTCCTTCAAAATCTGAATGGTACGTTCTGACTGTCCGTCCGTTTGAGGGTGGTAAGTGGTGCTAAAGGTCAACTTAGTTCCCAATGCCTCTTGAAGGCTTTGCCACAACCGGGCAGTAAAACGAGGATCTCTATCTGATACAATGGTTATAGGAACTCCATGAAGTTGAACTATCTCTCTAATGTACAACTCCGCCAAATGTTCAACTAAGTCACCGGTGCGCATCGGAATAAAATGCGTAGATTTAGTCAACCTATCAACAATCACCCAAACAGCATCATTGCCTCGCTGTGTTCTAGGAAGTCCAACTACAAAATCTATAATAACGTGTTCTCATTTTCACTCGGCTATCGGTAAGGGTTGTAGCAAACCCGCTGGTCTTTGATGTTCGGCCTTCACTTGTTGACAAGTAAGGCATTTTGATACAAAGGAAGCGACATCTCGTTTCATACCCCTCCATCAAAACTGACAACTAAGATCATGATACATTTTGGTGCCTCTCAGGTGTACCGCAAGGCGTGAATGATGGAACTCCCGAAGTACATCCTTTCTACAAGATTCTGGTACAAACAAAAGGTCTAGATAACGTACACTCAGATCCGGGTGAATGTTCAAACCCTTCTCTTCATTTCCATTGGAAATTCTATCACGGATGGACTCTACTTCACGGTCTCTTTGTTGTGCCTCTATGACCTTACTAATCAAGATAAGTTGAGCACTCAAAGTAAACAAGGTTGCACTTCCTTCGAACTCATCCAAGTGCAAATCAAACTTGCCAATATCACCTAGCATAACCCATTCCCGAATGGCCACACTTGCCAAACTACTCACGGATTTCTGACTCAAAGCATCGGCCACTACATTGGTCTTTCCCGGGTGATAGTGTAACTCAAAGTCATAATCTGTCATAAATTCCATCCACCTCTATTGGCGTAAATTCAAGTCTTTTTGGGAAAAAAAATACTTTAGACTCTTGTGATCGGAGAAAACCTCAAACTTCTCGCCATGCATAAATTCAATTCTTAGAGAAGTACCATGACATAATTAAGTGGTCATCAATGATTGACTTGCAGATGATTTGGGAACATCATGGGTGTGTAAGCTAATTGGATTGGACTTCCAGCCAATTCTCTAATTGGATTAAGGAAATTTGGTTCCATTTCAAATTCATTTTGATGATTTGAACTGTTCAATTTTAGTACATTCTGAGTAGATTATTCATGTAAAAAATCATGTTGATCGAATATCGTTAATGTTTAAATTGCATTTGTCTTTAAAAAATGAATGAGAAGGATAATTTCAAGAAAGACAAATATGATCCAATTATGCTACTAATGATATCGATCAACTTAATTATTACATGGATAATCTACTCATAAGGCGTAAAAAATAAGCGATTCGGATCTCCGAGATAGACCCAAAATGGGGCCAAATTGCCCTAAATTGGATCCACTAGTAACTAATTAGACCTAGCCTAGTTGGCCACCATGCCTTCCTTAGGGTGTAGTCCCAAAAAAGTCATGGGTTCAATTCTCCTTAGGGGACTTGAATTAAGCAAGTGCAAGCACTTAAGTCCTTTGCTAAGGATATGGGGAGATTTTCTCCCAGAAGTGCTAATCTAACAACTAACATTTGCCGATCAAAAAAAAATTGCTTTTTTAAAGTTGGATCCTCTACTCCTATTAGAGCAATATATCTCTCTTATATCATCCTAAGTACTTCATAAAGTTACTTGCAATTGCTTTTTTCTTTTCTTTTTGTCACTAATACTAATCATCTACAATTTCTTCTTGATTTGTTCAAGATGAGGTAAAACCAGCTAACATTCCTAAATCAATCCAACTTCACATGCACGAAGCTGATGTTTCCGTAGAAGATATCAGAAAACACATAAACTATTTGATTAATGAGGCATGAAAGATGATCAATAAAGCTCGACTTGTGGATTCTCCGTTCAATGGCACTTTTGTTCAAATTGTAACAAACATGGCTAGGGTTTCCGAATTCATATACCAATATGGAGATGGCCATGGACATGATATTGGACGAAAGAACAAAGGTCGTGTCACTTTGTTGCTCATTGACCGATTCCACTTAAATAGACATAAATATTGTTTTAAATTATAGGATAAATTATATAAATGGTTCTCAAAATATCTATTTTGTCTCACTTTGATTCTTTAATTTTCAATTTTGACAACTTTGTTTTAAAATTTTTTAATTTGAGTCAATTTGGTCCAATTTCAAATGAACCTTCTAAATAATTAATAGGATGATAATAAAATACACATATAGTTTCCAAGGTATGTTATTTGTGTTAATTTAATTCCTAACATTTTTAATTTTGTCAATTTAGTCCCAAAACATAAACGAAAAAGATGAAACAAAAACTTCCAGTATTGAGGGACAAAATTGCTAAAATCAAAATTTTATGGACCAAAATGACACAAAACGTATAGTTTAGGGACCATTCACGGTGTTTGGTTTTAATTTTCTAAATTCATTTTTTTTTAAATTGAGTTTGTTATTTTTTTTTGTTTTCAGTAAATATTTTTTAAATTTTAAGTAATTTTTTTTACTCTTTTAGAAACACCTTACTTAGATGTATCTAAAAAGTAAAATATTTGTAAAAAATATTTTTAAAAATCAATAAATACACAAGAATACAAAAAATATATATATACTGAATTTTTGTATTTTTGGTATTTAATGAATTTTTTAAAGATTTTTTCACAAATGTTATACTTTTTAAGTGTATTTATGTTAGGTGTATCTAAAAATTTAAAAATTGCTTAAAATATTAAAAAAAATTCAGTAAAAACAAAAGAAAATTACGAAAACAAAAAATTTCAATTTTCTGAAAACTGAATTCAAAAAACTCAAACCAAACAAGCTGATTGTAATTATTTCATTAACGATTTAAGAGGCCGTTTGGAATTGGATCAATTTGACTCAAATTTCAATATGACATAAAATGCATACTTTAAGGATCATAAATATATACATACATATCAAATGGATCTTTGTATAGTGAATTCTCACAAATATCGTAATGTGCTATGCATGGTTTTAAAAACCAGACCGGACCGGCCGGTTCAACCGGTGACCGGATGGGGTTCCGGTCCGGTCAGCCCCCTTAAACCGACCATTTGTAAAAACCGGCCTATTTATTGAAAACCGGTGAACCCACCGATTAAACCGGTGAACCGGTCGACCCGGTCACGGGTTGATCAAACCGGACCGGTCTCAAATTTTTTTTTTTTTTTTAATGTTTTTCCTTTGTTTTTTTTTTTATTTTCTTTCTTTCTTTTCTTTCTTTCTTATTTTATATATATATATATATATATAAAATATAAGAATATAATAAAATTTTAATTTGAAACTCTTTTTCAAGGTCTCCTCTTGTGAGGAATCCCATTAAGAATTTAATGAAATTATTGTGAAAGTTTTCACCTATTTATAAGAAAAAAACTCTTTCAAAAAAACTTAAGAAATCCATGTGGGATTCAATCAAATGCATTGGAGGGAATATTGAAATTTTGATATCCCTCCAAAATTTTAGTTCTTCTTTCAATCAAATTATTTGAATTAAAATCATATGGAGGGAATATTAAATATTTGATTTCATCTTCCAAAATTGAAATTAATAATATTTTAAAATATATTATTATATTTTTAGTAAAAAAATATTAGGACAAATATTTAAGATAATTTAATATTTTTAATTTATAATTTTATTACTTATATTTTTATTTAAATATAATTTTAATATATTTATTACGTCACGGTTCGATTCCGGTTCAACCCGACGGTTGAACCGGTGACCCGTCCACCCGATGCCTTTTCCGGTTCATTCACCGGTCCGGTTTTTAAAACATTGGTGCTATGTTCTCAACAAAAATATTTAGAAAACTATCGAGAATTTGAATATATGGTTAGGGACGGAGCCAAAATTTTAAGATAAGGGGGCCAAATATTATATATATCCAATTCCAACTATATTTTCATTATTTTTATATTCTAATTTACAAATTGAAATGCATCAAAATATATCAATAATCAATAAAAACAAAGATATGTAAAGGATTTTTTTAATTTCCTTCTATTTTTATCTCCTATTTTATATTTATTTAGTCAAAATAAATAATATTTTATTAAATTTAGTATGAAAAGTCACATTTGAGTTGGTAGAATGGCTCTACAAATAATATATTGATAAGGGAGGAAGGTTTTTGAAAATGTATAAAATGTATGTGAGATATATTTTGATTCAATAGCTGAGATTAATCCTAAATTTATATCAATGGTTCAGATCAATGGATCTCCCGCCCAAACAACTCTTTGCCCTAGCTCCCACGTCTGGCTAAACAAATCTGCTCTATGCATTCTCTCTCATCTGCCTTACCTCTCTCTCACCAACGGCATTTTCTTCTCTATGGCTTACTACCTCCTCCATCGTTAGCGCGATCAGATCCGATCCTCCACCCCTCTCCACGTCGTCACTCTTTCCGAACTTGCTGTCATTGCCTCCCTCATCGCTTCCTTCATCTACCTCCTTGATTTTTTCAGCATTGGTTTCGTCCAATCCTTCATCACCCGTGCTTCTCACGACGCCGGCTTCATCTAGGTTTGATCGTTCTCTTTCTTTCTCTGTGTTGTTTTGATATCATATCAAACGTGTTTACAAATTTCAGTAGAGCTTTCTTTTCTACATCACCATTTTTTTTGTGTTGATATCAAGTCTCTTTGCAGGTACCAAGAGTAGGAGATTCGTTGCTGCAGCACCAGCGAAGCCCGATCAACATTGAAATGGCGGTTTTTGACTCCGACTGAGTCATTTCTATGATCTTCGGTACGGTTCTGTGCTCTCTCTGTGTCTTTGTGGTGAATTTTAGGGCTTTCAAAGAATGTGTTTGCAGACCATTTAGATCGGTTGATTTTGGAAAACAAAAATTTGCATTTTTTTTTAGCTTGTAACAGTGGTGAAATGAGAAGGCATGGATATGTAATTCTCATGTTGAATCTTTTCAAAAATTATATAAATTGAGGGAGTTTAGTGGTTGTTTTTTATACAAGGCCTTTAAATTTTATTTATTTATTATTTATTTTATTTTATTTTTTTTTTTGTGGTTTAAAAGCCAAATTACTTTACAGCCCATTTAGATTGGTTGATTTTGGAAAAAAAAATAAAAAATAAATAAATTTCATCTTTTTTAGTTTATGACAGCGGTGAAATGAGCAGAAATGGAGATGTAATTCTCATGTTGAATTTTTGAAAAAATATATAAATTAGGAGAAAGTTTGGTGGTTGTTTTGTTTTTTTATTTATTTATACAAGTTTTTTTTCACTCTTCAACTGAGATTTTTAATTTGTTTTCTGGTTTAAAAGCCAAATTACTTTACAGCCCATTTAGATCGGGTGATTTTGGAGGAAAAAAATTGCATTTTTTTAGTTATATTATAGCAGTGGTGAAATGAGAATATGGAGATATAATTCTCATTTTGAATCTTCCTAAGAAATGTATAAATTGGGAGAGAAAAAAATTTAATTATTATTTTTTATAATAATAAAATTATCGATTCAGATTTAGATATAGAAGAAATAAGCATCTGACACTTATATAAGATTATATTATCTATATAAAAAGGGGGGAAGGTTTTTGAAAATGTATAAAATGTATGTGAATGTGAGATACATTTTGATCCAATGGCTGACTTGCAGATACATACAAAGATACACCTTTAGTTGGCTGGTCAAACCTATGTAGTGGGTCATAAGTACGTGAACTTTTGTCAATTTCACATGGATTCTGACTTTTTGTGTCTGTGAATAAATAAATGAAAGTTTTGTTCTTTTCTTAACAGAGTTTCTTCATAGGGCCGCTGATCTTACACTGGTTCCATCAGCTGCCCTTGCAAAGGAGCTTGAAGCAGCTAGGGTAACAGCAGGTAAATGAACATCGCCCAATAGATAACTCTCTGAAATTTCACATTGATCACATAACAGAATTTGACATTTATGCTTCTGCTTGAATTTTTATTTTATTTTTTTCAAATGTTTCTCTGAAAATAGCAGCTCATATCCATGTTAATTCTTTGTTTATTTTCAGGTAACAAGATTCATCTCTGGAATAAGGGTGTTGATTCCGAAAGCTTCCATCCCAAATATCGCACTCAAGAAATGCGAATAAGACTAAGGTATGGCTTTCTTTCAATCCTTAAAATTTCATTACCATGTAATATGAGTTTCCTCCAAATGTTAATATATTGTTCTTTTTTTAATCAGCAATGGGGAGCCCGAGAGACCATTGATAGTCCATGTTGGACGACTAGGAGTTGAGAAGAGTTTGGATTTACGACTAGGAGTTGAGAAGAGTTTAGATTTACTCAAAAGGTACTGCTCTTTTATTTCAAATGATAAGTATTTTCTGCTTTTGCAATTTAGGAAATATTACTTGCAAAATATTGATGGAATAATGCTTTTTTCATAATTATTATAAGTTGTAAGCATTGACATTTGGGATGTATGATTGAACAGTGTCATGGACCAGATACCGGAGGCACGAATTGCTTTTATTGGAGATGGACCATATAGGTATTTCTCTAAGGACTTATTGGCCGTTTAGTTTTGTCAACATTGCCGTAACAATCTCTATAGAATATAGTATAAAATGATTCTTTGTATTAAAAACCACAAACCGCTGTCTAACGAAATGAATTATTTATTTTTATATTTTTGCTTACATCCAATGATACACAAATTGTTCCATGATGATCGCTTGAATTTATTTTCCAGTAAGAACCATGGGCAAAATTTATTCATGTAGGATGATTTCTTCGTGGCAGGGAGGATCTGGAAAAGCTGTTCTCCGGCATGCTTGCCGTATTCACAGGCATGTTAGGAGGTGAACCCTCAACTTTCCAATAAGGCCAAGGGGAATAAAAACTCTCAACCAACTAGGGGAGGAATGAATATTGAGATTTTGAACTTCCAAAAATGTTACTCATCGATATATCAGTTGATACATATGAGTTGATAAATATTGATATGTATCCCAATAGAGTTGCTATATATAGGATTTGAATTTTTGAATGGTGGTGGCAATTTGCAGGTGTTGCATCACTTCTGGCGAAGAGATCTATGTCATTTTCAGCCATTGAAGTGTGTGATCATGAAACCAATGGGGTTGAAAATGACTTATCAGATGATGGGTCACAAGCTGGCAAGAAGAAGAGGAGACTGAACTTGGAACAAGTGAAAACACTTGAGAAGAACTTTGAGTTGGGAAACAAGCTTGAATCTGAGAGGAAAATGCAGCTGGCAAGGGCTCTTCAGCTGCAACCAAGACAAATAGCTATATGGTTTCAGAACAGGAGGGCTAGGTGGAAGACAAAGTAGTTAGAGGAAGACTATGATGTTCTTAAGAGACAGTTTGATGCTATCAAGGCTGATAATGATGCTCTCTAATCTCAGAACCAGAAACTTCAAGCTGAGGTATGGTTTTCGAAATTTTTGTTTTTTCGAAAACAAAAATAATGAGGAGTTAAGAAACACTCATCGTTTTCGTTTTTGTTTGAAAACAGCTGTTGAAAATTTGGAAAAGTTTTTGAAAGTGTTTTTCTAAAAGACGGGTGTTTTTAGAAATTGCCAAACAAAGTTTTCAGATCATTTTTTTTTTTAAACAAAATTTGAAAACAAAACCAAAGGGAATTAATTCCAAAATTATTTTGATGCTTTGGGAAGATGCATGTGTTGATAACTGTTAGATTTTAGTTTGGACAAAATTCCCCTTCTTTATTGCCAATTGAGTAAGCAACTTTTCTTTTGTTTTTGTATTTTTTTTTTTTTTTTTTTTGGGTGGATTGATTAAGAAGAAGAAAAAAAAATCAATTTGAATCACTTTAGATAGCCATAATTATGGTCGTCATTTTGGGTGTTGTTTCTGTTTTTCAAGTTTTCAGAAACAAAAACAATGAGTAGTTCAAAAACACCAATTGTTTTCATTCTTTTGTGAAAGTAACTTTGAAAATTTTAAAAACAATTCAAATAAGCTTTTTTCAAAAAACTACAATTTTCAAAAACAGTTGGCAAGCAAATTTTCTGAGTCAACTTCTATTTTCTGTTTTCCAAAGTAAAAGACTATACTAAACTCACCCATATAGTAGTTGATTTTCATTCCATTCTGTTGCAAACACAGAAAAGAGCATAAAACATGCATTAATGAAATAAAATTTTATAAAATTCGCTGAAGAGGCCCACTTTAAAAAAAAAAAATTGTCTTTCATATATAGTAATGCTACAAATCCAGAAGATTTACTTTAGAAAATCACATAGAAAAAAAAAAAAAAAAATCAATAGTCTACATCTATTTTGAGTGTGTGTGATCTACATTCCATCAACTTTAAATTTACATCACACACTCACTTTTCGAATAATATTCAAGATAAATTTTCATGAACCATTGCATTTTATTCCATATATATTTTATGTCCGATGCTATAATCAGTTTTATGTATCCAAAACTTCTTGATTTTTCCTATCTAAAAAACGAACTTCCTGATTTTGAATTGAATGAATGCAGATAATAGCACTTAAAAACAGAGAGCCAACAGAATCAATAAACCTAAACAAAGAGACAGAGGGTTCAAGCAGCAACAGAAGTGAAAACAGCTCAGAGATCAAGGTAGACATCTCAACAAGGACCCCACCAGCCATGGACAGCCCTTCATCAAACCATCATCATGGCCATCCAATTATTCCAACAAGCAGCAGCAGACCCCTCTTTCCACCCGCCATCATCACCAGGCCCACTTCTGCTGCCGTGGCCCACCTCTTCCCAAACTCTTCTTCTTCATCAAGACAACCTGACCACAAGATCATTGATCATCAAAATGCTGTCAAAGAAGAAAGCTTTTCCAACATGTTTTGTGCCATTGATGATCAATTTGGGTTTTGGCCATGGTTGGAACAACAACACTTCAGTTGAATTGAAACCCCCCCCCTGGCTGTATTAGAATCAGCAATACTATATATTCAGAAGAAAAAAAAAAAAAAGAAGTAATGTTACATGTAATCTCATTTGTTATCTTATTTTCTCACTTGAGACCCAATTACTGTGTTTAGAGATGAGAAAATATGATAAGAAATCTATATAATATGAGAAGAAGGTTTTTGAATTTTTGTGAGATTCACGTCATTGTTGGGCCAATGTTCGCTGGAAAAACAGCAGCCCTCCTTCGTCGAGTCAAATCTGAGGGCAACAATGGCAGGTACTTTGTTGACTTTGTTAATTTCGTGAATTTGAGTTTAATTCGGATATTCTGAGAAGTAGCTAGAGATATAAGCTTTACCTAGATTTGTAAAGTTGGGGGTTCTAATTTGTAATTTAATTTGTGCAATTTATTCTCAACACTTTTATGGTGTTATGTAGTAAAGAAATTCTGAATGTTAATTAATTGTAGATGATAACAATGTGTTAAGTTTATGTTGGATGCATAAAGAATTTTATTTTATTTTAACTATTATTTTGGGGCCAACCATGTATCTGTAGAAATGTTGCAATAATAAAGTCAAGCAAGGATACAAGATATGCGGTTGACTCGGTGGTGACACATGATGGGACAAAGTTTCCCTGTTGGGCGTTGCCGGATCTGTTGTCATTTAGGCAAAAATTTGGAGATGAGGCTTATGCCAAGGTATTTCAAACTTGAACCATTTGATTTGTGTTTTTTTTTGGTTTATAAATTTTTTTTTTTTGGTTCAGTCTATGGTGTCCCAGTTGTTCTATGGGCTTGGTAGCTTCATAAGTTGGATGTGTTTGATATATTGTAAGTGATATTGAAGTGATGTTACTATCATCTTCATGGTTTTATGTAAGGAGAATTTGATTGTTTCTTGTGGCTTGACATTGTACAAGTTACTTTTCTAATTATTGGTGTTGGTAAACCATATGTGAGCTAATTTAACTGGTAGACAAGTAATCTTAACTGTTTAGGCTCTCTTTTTTATTTTATTTTTAAAATGTGAAATCAAATGCTATTCATGATTAACACCATTGCAGTCCTATATTTAAGTCTGGAGTTTTTTTTTTTTTTTAATGCTTTTTCTATTATCTTCTAAATATGCTGGTTACATGTTGGCAGCTAGATGTGATTGGCATTGATGAAGCTCAATTTTTTGGCGACCTTTATGATTTTTGCTGCAAGGTTGCTGACCATGATGGAAAACTGTAATAGTTGCTGGGCTAGATGGGGACTACTTGAGGTTTTTCTTACAAATTAATTCATTTTTTTTTTCTTTTCCTTGATGCAAATTTGTGACAGGCCTTTGTTGTGGTGTTTTTGCTTGATAATATCAATATTTTTCGTATGCCCGTGCCTAGGCATACACAAAATTCATGTTAAAGTCAATAAATTTGATAAATTACATTTTAAATCAATACATTTAAATTTAATTATATTTTAATCTTATAATTAATTACATTATTGCTTTTAGACACGGGTATACACTAGGGTGACACATTACTTTCATGGGTGATACATTTTTTAATTTTTATGGGTGATACATTTTTAAACCTCCAGACCAACCCTAGGGACTTACCTGATTAGAAACCCATACTTTACGATAAATCAAAATTTTATACTCATCAAACTCACCATAAATTAGATTTGTACTATTTATCAACCCATAAATCAGTAGTTTGAAGGTGTTAAAATCAGAAGGTGTTAAAATCTATTGCTAGATAAATTATAGTTGTTGCCAAGGATATGCGGGCGGAATGTGATTGGCTAGATGGAAAAAGCAAGCAAGAAAAGCGATAGAAAGTGTAGTCTTAATAAAAGTAAAAAAATAAAAAATAAAAAATAAAAAATAAAAAAGAGGAAGCTTTGGGTGACCCACCACCAACTCGGAAAGGGGGTCCGAAAATTTCACAACTTCTGGGAAATCACAATACTGTATTTATTATTATTTTTATTTTTAGAATCTTAATTTATTTAGCTTTTATTGTTTGTTGGACAAACTATTAAATTGAAATTCTTAAACAACATAATAATTATTTGTTTGATAGTATTATATATATCAATTGGAATAATTGTTAGTTTTTATTGAAATTTTTAAACAACAAAATAATTATTTGTTTACTAGCAATGGGAGTATTTCGGTGCTTCTTCGTGGGCTGCATCACCAGAGTTCTGGGTAATTTCATTGTTATTTTATTCGAGTTCTGTAAAACGTGTGGTATAAATAAAATTGTTTTAAGTTTTTTAAAAAGAATAGTATTTCTTTATATATTTTTCAATATTTTTGTCAAAACATATTATGGACTCTATAAATTTTAATATGATACGTATGAATTACAATTGTATTTTGATCACAACATTATTTGCATCGTGCCTTCAGACACGGGCATACGCTAGTAATATAATATAATATAATATAATATAAAGGTTATAAAAAAACATGGTGGGGGAGGGAGGGAGGGGGCATGGCCACCCTTGAGCAAAGGTTAACTCCGTCCCAGCATATGGTGTATATTTGACTCAAGAAGAAACACATTTACAATTTTTGGATTTTTTGTTCAACATTTAGAAATTATTGGAACATACTCTATTAAGATATAGTTCCAAATTTTCTTTTGCCTTTTCTTCAAAGTTTTTTATCAAAAAGAAAGATGTTATTATATGCCTTTCGGTTTTACACTCCCTTTGTTTTAGCAAAAAAAATATTACAATTTTTTTTTTTATAAAATGTTTTTGAAAAATAGTTTTCCTATGGTTTGTTATTAATAATTGCTATTATTGAAAAATCGTTTCTGACAAAATTTAAAAATATATTTTCATAACACAGTTTTGCTATTAATAGCATTTTCAGGAGTGCTGGGTAAAAACAGAAATGTCTGTTCCATCATACATATAGATAGGCAATTATATAATCACACACTAGCTCATTACAAGTGTCACTGTCTGAACCATTTATTTTATAATGTTTTATATATAGATTAATTATGAAAAAAATTAAATTAATTTAATATTCATAATCTCATAAATTTATTTTATTTGTTCTTAAAAAATAGATTATAATTACAGTTATAAAAATAGATCATTCATTTGTTTGAAAATAAATATAATAAAGTTATGGGACAATGATTTTTTTTTTTTTTTTATGAATGATTTACATATAAATATAATAAAATAAAATAATACGATTAAGATTATAGATCATTCATTTGTTGAAAAATAATGGGTATTGATTCATGCTTAGAATTTGTTTGATTTGGGCTTTGGGCTTTTGGCTTTAGGCTGTAGGCTTTACGCCTGGCATTATGAGATTAATTCGGATGTTGAGTGTTGGAGTTATTTAAATTCGGGATTCAGGCCCGTAGTGGGCAAATATGCTACATTTTCGGTCCAATAAACTTGAAGGGTAGGCCCGGTCTTGAGATTTTCGGGATCTAAAGCCGAGATAATCAACTAATAAATTTTTAGAGCCTTTCATATTTTTTTTTTCATTGATGGAAAAAAAAATATACATATATATATATATATACATATATTTGAAGATAAAAGACAAAAGATTTATGTCAAAATCACAAAAAATATTTAGCATTACATTGCAACAACTAATAAGTGTCGTTTAATCTTCGCTCTTCTTGCATTTTTAAAAGCAAATAAATCAATCATACTTGCATAATCTAGTTTTTTTGCTAAATCATTTTCAATGGATAACAATGTTAATTATATTAAATGGGCCTTTTAATTTTTTAATGGGTCAATTTATTTTGAGTTAGTTTGGGCCTTCCTTAATTTTTTTTGGATTTAAAATATACCTAATATATTACACAAAACTATAATAGGAGGGGATCCCTTTTTTGGGTCTATTTTCAATGGATCACAATGCTAATTTTTTTGAATGGGTCTTTTAATTTTTTATGGGAAAATTACTATGTAATCCTATGTAGGAGATCTATTTCCTTTCTAATCCCACTATATTTTTAATAGACTAACAAGTCCACAGTTTTTTAAGTTTTGTATCCGGAGGTCTCGTTTTTTATTTTCTTATTTTTTAAATGATCGTATTACCCTTTGATTTGAGATGTATATACATATACGTGAAAAATCAAATATTAGATTGTGATGTCGCTTATACGAGGTTGTCTACGATCTCAATCTCTCTCTGTGATGTCGTTCTCTTTGTGCTGTGAGGTCGATCTCGCTGTGCCGTGAGGTCAATCTCGTTGTGCGATCTGAATCTCTATGTATAAGCAATCTCTGCGTACGCTCTGTGTGTGTGCGTGCGTGTGCGTGCGTGTGTGTGTGTGTGTGTATTTCACTTTGTCTCTATCTGTCGACACATATATGTACTAGTGTATGCCTATGCCTGAAAGCACGATGCAATTAATAATGAGATTAAAATATAAATCAAAATAAAATTATTAAAACATAATGTTAAGATTTTCCTTTTCAATGGTTGTGGACAGTTACAGAGCGGAAGTGGCGATGAGTCCCTTAGTTCAACACCCATTTCAAAAACTTTTTCAAATTTACTTAAGTTTTGTAAGGAAATTTTAATTTCTACTATAATGCTATTATATGTATTAAAAATTTAGCTCATTAAATTTTTTAAAATTTTTATTAAAAAATTATAAAATTAAATGTTAGTATTTTATGATGAAATGTCTTCAAATTATTCTAATATAAAAGTTAATATTTTTTATAAAAATTATTAATTTTATTGAATATATATTAAAAATAATACATGATATAACAGTTTGATTTGATTTTTCTAATTATTTTTTGATTTTTTTGAAAAAATAGAAATAAATTTGACAAAAATAAATTGTTTGGTTTGATTTTTCAAATTTTGTTTTAAAGGTATTTTCATTTATTTTATTGGATTTTTTTTTATTTTACTCATTTTTTTGTACTTTTTAAATGCTCCTAATCTAAATATATTTGAAAAGTAAAACAAATTGACTAAAATATTAAAAAATTCTAACAATAAAAAAATTCAAACAAAAATCTGTGCATTTTTATTTAGATTTTTGTTTTTTTGAATGAATTTTTTTGGTATTTTACTTTTTAAATGCATCTAATTTTGATATATCTAAAATGTACCCCCAAAAAAATGACTAAAATATGGAGGAAAAAAAAAAGTTGAGAAATTAACAAACGAAAACCAGTCTCAAAATAATTTCTGAAAAATTAGACCAAACAAATATATTTTCAACACCCATTTCAAAAACTTTTTCAAAATCATAAAAAATCAACACTCATTTTCTATTAAGGAATTAAATTTATTTCATAAATCAAACTAAAATCAAAACCCATTTTATGAAGATCAAATATTCTAAAACATCTCAGTCACATAACTTGTATGCATAGATTTGCATTTTGTCTCTCTCTGAAAAAAATAAAGAAAAAAAAATGCAAAACAAACCCAGATCTTTAAATTGTCTAACCTTCATTAACAGTAATCACATGGACATAATTCCGCAACAACACTACCAATCTCACCAACCACCACACAAAAAAGAAAAGAAAAAAAAATGGTACATGATTTTTATTTTTTTTTTATTTTTTTGTATTTTACTCATTTTTTTGTACTTTTTAAATGCACCTAATCTAAATATATTTGAAAAGTAAAACAAATTGACTAAAATATTAAAAAATTCTAACGACAAAAAAAATTCAAACAAATATCTATGCATTTTTATTTGGATTTTTTTTTTTTAATGAATTTTTTTTCGTATTTTATTTTTTTTAAATGTACAAAAAAAAAAAGACTAAAATATGGAGAGAAAAAAAATTTTGAGTAATAACAAACGAAAACCAATCTCAAAATAATTTCTGAAAAATTAGACCAAACAAATATATTTTCAACACCTATTTCAAAAACTTTTTCAAAATCATAAAAAATCAACACTCATTTTCTATTAAGGAATTAAATTCATTTCATAAATCAAACAAAAATCAAAACCCATTTTATGAAGATCAAATATTCTAAAACATCTCAGCCAGATAACTTATATACATAGATTTGCACTTTGTCTCTCTCTGAAAAAATAAAAAATAAAAATAAAAAAGAGCAAAACAAACCCAGATCTTTAAATTGTCTAACCTTCATTAACAATAATCACATAGACATAATTCCGCAATAACACTGCCAATCACACCAACCACCACACAAAAAAGAAGAAAAAAAGGTACATGAATTTGAAAAAGAGAAACAAAATTAAAAGATTTGATTGATGCAGAGTAGTAGTAGGGGAGAGAGTTGGATGAGCGTGGGTGTTTTCAAATTTAAGAATTGTGAGTGAGACTAAAAGAAAAAAAAAAGAGGAGAGTTTATAGAGAGAGTTCGATAAGCATGGGTCTCTTTTTTGTAGGGAGTGGATGGGTGTGTTTTGAAATTTAAAATGTGGAAGGGTGAGGTGAGAGAGTTCAATGAGCGTGGGTCTCTTTTTTGTAGGGAGTGGATGGGTGTGTTTTGAAATTTAAAATGTGAAAAGGTGAGGTGCGACAGATAAGGATGGGTGGTTGCAAATTTTGTGGCTCTTGGACGGGAAATTCAAATAGAGTGAGAGATAAGGTTTTGATCTCAGTTGTCCATCTAAATATAGAAATGAATCAGGACCATTGAAATGTCCTGGTAGGACAATTGTCTCTAACATATTTTCAAAAACCTTTGTGCCTTATTATATAGATGTATATATATAGATAAACAAATTTGCGTGATCTCTGGTTTGTGTTTGGCAATGTTGTTATAGTTCTTTGTTTTGTGATAAACTTTATTTGTTTGATACTTATTTTGTGATTTTTGTATGTGATATAGTGTAATGATTTTGATTTTGCTGATTTTGTTTGTTGTATAGTGTAATATGTTTTGAAGTTGTAGTTTGGATTTATGAATTCTGAAGTTTTGATACTGATATGTTGTGATTGTATAATTTTGCAATTTGGAATTTGTAAACAATTGTTTGCTGGTTTGTGATTTTATAATATGGAGAGGTGTTTCATGTTAATGTGCAAATACAGTAAGTCTTGTGCTGTTATTAAGATTAGTGAGGAATGTAGTTATCATGAAGTTGTTGAGAAAATATCTGCAAAATTCAAGGAGTTGAGTGTTGGTAACTTTTGTTTGTTTTTCTCTATTCCTGGATATTCTAATTGTATTGTTGAATGCGATGATGATTTGGGGAATATGATGTCAATGGTAGATTGTAGTGGTTTTCATGTTGTTGATGTTGTGGATGATAGGAGAATTGTGGTGGTTAATAATAATTCTTCTATGATTGATTCAATAATTTGTGAGAGTTGTTTGGTTAACGATTGTGATGATTTTGGTGGTTTGTTGCTTAGTTTTTATCCAAAACCAAAGAAAGTTTTGTTGCCTGCTAGTTGGAAGGGGATTATACATAGTGTTGGTCAAGAATTTGAAGGTGGAGTGCCGGCGTTCCGCATTACATTGGCTAAGTATGCAGTTGAGTGTGGTTTTGCATTGAATTATTTGAAGAATAATGCAACAAGAGTAACTGCTAAATGTATGATGAAGTCGTTTACGAGTTGTAAATGGTTTATGCATGGAAAGGTGTTGATGAATTCCGGTATTTTTTTTATTATGAAGTTGGATAATGTGCATACTTGTGGGGTTGCTACTTGTAGATCTTGTAGCAAAATGGTTGGTTCTAGACTTGTGTCTGATATTGTGCATAATGATATTAGTGATAATCCGTTGACTCGTCCTATTGAAGTTAAAAAAAAAAAAAGTTGAAGAAGCAATATGGTATAGATGTTTCTTATCGAGTTGCATGGTTAGGAGTTGATAAGGCAAGAGGTGGGTTGTTTGGTGATTTTGCATCTTCTTTTGACCAACTTCGATGGTACCTTGAGACGAGTATGAGAACGAATCCCAGAAGTGTGTTTGAATTAGATGTAGATGAAGGTAGTGGATGTTTTCGGAGGTTGTTTGTGGCATTTCATGGATATTTATATGGCTTTCAATTTTGTCGTTAATTGTTATTTGTTGATGGTACATTCTTAAAGAGGCTTTACAAGGGGCATTTGCTTGCTGTAACATCAAAGGATGGTAATCAAGGCATGTATTTATTTACAGTTAGTATAGTTTTGGTTTGTCTGTGTGTTTTGGTAGTTGGTGGATTTTGGTTTCTGTTATTGTATTGTGAGTCTGCTAATTTTTTCAATTTCATGTTATTTTGTTTTCAGGCCTATTTCCTTTGGCTTTTGCGATTATTGAAGCTAAAAATCAAGATAATTGGATTTGGTTTTTAAGTCAGTTGTTAAAAGTTGTTGGTTCAGGCCAGAGATTAACCTTTGTGTCTGACTGTCAACATGGATTACTAGACACTCTTTCAGTGGTTTTTTCCAATGCACATCATGTATATTGCTTGAACCATTTAAAGAGAAATTTGATTGACAAATTAGTGGGACTTCGTATAAACTATAAGCTGACTTTGATGAAAATATTAGTTAAATGTGCTTATACGCCAATTGTTGCTTTTTTCCAATATTATTTGGAGAAATTGAGGTTTATTGCTAGGAATAGTAGAGTTGATAGTATGTTGGATGGTTTGCAAAATGATAAGTGGACGAATGCATTTTTTAGAAGGAAACGATATGGTGAGATATCATCTAATGCTGCCGAATTTTACAATAATTAGATTGGTGGAGCCCGTGAGTTGCCTATTACTTGTATGGTTGATACGATTATGGTTCATATCATGACTCAATTGTCTAATAAAAGAGTTGAATATAAAAGATGGACTATCAAATTGTGTCCAGTTATGGAAAAGAAGTTGGTGGACTCTTTGAAGCTAGCTAAGTCTTGTGATGTGATTGTTGCTAGTGATACTGTGCTTAAGGTTCATTCTTCTATTTCTTTTTATGTTGATATTGGTAGACGGACTTGTTTTTGCCATGAATGGCAATTGAATGGTTTTCCTTATTGTCATGTTGATGTGTATGATTTCATTGATCCTTTTCTTTGTGTGGATTGTTTTAGAGAGCCGTACATGGAATCTGTTTATCCAGTGCCTTCAAGTGAAAGATTTGACTTTGATGGTGCCGGTAGTTCGATTATCAAACCTCCTATAACGAAGAAGCAGCTCGGGCGGAACAAAAAGAAGAGGATACTTTCTAGGGGTGAGAATGTGAAGCAAATCAAGTGTGGAAGGTGCTTGAAATATGGGAATCACAATAAGAAGACGTGCAATGCTGCTATTTGAGACCATAGTCTATTCTTTTGGATTTGCATTTGAAGTTAAGGAATTATGATAATAAAATGTGATAGTTGGTATTATGGAAGTAATGAATAAAATTGGTTGCATTCTTTTTTCTTTTTGAATGTATTCTTTAGTTATTGAAATTGTTTTTTTTTTTTTTTTTTTTTTTTTTTTGGAGTTGGTTGGTTTTATTTTTTTGGAATGCTGAGAAGGTTGTTGAAAATTTCTTATTGAAACTGTATAATCTTGCAGTTTTACTACATGATATATTTATTTAATATTTCGTAGTGACAAAACTGTATAATTTTACAGTTTTATTTACAATTTTGAAATGTAGTTCATTATTTGTTTGAGTCATGGAATTGGATAATTTTGCAGTTTCAAAAATTATGTAGAAAATACATATTATAATGCGTGGAAGGCACTCACGATAATGAAACTGCATAATTGTGTAATATAATTTTTGTTTGAGTGATGAAACTCCATAATTTTGCAGTTTTAAGAATTATGAGAAACAACTTAATGAAACTGCATGATTTTACAATTATAAGAATTATTAGTAACAACATGATGAAACTGCATAATTTTACAGTTTTAAGAATTATTAGAAACAGCATTTCCTGTATGAATTTATATGCAATTGCAAATGTGGTGACAATAATAAACACAAAAACACAAACAAGAAAAATAACCACATGAAGAACAACAACAAGAATAATAACAATAAGAATAGCAACAACAACATCAATGACAACAATTATTTTCACCATGATAATCACAAGAATATCAATTACCAAAAGCATAAAAAGTACTTGTCACATGTAAAAAAAAAAAAAAAGTACAAAAATATGTTTACATGAATATTCGTATTGTAAAGAAATTTGTTCATTGTTTCTATGGTTTGGTATGTTTCGTCAACATTTGGTAGTGCTCCAGTTTCCAAGATCGGTTCTTATCATTGAGGAATTGATTGATGATTTCTGCTCAAAATTTGACCCACTCAGTTGGTCGAAGTGATTTCTGCACAGATTGCTAGTTGATATATTGGTTGATAACATTGCAGACGGTGATTGCACAATCATTCCTGCAAAGTTTTAGATGAAGTTAATTAGTTAGGCAAAATTGCAAAATTTAGCATGTTAAAACATTAATTATTGAGTTTGTATCTTATGAGTGTGGGGTTTGTTGTGGACATTCTTCAATTGATGCAATTACTGTTTCGCACTCTTGAGATGATAAGATGTTTCCTCAATTGCTAAATAATGTTTTATTCCATCTCAATTGATGTTGTTGCTACAAAATAGTTAGTGGGTGTTTCTGTTAGTTATAGTGATGTGTTAAGATGTTTTGAAAGGAATGGAACTAAGTAGGAAATTTTATTTAACTTACAATTTCCTTTGCAATTTCAAAGTGCTTATTGTTACATTCTTTTGCTAGCCTCAAAGAGTCACAGTGCCTCCATATCCCATCAACATTGTCAAGACCACAATCGTCCAATGGTTGTCGTGTTGATTGGGAAATGGATATATCTGTTTTTCATTGCTTCTGGAAAATGATTGTCCATCATTTTTTCTTTTAGTGCCTGATCTTGGTTTTGTAGTGGAGTCTGTAATTTATATATGTTTGAAATATGTTATAAAAGTATGTAGTAAGACATGTTAAGAAAGTAGAAAATTTTGTAGTTTGAATAATATTGAAAGGTATGTTAATAGTTTTGCTTACATTGATGAGTGTTGAGAAAACGTAAGATCTTCCTGCGTATGGATTTCTTGCAAACGCTAGATCATGTTTCTCAAATTCTTCAATTGATGGTTGGAGTGCCAATTTCATTTCTACGAAGGCATCAATAACCTAAAACATGTTATATATAAGAATGTGTTAAGTTTGTAGAATAGGTTATTGAATATGAACAAAAACTGTAAAATTGTGCAGTTAGAGACCTACATTTCCATATAAGGCTTCCCCGTTGGACAATCTAAATATATTTGAAAAGTATATGCAATTTTCATCTTCGCTGCTAGACCAGACACAAGTAGTTGATTATGTGTTGTTGATGAGTTGAATTTGGTCTTGGTCTTTTTTGGATAGGCTATGTCAAACCTTGTTTGTTTTGCAGAATGAAAGGGTGAGTGGCTTGTTGTGGATTGATTCTTTCTTGAAATCATCATCACTTTCCAAATCAGTCGCTACTTGAACTTGTGTCTTCCCTTGATTGGCATCCTCTTTTGGCTTGGGTTTAGCAACAGCTTCTTTCTCTTGGCCGATATCTTCTTTCATCTTTTCTTTCCCCTACTCTTTTGCTTCATCAGCACCCTTTTTTGGCTCGGGTTTAGCAGCAGATTCTTTCTCTATTTCGATTTCTTCTTTTGTCTTTTCATTCTCCTTCTCTTTTTCTTCATCGGTACCCTCTGTTGGTTTGGGTACATCAGCAGCAGCTTCTGTCTTGTTTCTTGTATCTTCTTTGGCTTTTGTCATTGGTTAGTATTCAAAATCTAGCTTATGTGCTTGTTTTCTTGACTTTTGTTTGATTCTCTTGACCATTGATCTTTGTTGGGGACTTCCAGTTTTTTTGGCGAAACATTTCCTTCAACTAGTCTTTCTTTGTACGCAATTTAGCCATGAATTTTTGTTCCATTTCTTGCATTTGTGCTCTCATGGATGCTATGAGTTTGTCCTTGCCATCCTCTTTAGTTGATGTTTGTGCTTGGTCATCACCTATAAAAATGTTGGATTTTGTTTTGGTTAGCTTAATTAAATTTTGCAGTTTGGTTCGGTATTAGACAAGAGTTTACCTTGTGCATGTTAAAATTCTCTTGGAGTTCTTCTTGTTGTTTTGTCCTTTTTTCTTCTTGTTGTTTTGGTTGTTCTTTTTCTTCATGTTGTTGTTCTTGTTGGTTTGTCAATTCTTGTTCATTGACTTCTTGTTGTTGGTTTGTTTGTTCTTCTTCTTCTTCTTCTTCTTCTTCTTCTTCTTCATGGCCTTCTTCTTCATTAGTGTCTTCTTGTTCATCACCTTCTTCTTCTTCTTCATTGTCTTGTTTCATCACCTTCTTCTTCTTCTTCTTCTTCTTCTTCTTCTTCTTCTTCAGCCTCATGTTTGTTTTCTTCATCACTCTCTTTTTATTGTTTATCACTTTCTGCTTCTTCTTGTGGTTCTTGCTTTCTTTTCTTTGTTTTGTTGTTGTTGTTCTTGTTCTGATTCTGATAGGTGTTCTTTTTCGAGAAAGTCAACCTCATCACTATCTAGAAATATTTTATTTTATTTTTTGCATTTGTTTGTTTTTTTCACTTATTGTCCTTTCTGTGGTCATGTTTCTTTGCTGAAGAGTCTGTTGATGTGCTTTGATTGATATGCAATAACTGTATTTCTTGTTCAATTAGTATAGCAACCCCGGTCCTTTCCCATTTAATTATTGTATCCGGACTTAGGTTCCGTAGATTTGAATGTGGTATAATTGTTGTTGTCATCCTTTATTTTCTTATTTGGAGTTATAGGATGTGTTGGGCGGGTTTGGAACAGGTTGGTTGAGCTTAGGAACCAAAACTAGTTGTTCAGTTTTTGGCTTGTCCGCTCGAGCGGGGAGTTTAACGCTCGAGCGGGGACTTGTTGTTCCTTGTCCGCTCGAGCTGGGGTTTTGGCGCTCGAGCGGGAAAAACACCCATCCAGTATTTCTTGCGCAGGGTTGTACGCTCGAGCGGGAGTTGGGCCGCTCGAGCGGGAGTCTGTGAGTGTCCGCTCGAGCGGGGGTTTGTCCGCTCGAGCGGGGCGTCTGGGTATAAAATCGTGTTTTGACGTTTTAAAACCGTTTTTCAGCCCCTTTCAGTTTATAAAACCCTAGGTTACGAGTTTTCTCTCTCCCAACTCATCTTCTCTCCTAGGATTGATCTAGTTAGGGTGGTTTTTATCCTAGTTGCTTTACAAAAAAAGGTAGAGGAGAGTGAGGGCTTTCATTTAATCTGAGCATTTGTTGGTTTGGAGCACTTTGAAGTTTTGGGCATCATCTTCATCTTCTCCTTTTTGAGTTATTTCTTCGAGGTAGGGATTTCCCACTCCATTTATACGTTTTAATCCTAAGTATTGGTATTTTGGTATGTGGGGGTAGTTTGGTAATTTTGGGAGAAACCCTAGGGTTTGACATAAATTAATTTATGTAATTAATTTAGGGAAGAATATGGAATTGGGTTTAATTCATGAAATTGGGGGATTATGAGATTAATTGATGTAGTTGGAGAATTTAATCACTCATCTGTGAAATTGAGAGTTATGTGTTGTATATTTATTTCTTGTTTAGAAATAACTGTTTTGGGCTATCGGTGGAGGATAGCCATGATTGTTGTAGACGTTGCGTGTGGATTAGGCAAAATTGAAACTAATCACTTGATTAAGTTGTTGAGTATAAAGGTTGGAATAATACATTAAATTTATGTATTGATTGATTGTGTATATGACTTTATGTGTATATGCATTACTTGTGTATGGGAGGAGATAGGGGATGTACTCCACGGTTTAGGGGAAGATGGGGGATGTACCTCTAAACCGGTTAATGATTATGGAAAGATAGGGGATGAACCCAGGGTTGCTGCTTATATGCGCGCCTATAGCAGAGATACAGCTCATATGCTTATCTATTTGATATGATACATCACCAAAATGTGTATCAGTTGGGAAGTATGGAAGTGAATTTGATTGTGATTGATACAATACCAACATGTGTATTTGTTATGTTATGTGAGAGATTTAACTTGATGTGTTATCCCTGTTGAATTGGAAAGATTGTTAATAAGAGATGAAATCCCCGTTGAGCTATTTGGGCCAGGTTCTGAGCCATAGTTGGAAGGTGAATTATGCCATAGACAAAGTGTCATAGGCAATGTAGACATTTGTGTTATGAAATTGTAATTGGATTATTTTGTGTTAACCATGTATCAGATGCTACTGCTTTAGTTAATTCATATGCTTGGTTTAGTATTTTTCTACTGGGCTGTGGCTCACCCTATATGGGAACTTCATTTTCAGGTTCAGGTGGTTCATTACCTCCAAGACTTAGATTGTGAGGATTCGGACTCGAAGATTTGTTTTATTTTATTTGTTGTATTTGAACTTTATGTAAACATTCAAGCCTAGGGCTTTATTTGTATTTGAGTTAGAACTCATGGAATTGTGTCCAAGTGTTGGATTGGCAAGATGTAAGCCCGTAGGGCATTTATTATGATGTTTTTATTTCGCAATACTCTGATGATTGAAATAATACAATGTATCCTTTTGATAATGCATGTTAATGTCTTATACTTAATGGGCTTAATTTTGAGGGCGTTACAACTTGGTATCAGAGCGTACCGGGTTTGAATACTTTGGGTACGTGGGAAGTGATTAGTATCACAATGGGTTCGTCTCGTTTGATAGAGACTTAGTGTAATGTTATATGTTTAATTGATAGCATGTTTATGTGACTATGTGGGTATGGAATGTAGTTCCTAGGATGTTGATTGGACCCTTGAGTCTCTGAAAGTCTTGTTGGAAAGGCACTTGATCAATGTTGTTTCCAACCGGAACTTTAGTGACGCCTTGGGACTATCATTATCCAGGAATGAAATTCGTAGGTGCTTATGTGATTATGTGCTTACGTGGTATGATTTCTTGTTTCTTGTTGTCCAATGTATTAGGATGTGAGTTTTTAGTTTAGGCACATTTATTAGAGTGCTAACGATCCTTGTCACCTTTATTAGGATGTCAGGACGAGGAAGTTTGGATTTCCCTCCTTCCGCTCGGGAAGAATTGAGGAAACAATTTGTGGGGTTACGCCAGGGTACTACACCTTTGGTACAGTTTGAAACGTGGTTTGCTAACCTGTCAGTGTTTGCTCCAGAGTTAGTAGAGACGGAAGAATTGCGTTGTGCGGAGTTTGAGAGAAAGTTGTGTGACGACATCCGTGTAAGGATTGCGGGTTCTTGGCATAGAAGTTACAGTGTGCTTGTTAAGGCTGCGACTTATGTGGAGGCAGCGGTACTAGCTATGGGGCAGAATAGGGAAGAGACCATAGTTCGGGGTGTTGGTCAGGCTAGGGAGAAGGTCATCTAGGTGACTCCCACAACTTATAGGTACTCTAAGCCAAGTAAGAAATGGAAGCGAAGGTATGCTCAGTCCCAGGTAGAGTCCTTACCTCCGCCAAGAGTTTCAGACACCTCTATTGGAGGGCCCAGAGAGGTCCAGGATGTCTCTTGTTTTAAATGTGGTCTACTGGGCCACAAGGTGTCGGTTTGCCCACAGAGGAAGAGGGCTGGATTGGCAGTTCGACCAGTAGTGGCACCACCAGAACCTTTTGGTCAGCCAGATTTTGGATCGGCAGAGCGTACAGTGGGGAGGCAGTTGTTGGAATCCCCACCAGTTCAGATTTTGCACCAGTCGTATATTCGAGATCCACTTACTTGTTGGGTGTGTAAATAGCAGGGTCATCTTAAACGTTTCTGTAACCAACCGGGGGCTTCTTTAAAGGTTTTGCAACCTAGTCAGGCTCAGTTTCATTTGACTGGGTAGGGGCAGTGTCGTTTTGGGGGGACTAGCAGGCCAGACTTCGCGGGCCTCAGTAGAGTTGAGTTCCAAAGCCCCAGATGGGGAAGTTTGTGGTTGTTCCAGATGTGGATAGAAGGGTCACGTCGGTAGTTCTTGTCCGTGGCATGGAAGCTCGTAGATTATCTTATGTTTGGGAATGGCCAACTTTGGCGGTCTAGCAAGGGGCATAGTGGTGGTGATACCGTCGAGTTGATTTTATTTTGACTAATTCGTTTTGTCATTAGTGGAATATTGTTTTGTGATCATTAGGTTCGGTTGTGTAACCTATGTGTTTTGGGAATATTGAAACATCTAAACTGTTTGGTTATCTATATATATATACATGCTTTGTTTGTTAATTCCCGTGGATTGGGTGGATTTGGAGCTTAAAATTTTTGGTATTAATGCATTTTATGTGAGTGACTTGATTTGGGAAAGATAAGGGCTAAAAAGCCATGTTTTTATAAGTTGAGAACCACTGAGGGTTGCGTGTCATAACCCAGGCAATATTGGGGCGAGGACTGTTTTACTTGCCGAGTGTGTGGAATTTTAGGGGTGTTACCCATTTAAAATTTTGTGCGTGGCATAGATTTTGGTCTATTGTCGGGTGAACTCGAGAGGATGTGAAGTGTGCGATTAATACTAGTTGTAGTAAGTATTTAGTATGGTGTCCTACGGCGGGCATAATGCATAATTTTGTTAGGGATGGACTTGTACCTTCGTGGTAGGTAGTGTTGTCAAGATTGCATGAGTACAGTTTGGCCGTTTTGAGTAAGGGGATGTTAGTCCCTATATAAGGTAGTGGTTTTCGTATTGGGAGTGGTATATTGTGAGTAGCTGGTACTATATCTCGGGCAGTGGTATACTTGGTGTGTCTTAAGTTTTCAGATTCCTTTATTTGGATCGAATGTGATAAATTTGTATTTTAGCACTCGTCAAGGGTTGATTGGGTGTATAGCCATGGTTGAGGTGTGACCCGTGAGTCGAGTCACTGTGGTAAGTCTTTTGCGAAGAAAGGGTTGAAATGTTAATGAGAAGGTTGAGGACTTTTACTCCTTTGGGAAGTTTGAATGGTGTGTCTTTGAAAGCCTTATTGGCGATATGTAACGGTGTCGGAGTTGGTTCATGGAGGTTGTCTAGTGATAGATTGGCTAGTAGTTTGGCTCGGGGTTGGGTGTCTGAATTGTACTCTCGGGGTGAGTGACAAGTAAGATTTGGAATGAAAGGTGGACTCTATAGGTCGTTAGCGGATGAAGATACGATATTAGTTTGTATTCGGTACGAACGGTGACTTGGTTGTAGTGAACGTCTCGGTGTAGCCAACCCAGTTAGTTAACTCAGTACGGGGGGAAAGGAGTAAGCAAATTTTGTTACCCCAAGATCGGTCGAGGTGATGAGTGAAATCTCTAAATGAGGGAGTTTTGCACCGTGCGATGCATGATAGTGTGTGGTTAGTATATGCTGTTAGTTGATGAATAGAAGGGAATTAATCATAAGAAATTCCAGAAAATTCCTTAGTTAGGTTTTGGTTTGGTTTTTGACTGAAACCGAGAGGTTGGAGGTTTGGTAGGCTAGGTCACTTTGGCATGAGGGTCCATCGCTCAGTTCGGATGGTGACAACACAGGTAAGGTGGTAAGGTTGTGAAGAGTAAGTGGGTCACCCTATTAGAATCATTTTGACTAGTTCGGTTCGTATTTGTGTGGTGTAAGACACGAGGGTGTGCAATGTTATCCTTTAGGTCGTGTGTTGTTGGGAAATTTCAAGTGTTTGGGAGTCTTCCTTGAAAGTGTTGTGGTGAGCATCGCGTCATCACCATGGGTATGGCGGGTGTTGTGGGTTGGCTTTGTGTGTTTCACTTGGGGTTCATTGGGTACTCTTTGCAAGCTAAAATAATCTGAGAGGAATCTTTGAGCTTGACTGTGGCCAGTTGTAAGTGTCATGTTTTGAAATTGGTCGTATTAATCCAAATAATGTATGGGAGTTAGACTCAGCCTAGCCTAAGTGGCTGGTTGTTTACTGTGAGATGTTGGCTGGACAATACAATTTTGGGGTGGTAATGTGCCGTAATATTGTTCCTTACCAGCGCTTTGTTACATATACTTGGTTTGTGGAAGCTAACTAGAAGCCTTATGTGTGAATATTTTCGCGTTTCCCTTGTTGGGGGTATTTAGTGCTAAACACTAGTTTGAGTGTGGTTGGTAGTCGAGGTGTAGTGGACGTTGCAGAACGTGGTAGTGATAGTATGTGTTTTACTATTCTCATTGTTAATGGGTCTTGCGTAATCTGAGTGAATTTTAGATCTGACAGGAATCCCTGGATCCATTAATGGGTATTTGAGCATACGTTATATCTTCTGGTGTATTGTTGAACTGGGTGAACATGGTACATGTTATGGTTTGTGGTAGTACTTTGGGGTTTTGCCTTGAAAATGGGAATCTATTTAGCATTATACATGTTAAATGTGTTGTAGAAATGTAAGGGCATCATTAATATTGAATGTGTTATAAAATTGTGGACCACCCATGTTTGTTGTTATGTAATCTCGTATTTAGATTTCATCATATTAGTAGACTTAAGAGCTTTATATATGTCTTAAGTTGTAAAACATTGAGAATGTTTTGGTTTAATGTTAACATTTTGAAACTTGCCTTTTTATGGAAGTGGAGTATAACACTTTTATATTGAATGTGTTGTTTATATCATGAGATTGAATATGATATGGAAATTGTTAACACTGAAAGGATTAATGCATAATATTGATGCAGGTTGAAATATATGTTGATTTATACATATTGTGAGATGCCTCTTGATAAGAGATGAAGTGACCGGTTTTGGGTCAAGTTGTTGTTTATTGTTTTATAATATCATTGGGAATTGAGAAAACTTGCTTTTTTTACAAACCTATGCTTAATTTCGGGGACGAAATTCTTTTAAGGGGGGGAGGTTATAGCGACCCCGGTCCTTTCCCATTTAATTATTGTATCCGGACTTAGGTTCCGTAGATTTGAATGTGGTATAATTGTTGTTGTCATCCTTTATTTTCTTATTTGGAGTTATAGGATGTGTTGGGCGGGTTTGGAACAGGTTGGTTGAGCTTAGGAACCAAAACTAGTTGTTCAGTTTTTGGCTTGTCTGCTCGAGCGGGGAGTTTAACGCTCGAGCGGGGACTTGTTGTTCCTTGTCCGCTCGAGCGGGGGTTTTGGCGCTCGAGCGGGAAAAACACCCATCCAGTATTTCTTGCGTAGGGTTGTACGCTCGAGCGGGAGTTGGGCCGCTCGAGCGGGAGTTTGTGAGTGTCCGCTCGAGCGGGGGTTTGTCCGCTCGAGCGGGGCGTCTGGGTATAAAATCGTGTTTTGACGTTTTAAAACCGTTTTTTCAGCCCCTTTCAGTTTATAAAACCCTAGGTTACGAGTTTTCTCTCTCCCAACTCATCTTCTCTCCTAGGATTGATCTAGTTAGGGTGGTTTTTATCCTAGTTGCTTTACAAAAAAAGGTAGAGGAGAGTGAGGGCTTTCATTTAATCTGAGCATTTGTTGGTTTGGAGCACTTTGAAGTTTTGGGCATCATCTTCATCTTCTCCTTTTTGAGTTATTTCTTCGAGGTAGGGATTTCCTACTCCATTTATACGTTTTAATCCTAAGTATTGGTATTTTGGTATGTGGGGGTAGTTTGGTAATTTTGGGAGAAACCCTAGGGTTTGACATAAATTAATTTATGTAATTAATTTAGGGAAGAATATGGAATTGGGTTTAATTCATGAAATTGGGGGATTATGAGATTAATTGATGTAGTTGGAGAATTTAATCACTCATCTGTGAAATTGAGAGTTATGTGTTGTATATTTATTTCTTGTTTAGAAATAACTGTTTTAGGCTATCGGTGGAGGATAGCCATGATTGTTGTAGACGTTGCATGTGGATTAGGCAAAATTGAAACTAATCACTTGATTAAGTTGTTGAGTATAAAGGTTGGAATAATACATTAAATTTATGTATTGATTGATTGTGTATATGACTTTATGTGTATATGCATTACTTGTGTATGGGAGGAGATAGGGGATGTACTCCACGGTTTAGGGGAAGATGGGGGATGTACCTCTAAACCGGTTAATGATTATCGAAAGATAGGGGATGAACCCAGGGTTGCTGCTTATATGCGCGCCTATAGCAGAGATACAGCTCATATGCTTATCTATTTGATATGATACGTCACCAAAATGTGTATCAGTTGGGAAGTATGGAAGTGAATTTGATTGTGATTGATACAATACCAACATGTGTATTTGTTATGTTATGTGAGAGATTTAACTTGATGTGTTATCCCTGTTGAATTGGAAAGATTGTTAATAAGAGATGAAATCCCCGTTGAGCTATTTGGGCCAGGTTCTGAGCCATAGTTGGAAGGTGAATTATGCCATAGACAAAGTGTCATAGGCAATGTAGACATTTGTGTTATGAAATTGTAATTGGATTATTTTGTGTTAACCATGTATCAGATGCTACTGCTTTAGTTAATTCATATGCTTGGTTTAGTATTTTTCTACTGGGCTGTGGCTCACCCTATATGGGAACTTCATTTTCAGGTTCAGGTGGTTCATTACCTCCAAGGATTTAGATTGTGAGGATTCGGACTCGAAGATTTGTTTTATTTTATTTGTTGTATTTGAACTTTATGTAAACATTCAAGCCTAGGGCTTTGTTTGTATTTGAGTTAGAACTCATGGAATTGTGTCCAAGTGTTGGCTTGGCAAGATGTAAGCCCGTAGGGCATTTATTATGATGTTTTTTTTTTCGCAATACTCTGATGATTGAAATAATACAATGTATCCTTTTGATAATGCATGTTAATGTCTTATACTTAATGGGCTTAATTTTGAGGGCGTTACAATTAGGGTTAAAGCATTGGTCAACTTGTATTGGAACAATGTGGCATATATCAATAATACTGTAAAATTGGTCAGTTTCATAACATGATTTGTATTGTGAGTAATGTGAGTTAAGTGTTGAAAATATGCTATTTGAAACTGCAAACTTTTACAATTTCATAACATGATTGTTAGTGTAATGAATGTGAAAGGATTGTTGAATAGATTTGTGTGTTGAAACTACAAACTTTTGCAGTTTCATAACATGAGTGATAGGAGTGTTAAATAGGTGTGTGCTTTGAAATTGCAAACTTTTGCAGTTTGATAACCATGATTGTTACTATAATGACTGTGAAAAGAGTGTTGAATAGATTTGTGCTATGAGAGTATAGAAGAGTTTGAATGCCTTTTCAAAGTCAGCAAGGCTGATGTGTGTCCACTTGGAGTACATTTGGCCAAAGTTCCACTTCATAAACCTAGGGAAGCCTTCTTTGTTGGATGGTCGGAGGAATTTACTGTGCTCACAGTAAAAATAAAAAAAAAATAATAATAAAAAAAAAACTGAAATATGTTAGATAGTTTGAAATAGTTGGATGTTTGATATTTTTGTGTAAAGTAGTTGAGTAGTGTGTTTACCAAAAGTAACATGACGCATCCAGTGACATGTCTTGGGTTGTTGTTTGCATTTTCCATTGAATTCATCAGTGTGTCTTTTATTACCTCAACCCAATTGTACTTCTTGATGTTGTTGAGATTGTCAATATAGTTGAGGAAACTCTAACTGAGTGTATGGCCTGTTGTAGGAATGAGAAGTTTTAGGTACAAGTAAAAGGTGATGACCCTTGCAAGATCTTGACGATTATTGGTTGATTTTCCTTTTTTTGTTTGTTGAAACATTTTGGTCAATGACTTGGCATCCAATCTCTTTATTGATTTGCATCTTCGTTTGTAAAATGCGAGCTCAAAATCCTTTGGTCTTGCATAGGATTTGGTGGTGATGTTGTCTTCTCCACAGTCGATACCAAAAATAAGCCTCACATCACTGCTTTTGAGTTTCATTCCCTTTTGCCAAGTATAAATGCTTTTTTTTTTTTTTTTTTTTTTTTTTGTAGGGTGTTGTCATTTCTGCTACAATGGAATTATAACATCTACACCAAGAGGCCTTCAGCTGTGTTAAAGAGACAGCATTTATAATGGCCCAAAAAAGGATTTTTTTTTGCAGCTCTGTCTGTTGGGCTGTTGTGAATTTGACCCTCTTGAACAGTTTGATTACCGTTCTGATGTTGGAACGATAATTAAACTGTTGGACTCTCTTTGCAGGGACTGCTCATTTTTTCCCTTTTGATGCCTTGGTTTGTGTTTCGGGAGTTGATTGGCTTTCTTGGAACTTTCTTTTTTTGGTTAGAGGAGCTTCTTGTTTTTTTGTAGGCTTTCTTTTGTTTGTTTGTTTGTTTGTTTGTTTGTTTTTTTTTTTTTTTTTTTTTTTTTTTTTTTTTTTTTTTTTTGTGGTTAGAGGTGTGGTTGGTATTTGTTGTGTGGGTGTGATCTGTGGTGTAGTTCTTGGGATTTTTCTTGTAGGTAGTGTGGTTGTTTTGTGGGTTTTTTTGGTTGTTTTTAGTTATGGTGGTTGGGTTTTTTGTGGAATGGGAGATGTTGGTGGCATTTTAGTGCATAGAGGTAAAAGACTGTCAAAAGGGGAGACACTTAAATCCCTGAATGAATTTTTGGGTATATTGGTTTGTTTCTTCCAATATCTTCCAACAGCTATTTCTGAAAAAAGATGAAAGCAACAGTAGGGAAGAGTAATATAGTGACAAAACTGTATAATTTTACAGTTTTATATGCAGTTTAATATTAGGTTATATCTATTTGTTGTTAATAGTTACAAAACTATTTAATTTGGCAGTTTTATTTGCACTTTATAATAAGTTACCTTCTTTTTTTTTAAATAGTGATTAAACTGTGTAATTTTGCAGTTTTATTTGTAGTTTGAATAAATTTAGATATGTCACTTATAGAGTGAGAAAACTGTCTGATGTTTTAGTTTTATAAACACTAGAAACAATAAGAACAGCCCATTGTATTTTGTAAACAACAATAATAACAAGAAGATTAAGTATTCAACGAAATATAGCAACAATACGAAGAAGAAAAGCCAATATTTAACAACAAAAAGAAGTAACTACAACAAGAATAAGAACAAGGAGTTGAATGTGTAAAAACAGGGGATTAGAGTGTGTACAGGGGTGAAATATCCTTTGCCTTCCGTACTCCTTGAACTCAAGCTTCGCGTAACGTCGCCTGACCTGAAGACAAATAAAGGGTAAGCTGCCCGACGGGGAGTCGCCGGATAGACCCTCCGACGATCAAGTCAGATCACTTGAAGAAGAATATCGTTAAAGAGAGAGAGAGAGAGAGTGAGAGTTGATCCTTCATACTAAAAAATATAAAAAATATATAATAAAAAAATATAAAATAAATAATGTTATAGAGATGATCCTTCATTTTTCATACTCCCTTCGAATTTGAAGGATAAAACATCCCTCCTCCCAAATAAAGAAGGATATGAAGGATGAGTTGGAATGAATTTTTAAAAAAAATTCCTATATTTGAAGATATAGAGCCCCCATTGGAGATGCTCTTGGATGAATCTTGTACGTGTTAATTGATTCATCTACCTTGTATCCCTAACTTGAATCACGAAAAAATGGCATCGATGGATCCTGAGATTGCGAAGACTCAAGAAGAGAGGAAAAAGATGGAGCAACAGCTTGCATCCCTAACTTCAGTTAATTTCGATGCCGATCTCTATGGCGGAAACAACCCATTCGAGGGTTACGAGCAATCGATTCCTGTTAACGATGAGGAAGAGAATTTCGACACCATGGATTCGGAGGTAGCCAGGAAATTGGCTTCGTACACGGCCCTCCAAATCCATTCTCAAGGATATGCCGAGAGGGGTCGATGAAGACGAATCGATGGAGTTCAAGAAGCCTTCTAGGATTATTGATAGGGAAGATGAGTATCGGCGGAGACGATTGAATCGGGCGATTTCGCCGGAGCGACACGATGCGTTTGCCAGCGGAGATAAGACCCCTGATGTGTCTGTGAGGACTGATGCTGATGTGATGAGGGAGGAGGCTTTGAAGAGAGAGAAAGAGGATCCATTGAGGTTAATTGCTAAGAAGAAGAAAGAGGAGGAGGAGAGGAAAGCTTCTGGAGGAGGAGAAGAGAAGGAGAGAGAGCCTGCTGCTAATGCTGCTTCCTAGCAGACCCAGAAGAGGAGGAATCGGTGGGATCAATCTCAGGGCGAAAATAATGCGAAAAAAGTTAAAACTTCTCAATCTGATTGGGATATGCCGGATTCGACTCCGGGGATTGGGAGGTGGGATGCAACCCCAACTCCAGGAAGAATTGGTGATGCGACTCCTTCGCTTTCGAGGAGGAATAGGTGGGATGAGACTCCCACACCGGGTCGATTGGCTGATTCAGATGCAACCCCTACTGGTGGTGGTGTTACTCCTGGTGCTATCCCAGCTGGGATGACTTGGAATGCTACACCAAAGCTTACTGGGCTTGCTACCCCAACCCTGAAACGACAGAGATCGAGGTGGGATGAAACTCCTGCAACAATGGGTAGTGCCACACCAATGGCTAGTGCTACCCCTGCTGCTACATATACTCCTGGTGTGACTCCTGTTAGAGGGGTTGAACTTGCGACCCCAACTCCTGGAGCTATTAATTTGCACGGGGCTATAACCCCTGAACAGTATAATTTGTTGAGGTGGGAAAACGATATTGAAGAGAGAAATCGACCGTTGATGGATGAAGAACTTGATGCAATGTTCCCTCAAGAGAGGTATAAGATTCTTGAACCCCCGCCTTCCTATGTACCCATTAGAACACCTGCAAGGAAGCTCCTTGCTACCCCAACTCCATTGGGAACTCCTCTTTATTTGACTCCTGAGGAAAATAGGGGTCAACAGTTTGATGTTCCAAAAGAATTGCCTGGTGGGCTGCCTTTCATGACGCCAGAGGATTATCAATACTTTGGTGCGTTGTTGAATGAGGAAGAGGAGGAGTTGACTGTTGAAGAACAGAAACAGTGAAAAATTATGAAACTTCTTCTCAAGGTCAAGAACGGGACACCTCCACAGAGGAAAACTGCTTTGAGACACCTCACCGACAAGGCTCGAGAGTTTGGTGCTGGGCCGTTATTTAATCGTATCTTGCCTTTGCTCATGCCGCCCACATTGGAAGATCAGGAGAGACATCTTTTGGTCAAGGTTATTGATAGGGTGCTGTATAAGTTGGATGAGTTAGCTCGTCCTTAAGTACACAAAATTCTAGTCGTGATTGAGCCCTTGTTGATTAATGAAGATTATTATGCACGTGTAGAGGGGAGAGATATCATTTCGAATCTCAGCAAGGCAGCTGGCCTGGCAACCATGATTGCTGCAATGCATCCAGATATTGATAACATTGACGAGTATGTGAGGAACACCACTGCAAGAGCCTTCAGTGTTGTCGCTTCGGCACTTTGGTATTCCTGCACTGTTGCCATTCTTGAAAGCTGTGTGTCATAGTAAGAAATCTTGGCAAGCTCGTCATACTGGGATTAAAATTGTCCAGCAGATTGCTATTTTAATTGGCTGTGCGGTTCTTCCTCACTTGAGGTCTCTGGTTGAAATCATTGAACATGGTCTCAATGATGAGAATCAGAAGGTGAGAACTATTACGGTGCTGGCTTTGGCTGCTCTTGCTGAGGCTGCTGCTCCATATGGTATTGAAAGCTTTGACTCGGTTTTGAAGCCTTTGTGGAAGGGTATTAGATCACACCGTGGAAAAGTCTTGGCTGCGTTCCTGAAAGCAATTGGTTTCATCATTCCTCTAATGGATGCAATATATGCCAGCTACTATACCAAGGAAGTGATGATTATCTTAATTCGTGAGTTTCAGTCACCTGATGAAGAAATGAAGAAAATTATGTTTGTTAGACTTATTTATTTTGATGATTTATTTAATTATATTTTAATTTATTTGAAAGAAAAAAATAAAATTTAAAATTTATTTTGATGATTTATTTAATTATATTTTAATCGAAATTTATTTTGATGATTTATTTGAAAAAGAAAAATAAAATCAAAATTTATTTTGTCCCATTATTTCTCACCTAAATCTTTATCCTAAATGTTGTTAGAATGTATTTAATATTTGATTAAATCAGGAATTCAAACCGCTCAAAACAAATATTCAAACAGCCTAGCACAGCAGCAGGCCAAAAAGTTCAAAAGGTTCAAGTGGAAGATATTCAAATTAGTAATGATGGAAGTACAACGGCTATAAAGGTTCAAAAGGCCAAAATGTTCAAAAGGTTCAAGTGGAAGATATTCAAATTTGTAATGATGGAATGAAGGATATTCAAATTGGTAATGACGGAAGTACAACGATTATAAACGGCTATAAATTCAAATGACTATAACGGCTATAAACGGCTATAAATTCAAATGAATACAACGGCTATAAATGGCTATAATTTTCATTATATATACCAAAGTCTCTAATGTAAACGAGTTACAAAAAAACCTAAAAATATTCTTTGATTTATAATCACTCACATCTATTCTCAGAAATTATACACTAAGCCTTATAGCATTAAGCTCATATTTCTTGTCTGAGATTTACAGAAAAATCAAAACTTCATTTTATATATTTATCTTTGAGAGATATTTATTGTAAACTTTCTTTCAAAGCAAAAATACCATTTCATCTATAAAAGTGTTGCAAACACTGTGTTCTTGAAATTTTGAGAGTGATTGTGAATTACCTAAGATTTGCAAGGGTTTGGGCTTGTGAAGTCTGTGTAAAATCCGTGGAGGATTGCTCCATTTGTAAAGAGGTTGCTAGCACCCCTGTGAAGCTAGAAGATAGTGGAAAATCTCAAGTGAAGCTTGAGAAGTGGATGTAGGCTTGGTTGAAGCCGAACCACTACAAATCTGTTTGTCTCGTCTTCCCTAATCTCTTTACTTTCCTACTACTCCTATAACTATCTAATATTCATATGTTAATCATTTGATTTACCCTATATGTTAGTTATACTTCATTATTATTTTGCTTGATCTTTTACTGCTAAGTTCATCATTGTGCTTATTAATAATTTGTTGTACTAGTAGTTAATTTTATTGGGGTATTATTAATTTTATTTTGTAGAAACCTAATTCACCCCCTTCTCTTAGGTTGCTTTTTGGGTAACAATTGGTATCAGAGCCTGGGGCTCTTGTTTAGATTTAACAATCTTGAGTTTTTGATCCATAGCAACCATGTATTCTATTTACTCTACTGTAGGACAAGTTAGTAATAGGCTACCTCTCTTTGATGGTAGTAATTACATTCATTGGAAAGAAAAAATGACTTTGTATCTTCAAGCTACCAATTATGCTTTGTGGCTCATTGTCACTAAAAGTCTTAAAATCTCTACCAAGGTAGTAGACCATATCAGTGTGCCTAAACTTGAGGATGAATTTGATGAGTGTGATTATAAACTCCTTTAAGCTAATGCTAAAGCCAAGCTTATTTTTGTGTGTAGACTAGATATAAATGGGTACAATAGAATTTTTTGGTGTATTATTGCTAAAGAGATTTGGGATAAACTTGAAATCACCTATGAAGGAACTAGCTAAATAAAAGAGTCTCTGATTGACATGCTTATTCATGATTATGAACTATTTACTATGAAATCATTTGAATCTATTTCTGAGATGTTTTATAAATTTACCAATATTATTAATACTCTAAAATCTCTTGGTAAATCTTATACTAATGATGAGCTTGTAAGAAAAATACTTAGGTCTTTGCTAAATGAATGGGAAGCTAAGGTTATAGCTATCCAAGAAGCAAAAAACCTAACAAAATTAGGCATTGAAGAACTCCTAAGCTTACTCATGGCTCATGAACTTTCAATGATGGATGGCAGCAAAAAGGAAGCCATTTGGGGAGAAAATGATGGAGTAACCAACCTATGTCTCATGACTCTTGGAGAAGAAGAATCTACTCAATATGAGGTAATTTCTAATTATGTAGAACTTGAAAGTGCTTTTAATGAATTACATGACATATTTAGAAACGTTTGTGTTAAGAATTCTAAATTATAGAAATTATTTACTTCTCTTTCAAATGATGTGGGTGTTTTAAAAATGGAAAATGCTACTATGAAAAATGACTTTACGTTTATTGCCAAGGAGAAAAACATTTTAAAAAATAATGTTGAGGATTTAAACAAAACTCTTGAAAATTTTGTAAAAGGAAAAGAAAACCTCAACAAGCTTCTTGGAAATAAAATATGTGTTTTTGACAAAATAGACATTGGTTTTGATCCTCTTAAACCTTTTATAAGATTAAATGTTTTTAAGACTAATCCCTATGGACCCAAGAAAGTATGGGTACCAAGAAAGAAATCAAAATATTTTGTAGGTGGAATATCAAAGAATACCAAGGACTTCGAGAGGAAATGCACAACAAGAGTGTTCAATCTAAAGAGCAAAATCAGCTCCTACAAGAAGAAGAATGATGAAATGAAAATCACCAAGATAAACAATAAAGGTAATGTATGGGTGAAGATTCCAAAGAGGTAAATGAAGGTATAACTCCTAACACGCCTTTAAGCTTAAAGTTCTATATTCTTTAAGGTGTGATTTGTGTATAATAGGTTGTGTCTAATCATTACTGCCATGTAACATAATTGTACTAAGTTTGCTAAGTCATGTTCTGCTAGTTTCTTTCAAACATTCATTGGACTAAAAAATGAGATTGTTGCATTATTTCTTAATAAAACAAAGAGTATAACACTATTTTCTTATGCATATTATGCTATGTGCTACAACTTGAAAATTCTGAAAAATAGCATTTCAAACTCTTGTTTGATCATTGAATTATTTTTCACCTTTTGAGTTTGTGATAAGAAGTGATTTGTGCTGTATTTTTATTGAGTAATAGTGAGTGTTCTATGAATGTTATATTTACATAAAATCATATTAGAAAAGGGTAACACCAACTTAGGGGGAGAAATCATTTTGCTAACATACTTGTTAAACCATTTTGATATGAACTCCTCATGAAAGAAAATTGAAAATTGAAAAGTTTCCATCTCTTGAACCTAACGTATGCCTCATATACTTCTTAAGCTTTTAAGGTAAAAATTCTATCTTATATCCTTTGAGCTAATACTGTTATTACTTTAATATGAAAAAGATTGATTATGCTTCATATGATTTGCAATGTATACTCTTTGATGATGCTCTTGCCTGAGAATCATGCTTATGCTTAAATGTGTGCTATATATTGAAATTCATGATTTTTCTTGGCATATGGATTGTTATACCTTGAACATGCTTCATTTTTTGGAATTACATTAGCGCCATGAGATTATATTGAGTTTAACCTATTATGAGTAATATTTGGTATTCTACATAATGCTTGAGCTATGATTGTTAAATCTTCTAGATTGCATATTAGTGTCCTTGGTAGATTACATGTTGGTATCATTTTGGCATCCTATTTGATATTATTGACGAGAACATTTCAGTTATGAGCTTTCATTTATCATATCTCCTATTGATTTTGCCAAATGAAATAAAGGGAAGAATTTAAACTTGATTATTTTTTAAAATGCCCTCAGTTTCTATTCTGCTTTTGATATCAAACTTATGGGCTTGCACCTTCACATGTTACTATTTTTTTGCCTATTATTGTCAAATAGTATAAGCTTTAATTGTATAATCATTATGTGCTATCATTTTTTTGGTGGCATAGAGCTACCTTGATATGGATGATTATTTGTGTTATAATGAGACTTACATTCTTTCATCTTATATGTTGTACCATACTCCCTCCTTGTACTTGATTTTGTGAAAATGTCATCGGGGGAGAAACAGAGACTTAATTGTTTTAGTATCTCTGATTATTTTTGTATCTCTATGCTTTTGGTATCTTAATTCTTACAACATGACCTTTGAGCTGATTAGTTGTTGATAATGTAAGAGGAAGATCGTTTTTCTCAAGGAAGAGTGACTTAAACTTTAGCTCCATATTTATGCTCTTGCTTGGCAACCTTGTTTGATCTATGTATTGTTATGTCTATTATAGTCTTGAGATTGGTATGCTCTTGCTAAGAAATTGAGAATTAGATCATGCTCAAATGCTTCTTATGTACTTATTAACAATTTGGTCTCTCATTATTATTTTTTGTTTGGACTTAATTTTCTTATTTTTTTTCTACTTTTTAATTTCATTTTTCAGTACTTAAACATAAACACAACAACAAATCAAAATACAAATATTTACATAACAAAACCAACAAAAAAAAAAACCCTTTATTTTTTTTACGACCACAAGACGATCAAAATAAACATAAAAAAAAAAAAAAAACCCTTTATTTTTTTTTTTCCGGCCATACGCCGGTTTTACTTACTCGTCTCTTCCATCGTTTTCTTTTTCTTTTTATCTACTTGGGTGACCCTTGACGCCCTTGCTCCCGTGCTTTCGTCAAGAGCGACGACTCCCCGCTGACTATCAAAGGCCAAGAACGACGTTGCTCCAAATCGGGCCATGGAGGTGGTCTTCCGTTTAAGCTCTTTATTTTCGGCCTTCAGTGTGCCTATTTCTGCTCGCGCATCTTTGTACATGCGTTGAATTAGAGAGAGTTGGGCGTTGACCTGATGGAGCTCACTCATCCTGTTCTGCAATCAGTGAGTCAATTTTGTGACTGCAGTCACCGTCTCTATACAGGATGTCAGTGTGACTTCAATGTCTAATTGCGCTGCTATGATTTGCTCAATCGACATCATAGGAAGGTTAGGCGGAGGAATGACAGGAAGAGTAGGACTAGGGGCACTCGGTCCAGTAGAACTTATGGGATCGTTCAGGTCTGGAAACAGAGTGATGGGACGGGATGAGGAAGCCATGGATTAGAGGTGCGAAGTGTCAAAGAAATGAATTACAGAGAAATAGAAGCGAACAGACTGAGGTTTGGCCTCCTCCATTCAGTTTCTTTGTTTCTCGATGAGGAAGAAGAAACAGCAAAGAGTAGTGAAGAAGAGATAGAAGAGAATGGTGAAGAAGAAAATGGCAGAGTGTGTGATTAAGAAGAAGGCAAAAGAGGAGAAGACGACAA